>OZ024744.1:92959227-92964227 GCA_964016885.1 Eledone cirrhosa
CAGGCAACAGAAGCACACACACACACACACACACATCTACACATACATATTCATTAAATAGAGACATTGTTCAAAATAATTATTACATATACACACATTTATGTAATGATTGGGGAAGGAAGGGACTGGTGAAACGCTATAGCGATGTGCATTCCAAGATTGGGTACACCGGTGTGACTGTGTGTGAGTGTGTGTGTGTGTTTGTGAGTGTATGTGTGAATGCATGTGTGTGTGTGTGTGTTTTGTGTGAATGTGTGTGTATGTGTGTGTATGTTTGTGTCAGTGTTTGTGTGTGTTTGTGTGAGTGTATGTGCATGTGTGTATGTGTGAGTGTATGCGTGTGTGTGTATGTGTGTGTAGGTATGTTTGTGTGAATGTATGTGTGTGTGTGTTTGTGTGAGTATTTGTGTGTGTTTGTGTGAGTTTGAACTCAGATTGGAAAGCGGCGTAACTCTATGCTGCAAAGCATGGTGTCTGACACTCTACCGATACGGACAATCCACCACCTTTTGTATAATAATAATGAAAATGAATGTGTACAGTGCTCAGGTGCACTACAACTCATCAAAGGTGCATGTATAGAAAATAGAATAATTGTTTCTACTTTTGGCACAAGGTTAGCAATTATCCCAGTACATTACTGGTATTTTATTTTATTGACCCCCCGTAAGGATGAAAGGCAAAATTAACCTTAGCCAGATTTGAACTCAGACCGTAAAGAGACGTAACTCTGTGCTGCAAAGCATGGCGTCCAACCCTCCTCTATTGATTCTGCCATAGAATAATGTACAAAAATCAGAAAAGTGAACAGTGTATGAGTCATAATACACACACACACACACACACACACACACACACACACACACACTCACACACTTGCACACACACTCCACACACCCATACATACACACACACAAACACATACACACTGCACACATACACACTGACACACATACTCATGCATGCATGTGTATGGAGGGGAGAGGTGGATATCAGATGTAGTATTAGCAAATTTCAGGAAGTATGGAAGTTTTAAACGGGATGCAGTGTCTCTAACAGCTAACAACTGACGCAGGCAGTTTGTTCCATGCTTCAGCAACTCTGAGCGTGAAAAAAATTATTTCCAAAAGTCATGGGAGCTGTGCTGTTTTCTGATTTTTGTAGGCATGTCCACGTGTGTTAGACAATGTAGTGTCGCAAATATTAACTTGCTAGTGAAAATGTTGGTTCAGTCTTACCCACGAGGCACAGCACTTCTGCCCTATTGCCCTAGGCCCAAAGCTCAATCATCCTCCCCCCCCCCCCTTTCACCCCGCCCTTCTCTTCTACGACACGAGAGTTCTTGCAATCCACCCCCTTCCTGTTCTTTTTTTTTCTTCTTTTTTTTTCTCTATATTTTCCTATTCTTTTTTTCCTTTTGTTTCCTCTTTATTTGCTGGCCTTGTGCCTAAAGTAGAAACAATTATTACTGTAAATAGTGAAATAAAATGAAACACAATTTTATTAAATTCTTCCAAATGTTTGATTATTTTTCAAAATAAATTAAAACATATAGGCATTGTATTTCATTGAGAAACAAAATCCAGTAACAAAAAGGGTTAAATTTATCTTCCAATTAAGGTAGCGAAATTGAGCTGGTGTCAGAATCGGCGTCTGTTCTGCTTCTTTTTATTCAGGTGAGACCAAATTTGGCAGCAATTTGGTTGCCTTTCCCCCTCCTTAACTGTTTTCTTTTAGAACCTTGTAGTTTTCACAATAAAACATTTTATGATCCATATGATGCTTGGAGAGGAAATATAGACACTGCCAAGCATTTCTGATGTTTATTGAAATGTCATGACGAACACACAGTCAAATGACTAGAGTGACACCCCATTAACTGACTGCACCAATTATGGGAACTTTATATATCATCATCATCATCATCATCACCGTTTTACGTCCGTTCTTCCACGCTAGTATGGGTTAAATGGGTTGTCCTGTTGTGGGCAGTGTCCGGTCGGCTGACCTTGTCTTGCTCATACAGGAACTGACTCTGGCTTGATTTCTACAGCTGGATGCCCTTCCTAACACCAACCTCATTTACAGTGAGTGTTGGGTGCTTTTTTCCGTGGAGCCTACATGTCCACTTTACAGTGTGGGCTGGGTGTTTTTTTTTGCCATAGCACCTCTACGACCACTTTGCAGTGGAATGATATGGACCCCAGTCCCTATCATCTCATTTCTGCAGCTGAATAAACTGGAGCAATGTGAAATAAAGTGTCTTGCTCAAGGAAACAACACATCACCCGGTCCGAGAATTGGACTCACAACCTTTCGATTGCAAGCCCAATGCTGTAACCACTAAGCCATGTGCCCTACACATTGGACATCGCTCCCACGAATCAACTCCATCACAAGGAAAATATCCGGCAACTCACCACACCCTCTACGGAACTACCTTAGGAACTTACCCACGGACATACACTCACAATTTTTTTTCCCACACGCCACCTACATCCACAATACGTATAAACACCACACACACACACGTGCGTACCACCACATATTTACACACTCAACCTCCGGAATCCCCCCTCCCCCACAACTCTGACTCCTCCCCATCCACACACACACCGACACACACACCGACCTACACCCCACACACACACCTTTTCCTGAACATGGAACCACGTTCTTCTCCCAACTCTCACATTCACATACACACACACACACGTACACCTACACACACACACCACCTTCAGCCCTTCCCGCTCGGACACCCCGCCTCCCTCTCCCCACTCCACCCGCCACCACCCCTACACGCCCCACACCCTTCCACCACTTGTTTATCTTCATGTTTATTTTTATTTTTATTATTTTTATTATTTTTTTTATATTTATTTTCATTTGTACCCCTTCCACCGTTTCCTCCCACCCCCTTTTCTAAATGTCTCTCCCCACTTCCCTACACACCCTTGGAACTCTCTTCCCACACACTTTTCGCCTGAAGAAGGGCTTATGCCCGAAACGTCGGCTTTTTAACTTCTCTCTGTGAGACAATATATATTTTTTTCTCAGTTGTAAAGGCTATCTCTCTCTCTCTATCACCCATCTCTCCTCCTCTCTCATCCTTCCTTCTTATACTCCTCCCCCACCATTCTTTACTCTCACCTCCTCCTCTTCCTTACCTTTTCCAACCCCTCCTCACTTTTTCCCAATATCACACATCAATCTTAAATTATTATTCATATGTTGATTTAAAACTTCACTATTCACAAGTGTTTTTTAACCTTCATATCATGTATCCCTATTTTATCTGATGAAAACGCAGATATCATCCCATGATGATATTTGTTTTTGAAATGCGCATAATAAAATACTTGGAACTCTTTTAACCATCTTTTGATCTTATATTATACACATATATATATATATATATATATATATATATATATATATATATATATATATATATATATATATATATAAATATATATATATATATACATATATACATATATATATATATATATATGTATATATATATGTATATATATATAATATATATATATATGTGTGTGTATGTATGTGTGTTAAGTATTTCTGTAGAAAAGGTAAAGGAAATAAGAGTGCTCTATATATATAGTACAGAACTATTTAATTACATAATAAACAACACAATATAATTATTCCATTACCAAAGGTTTCAAGAGACTAGACTATCTTTACAGAAATGTCCAGTACATTCATCAAATGAATTAGTTATGTTTTGGGTATAAGATTTCAAATCTTATATCCAAATGGCCCCAAGGCCCCAATGGTCCCAATGGCCTCAAGTCCCCAATGGCCCCAAGGCCCAAATGGCCCCAAGGCCCCAATGGCATCAAGGCCCCAATGGCTCTAAGGCACCAAGGCCTCAATGGCCTCAAGGCTCCAATGGCCCTAAGGCACCAAGGCCCCAATTTCCCTAAGGCCCCAAGGCCCCAATGGCCCTAAGACTCCAATGGCCCCAAGGCCCCAAGGCCTCAATGGTCCCAAGGTCCCAATGATCCCTAAAGCCCCAATAGTCCCAAGGTTCCAAGGCTATAATAGCCTCAAAGGTCCCAATCGCTCCAAGGCCTCAATGGCCCCAAGGCCCCAATGGCCCTAAGGCTCCAATGGCCCAAGGTCCCAAGGCCTCAATGGTCCCAAGGCCCCAATGACCCCTAAAGCCCCAATAATCCCAAGGCCCCAAGGCTCTAATGGCTTCAAAGGTCCCAATGGCCCCAAGGCCCAAGGCCTCAGTGCCCAAGGCCTCAATGGCCCCAAGGCAGTAAATGCTTTATCTCACATAGTTATCTCACATAATATCAAATCTATGAGAATTTGATATTATTTACTTTGAAAACAAAACCTCAACATAAGTATGAGTGGTTGGTTACAGCTGGTTGAACTGAAAGAGGTGAGAGTATTCTGGCCAGATATGGCCAGTTTAAACGCTAAAGGGTTTGGCACAAGAGCAACAGTTTTGGGAGGAGAGGAAAGTCATTTAAATCGACCCCAATGCATAACTGGTACTTTATTTTATCGACCTCTGTAAGGATGAAAGGCAAAGCTAACCTTGGCGGGATTTGAACTCAGAATGTAAAGGGCCGTAACTATGTGCCATAAAGCAGGGAGTCCAATGCTCTAAATAATGGTTTCTGATTTAGGCACAAGGCCAGAAATTTTAGGGAAGGGAAAATCGATTAAATTGACCCCAGTGCATTACTGGTACTTTATTTTATCGACCCCGTAAGGATGAAAGGCAAAGTTAACCTCAGAGGGATTTGAACTCAGAATGTAAAGGGCCGTTACTATATGCTGCAAAATATTTTTGAACTTGTTGCTTTTTCCTCTCTCCCTCTCACTCTCTCACTCTCTCTCTCACTCTTTCACTCACTCTCACTCTCGCTCTCTCTCTCACTCACTCTCTCACTTTCTCTCTCTTTCACTCTCTCTCTCTCTATCTCTTTCTCTCTCTCTCTCTCTCTCTCTCT
>OZ024744.1:92966727-92981727 GCA_964016885.1 Eledone cirrhosa
TGCTGCGTGGTAGTGAGACCTTGAAACTGTGGGTAGAAGACTTGCGTAGATTGGAAATAAATGAAGCTTGATGCTTCAATGAATGTGTAATAGTAATATACGTGAACGGCAAAGCATAAATGAACTGAGAGAGAAATTAGGCATAAGAGGGGATCAGATGTTGTGTGCAGGGGAGGCGATAGCGTTGGTATGGACATGTGATGCTTATGAAGGATGACAGCTGCATAAAAGGTACTGAGTGCTCAACATTGATGAAAGCTGTTGAGTAGGAAGAACATAGAAGACCTGGGATGAGGTGATAAAAGCTGACATTGTCCAATTGCACCTCTCAAAAGCAATGACACACGACTGAGACCTCTTGCGCAATGCAGTGTTACAGAAGACACAGCGGACAACTGAAGAGGGGAATTGTCTTATGTTTGTGTTTCTCTTAGATTTCTAAACGATATCTATTAGTAACCACACATTACCTTGTCCCTTTTAATATATATACATATGTATATATATTAAGTAAAAAAAAATGGGGAAAGGGGAGAAGAAGAGCATATCTGTTCATATAGTTAAGTAAAGGAAAGGACTATAAATGCCATAAATGAGAAGAGGGGGGGGGGAGTAAGGACTATTAGGTAATAGAAGAAAGAGATGGGGAAGGGGTATCGGTGATAGACTCCATATCTAGGTCAGGGCGGGGGGGGGGTTTCAGCTTATATATATATGTATATATATCATCATCATTTTACGTCTGCTTTTCCCTGCTTGCAAGGGTGGGATGGGAACTGATTCTGGCTTGATTTCTACAGCTGGATGCCCATTTACAGTGAGTACTGGGTGCTTTTTTCCATGGCACCTCCACGACCACTTTGCAGTGGAATGATAGGGACCCCAATCCCTATCATCTCATTTCTACAGCTGAGTAAACTGGAGCAATGTGAAATAAAGTGTCTTGCTCAAGGAAACAACACATCACCCGGTCTGAGAATTGAACTCACAACCATGCGCCTTCACCTTCAAGTATGTATATAAAGTACCAGTAATACACCTGGGTTGATTTAATCAACTCCCCCCCCAAAAAAAAAAATGACTGCCCTTGTCCGTAAAGTAGAAACTATTTTTATTACTAGCTGGCACCATGTCATAAAAAATGACGGCTCATTGTAATATCTATACATAATATAAAAAAGAGATGTTTGTTTGTTTGTTGGTTGGTTGGTTGATTCCTTGACGTTCACTCACACAAGTGATACAGACACACACAGCTGTGACGTATCTTAGAATGCTGGACTTCTATAGTTTCTTACCCCCTCCATCCTCAACCATCACATAGATATGTATGTATGTAATAATTATTTTTTCTAAGTGTGTCTCTTTATATATATGTATGTGTAGATTGGTGTGTATTTGTAATTCTATTGTCTGTGTATCTTTCTAAATAAACACACACAAACATATATACACTCACACAAATATTATATATAAATATAATTTACACAAATACACACATATAGACACACACAAACACTCACATAATCATAACAGCCAATGTGTGTAGCCAATTCGGTATACATATAGACACACACAGATGTAGCGAATATTGGACACTGCCACCCCTTCCTTCCTCAGTCAATGTTATCACCCCTTACTTCCTCAGTCAACATTATCACCCCTTCCTCAGTCAATGTTATCACCCCTTCCTTCCTCAGTCAATGTTATCACCCCTTCCTTCCTCAGTCGACGTTATCACCCCTTCCTTCCTCAGTCAACGTTATCACCCCTTCCTTCCTCAGTCAACGGTATCACCCCTTCCTTCCTCAGTCAACGTTATCACCCTTTCGTTCCTCAGTCAATGTTATCACCCCTTCCTTCCTCAGTCAACGTTATCACCCCTTCCTTCCTCAGTCAACGTTATCACCCCTTCCTTCTCAGTCAATGTTATCACCCTTCCTTCCTCAGTCAACGTTATCACCCCTTCTTCCTCAGTCAATGTTATCACCCCTTCCTTCCTCAGTCAATGTTATCACCCCTTCCTTCCTCAGTCAACGTTATCACCCCTTCCTTCCTCAGTCTACGTTATCACCCCTTCCTTCCTCAGTCAACGTTATCACCCCTTCCTTCCCCAATCAATGTTATCACCCCTTCCTTCCTCAGTCAACGTTATCACCCCTTCTTTCCTCAGTCAATGTTATCACCCCTTCCTTTCTCAGTCGACGTTATCACCCCTTCCTTCCTCAGTAGACATAATCACCCCTTCCTTCTTCAGTCAATGCTATCACCCCTTCCTTCCTCAGTCGACGTTATCACCCCTTCCTAGCTCAGTCATTTCTTGTGACGGACAAATACACAAGCATATTATATATTATGGTCTGAGTTCGTATCCGCCAAGGTTAACTTTGTCCTTCATCCTTACGGGGTCGATAAAATAAAGTACCAGTAATGTACTTGGATAATTGCTGGCCTTGTGCCAAAAGTAGAAACAATTATATATTAGTATATATATATATATTTACTGATTAATGTTCAGACCCATCCTCTGCATTCCCGTGTAGCACCCATCCACAATCTGAGTGAGTTTTTTGGTCAGTGTCCAAGTCTCAGACCCGTACAACAGCCCAGACTCCTCTGTAGCAATGAAGAGACAGATCTTCAGGTCCTTACGAAGGTCCGACTTCCACACCGATCTCAAACTGTGGCATGCCACCGCCCAAGCTTTGCACTTCCTCTCAACCTCATCTTCCTCTGTGTTTCCAATCTTTGTGTCTCAGATACTGGAAGTCCTCAACCAATTCAGCCAGCTCGAAAGTAACACAGAGAAGACTGAAGTTAGCTGGACATGCTCACCAACATCCAGAGTTGACACTGCACTCAGTGCTCCTGTGGGAGCCCCTACACGGACACACTGGAAGAGGGAGACCGAGGTTGACATATATTGATACCCTAAGGACAGACACTGGTCTCTGGGAGACGCAGAACATGGCAGCGATGATGAAGGACAGAGACCGCTGGAGAGAACTCGTCCACGGATCTTGGGAATTTTACCCACCCTAGATATATATATATATATATATATATATATATATATATATATATATATATATATATATATATATACACACACATGCAGATATACATACATATGCAACATACATTCATATAAATGTATATATATATATATATATATATATATACACACACACACACACATGCAGATATACATACATATGCAACATACATTCATATAAATGAATATATATACATACACACACACAAGCAGATATACATACATATGCAACATACATTCATATAAATGTATATATATATATATATATATATATATATATATATATATATATATATATATATATATGTGTGTGTGTGTGTGTGTATGGAATGTAGAAAGGTAACACATGAGTTGATATATATAAAAACAAATAGAGAGGAAAAAGATTTTTTCAGTAGAAAATGCTGAAGAGATTTTTTCAGTATAATATCAAAACATTTATTTATAAAGTGGATATTTCCGCATTTAATAATGGTACCGGTTTCAACATTATATGCTTTTTCAACTGCGGATATGCATAATGTAGTTATGTTGCATATTTATACGAATAATAAAAAGGGGAAGAAAAATTATTAGAATTTACATGCATATTTAGAGAGGAGAGTTCATATCTCTCTCTGGGTTGGTTCGCTGACTGGCCAACTAACAGAGAACGAAGGACAAACACAGACATAACTACATTATGCACATCCGCAGTTGAAAAAGCGTATAATGCTGAAACCGGTACCATTATTAAATGTGGAAATATCCACTTTATAAATAAACAACTCAGTGAAAGTTATTTTATAACATCTCAGTAAAGGTTATTTTATAACATCTCAGCAAAAGTTATAATGGGTAGGCACAAAATTGAAGAAATCGTGTTTGACGAAGTTATTTTAGCTAATGAGAGACAGGCAATGAGTCCGAATGCAGGATGTAAGGCACCGACTTATAAGAGTTGTCTCAAAAACAGCTTTGAGATTAAAGCTAGCAAGAATTTGCCGTTTCTTTACTAATTTCACATCAAGGTTTACTTGGGCTCGGGTTCTGAACAAGAAGAAGTAAGTCACACTGAAATACCAATATATAACTGTGAAGTAATATGTACCAACTGAAGCTAAATTACATCATTCTTAAATTCCAAAGAGAAAGGTGCTAAATCCCACACCAAATTCCAGAGTGAGAGAAATCTTAGACATCAATATATAATTTATATATTTGAGGTATTTACATATATTTTTGATTTCAAGTTACAGAACAATCACAGAAGGAAAACACAAAACTTGCAATTCAAAAATATGAATACCAAAAAACGTGAAAAAGGGTAAAAATATTAACTTGCTGACCATGTGATCATAACTCCTGATAGTCCTAATGGCGCTGTCGTAACATATGGTGCAACATGGGCATTATAAACCCAGCAGAGCCCAACTCTCTCCAGGTCTGACTACAGTCAATTTAACCATGGAGAAAAGACAAACAATAGAGATGGATGAAAGAGAATAACTCCAGTACTGGATTGGTATTTTATCAATCCCATAAAAAGGAAGAAAGTTTATTTCGACAGAATTTGAGTTTAGAAAATTGGAAGGAATACCACAAAGAATTCTAATGCTCTAACAACACGCTCCAGGTCTGACTATAGCTAAATAACTTCAGGGAAAGACAGAAGGAGAAAAGAAAAGGCAACTCCAGTACTGGATAGATTTTATTCATCAATCCAAAATGGATAAAAGAGTGATGACCTTGGCAGAATTTGAACTAAGTGAATTAAAAGGAATACCACAACAAATTCTGATGGCCTAACAAGTGTCTCCATGTCTGACTACAACTGAATTAACTTGAGAGAAGGAGGGAGAGAGGGAGAGAGGGAGAGAGGGAGAGAGACAGAGAGAGAGAGAAAGACAGAGAGACAGAGAGAGAGAGAAAAAAAGTAAGGGAAAGGGAAAGAGAGAGAGAGTGAGAGAGAGAGAGAGAGAACAACTCCAGCACTGGACAGATATTTTATTTATCAATCCCAAAATGATGAAAGACCTCCCACCTCCACATTCACCTCCCTTGCCCAGCTGGTCCTCACCCTCAACTGTTTCTTCCTGTTTACTCTGACCACTGTCTTGGCATCTCTATCTCTGTTGATCCCTCACATCCTTCTCTCATAACCTCCACCTACTTCAACCTGTCAACCCACCAACTCAAACTCTTAACCTAACTTGACTTCCCCTCAACCCACCTCACACACAAACAATGAAAATAATTGTTTCTACATTTGGCATAAGGTCAGCAATCACCCAGTGCATTACTGGTACTTTATTTTATCAACCCCCGTAAGGATAAAAGGCAAAGTTAACCTCGACGGGATTTGAACTCAGACTTTAAAGGGACGTAACTATGCTAGAAAGCATGGCGTCCGACCCTCTACCGATACTGCCAATCAATGAAAACAAAAACAACAAGTTATCGAGTTATTTTACCTATTCATATCATTGTTTTACGATCGTTTCGGAGCGTTGATCATATTGACATATTGACTGATCTATAGCAGTTATATAACTGTATACTATCAGACATCATATGTAGGTTCGATCAGACCGTCTTCTTTGGAAACAATGATTACATTGAGTTTTATCTACGGTACGGACCCTACCACCAAAGGTAGACCACACTGAAAAAAAAAAAATAATAATAATATATCATCATCATCAGGTCGAGCTTGCTCGGCTTTCTACGACACGTTTCCTCCATCCATCTCTGTCGTCTCTCATAGCGTTTGCCAGTTCTTCCACAGTGCATCCAGTATCTTCCTCAAGTTGCCTGACGTATGTCTTCTTGGGACGACCAGCGTTTCTTGCTCCATGAGATGGACTCCATAACAACACATCACCTGCTATTTCTTCCTTGCTGCGCTAACAGTGGCCAGCAAATCAGCCCGATTAAATAATATATATATATATATATATATATATATATATATATATATATATATATATATATATATATATATATATATATATATATATATATATATATATATATATATATATATATAGTGTATGTAAAATGGTGAAATACTAGTGTGGTAATAAATCAAGCACTCTATGCATAGGCAGAGTTTATATAATAGAAAAAAAAACGAGGAAATGTTGTTTACATTTGAAAAATATTTATTGCGTATCAACCTGTTACGCAAGCTTCACAGAGAATTGGCTCAAGGTAACCCATAGTAACATGTCGATACACTCTGCCTGTGTATAGAGTGGTTGGTTTGGTACCAACACCAGTATTTCATCGTACTACATACACTATATATATATATATATATATATATATATATATATATATATATATATATATATATATATATATATATATATATAAGATCAAAAGATGGTTAAAAGAGTTCCATGTATTTTATTATGCGCATTTCAAAAACAAATATCATCATGGGATGATATTTGCGTTCTCATCAGATAAAATAGGGAGACATGATATGAAGCTTAAAAAACACTTATGAGCAGTGAAGTTTTAAATAAAACACACATATATATATATATATATATATATATATATATATATATATATATATATATATATATCACAGAAAAAAAGAGAATCAGTGTTGCGACGAATGGAATTTATTGGCCATACTAACTGACCCGTCCGGCTGGCGCCCGGCTAGGTATACCTGCCTCCACCACTCCACTGCAAAGACACCACACACCCTCCCGTTTCACAGTGTCCTTCCGACTCTCTCTCTCTCTCTCTCTCTCTCCCTCTCTCTCTCTCTCTCGCTCTAGCTCTCTCTCTCTCTCCCTCTTTCTCTCTCTCTCTCTCTCTCTGAATAACTAACACTTTAATTGTATCTCTCTCTGTCTAACGGCCTATCCCTCTCTTTTCCCCTCCCTCTGTTTTTCTGTCTCTCTCTCTGTAGATGTGTGTGTGTAGTTTTCCTAATCTTTCTCTCTCACAAGTTGGTGACCTGCATGGTCAACCTTGATAGAACGCATAGACAGGGCCCCGGTTACTGGAAGCTCAACTTGTCCTTGCCGGCAAGTAGAGCCTACAGGAATCGGATTAGTACGTTAGTTAAGGAACGGTTGACTGGAGCGATCGTCAACAGCAGGTGGTGGGTATCTCTAAAGAGAGAGATTAGAGTAGTCTCGATTGAATTTAGTAAGGTTCTAGCTGCGGATAGGAATAGGAAGGAAAGGGAGCTAATAGATAGAGTAGAAGAGGCAATTAGAAGCGGCGACGTGGCCAGAGTGCTAGCGTCGAGAACGGCTTTGAGCCAGTTTTTCGACGCGAAGCACGAAGGCTGCGTTGTCCGAAGTAAAATACGTGCTCTAGGGAACGAGGGGGCCAAAGCTGTTAGCTGGGCCCGCGTGACAGAGGCCAACAGTGGAACTAAATCCACCATCCGGTCTTTGCGAGACCTGGATGGACGGGCGATTCTTGAGCCTAAGCAGATGTGTGAGGCCTTTCAAAGGCACTTTGCCCGACTGTTCGGGAGGGGCGGGGAGCCGGTTGGGAACGTGGACTTCGGTCCATACCTCGACGGCCTGCCGCGCCTCTCGGACAGGGAGGCGAAGTCCTGCGAGGAGCCGATTTCGGCCGCTGAGATAGAGGACGTGCTGAGCCAATGCGGCAAACGCAAATCCCCGGGTCTCGATGGTCTTCCTTACGAATTATATCTAGCTATGCCGGACTTGTTCCCCGATCTCCTCGAGGCGGTCTACTGCAACTGGCAACAGAACGGGAGAATTCCCTGTACTGTGACCAAGGGCGTAGTCACGCTAGTGAGGAAGGACGAGAACAAGGGGGACGAAATAAGTAACTTCAGGCCCATAACTCTGCTAAATACAGAGTTACAGATTTTGGCCAAGGTGCTAGCAAAGAGGTTGGCGCTTGTCGTGGGCAACCTGGTGGGAGATGCGCAGACATGCGCTATCCCGTCCAGGTCCATCCATGACAACCTCCACCTCATGCGATACATCATAGAGAGGGTTGGGAACGAACCCGGCTTTGGTGGGGCTCTGATCAACTTGGATCAATCTAAGGCGTTCGATAGGGTCGACCATGGTTACCTGGATGCGGTGCTAGCGGCGGCAGGCTTCGGACCCGTTTTCAGGGGCTGGATCACTGCTATGCACAGCAGCCGCATCTGCTCTAGGGTCAAGGTGAACGGCTACCTCTCGGAGCCGTTCAAAATCGCGCGGTCCATCCGACAAGGGTGCCCTCTCTCCTCCCTTCTGTATGTGTTGACTCTCGAGCCACTACTGCGGAAGTTGGAGTTGTTGCAGGGCATCCCTTTGGAACCGGGATTGCGGAAAGCGGTGTCAGCCTACGCCGATGATGTGACAGTAATGGTGTCGACGGCCTCCGAAATCGAGGCGGTCGGCACCTTACTGGAGGAGTACGAAAAGTTCACAGGGGCTAAGCTGAACCGGGACAAGTCGATCGGTTTGCAACTCGGCACGTGGAGGGGCAGACCGATGCCCTCTGATGGCGTCGTCGGACGCTGGACGGAGGGCCCGGTGAAGTTGCTCGGGGTCTGGTTCGGACCGGACCTCCAGGTGGAGAAAAACTGGGCGGAGGTTACGAACAGGGTGTTTGCACTGACCCAGAAGTGGGCCAGTTGCAAACTATCCCTGAAAGGTCGGGCGGAGGTGGCGAACACTTATATAGCGTCCGTTATCTACTACCGCCTGACCGTAGTGCCCTGCCCAAGGGAAACCCTCACCAAGATGGAGCGCGCGCTCTTCCAATTCCTTTGGAAGAGGCGGGCTCCTATGGTGAGGAGATCCATCTGCTGTCAACACCCTTCGAAAGGAGGGCTGGGGATGCCGTGGCTAATGATGCGTAAACACGCATTAAGGCTACGGCACCTCTACGTATTCCTCACCGGACAACCGGTGTGGGCCTCGTTTGTGAGACGAACCTTTCCCAGACTCGTCTCACTCACCGAGCTGCAATCCTGGGTCAAGCAAAGACCGAGAAAACTGGGCGCCTGGCACACTGAGTGTACCCAGGCGCTCACCGCCCTCTGGCAGGCGGATCCGGTTATCAGTGGAGACTCCACCGCAACATTCTATAGAGGGCTGGTACGCAGCAGGTGCGACGACGCCCTCGGAGAAGCCCTAGACATGGAGGAGGACGAACTGGCCAGCCTGTTCGGTAGGACATTCAGCCCGGGACCTATGGACAACTTCCAGAAGTCCCTGGCCTGGCAGTGCTACCGAGGGGCTTTACCCGTTCGAGAAAGGCTCTACAGACACGGGCGCCCGGGTAGGGACCCCGCCAAAAAGATCTGTCCCAGATGCGTGTGCGACGAGGAAACCGTTGCACACGCATTGGTACACTGCTCGGGCGTAGCCGATCTGTGGGGCTATGTCGAACAACTGCTGTCAAGGGTGGGACCGATCCGGTTGACCACCGAGTCTATTGTAATGATCAAGCCGCCTCCCCCCTTCAAAGATGAAGCAGAGGCGGTGTTTCTGTGCGTAATAGCCATGGCGAAAGAGGTTGTATGGTGGACGCGTCTGAAAGGACTGAGGTCAGGCACCTTTCTCTCTGGCCAACAACTGGTCCGTTTCTTCCGATATCATTTCGGAAGAAGGATCAGGATGGAGAGAGAGGTGCTGCACCCCAGTCGTTTTTATGAAAGGTGGGTGAAAGTGGCGAGAATGGCCCGTGTGAATGGGCCTTCTCTTTACATAAGCCTGTAGGTGGAAAAGAGGAAGGAACGAGGGAGCACCCCCTCTCTGTGCTCCTGAGGAAAAGGGTTGCACACTTTTTTCGGGGGTGTGTGCGACCCCCCAAGGCGCCTCCTCTCTATTGAGGATTTTGTTAAAAATTATATTTTTTGTTATATCTTATTTTATTTTTATATTTTGTTATTGCCTCCTCCTTATTGAGGACGCCTTTTTGTGTAAACTCCCCCCTTTGTACTTGTCCCACTTTTGATGCCCTAGTGGCAAATAAAAGAAACATATATATATATATATATATGTGTGTGTGTGTGTATACATTGAAGGGAGATACGGAAATTAAAACAGTGTTGTCATATAGAGAGTGAAGAGCGACAGAGAGAATAAAGCAGTTAAATTATAGAGAGGGGGAAATGATCTTACATACATGCATGCATACATACATACATACATACATACATACATACATACATACATACATACATACATACATACATATAAAGTATGGATATGTGAGTGTGTGTGTGTTTGTGTATGTGTATGTGTGTTTGTGTATGTGTGTTTTGTTTTGATGTTATTCGGCAATTGGCGAAATCAGGTGTGAAAGTATGTGTATTTGTGTGTGTGCGCGCGCGCCTGTGTGTGTGTGTGTGTGTGTGTGTGTGTGTGTGTGTGTGTGTGTGTGTGTGTGTGTGTGTGTGTGTGTGCGTGTGTGTGTGTGTGTGTGTGTGTGTGTGTGTTACTTATGCGAGTGACGACAGAAAAAGTGTGTGGGATACATACATTATTATATTTGTCTGTATTTTCGTTCTGCAACCATTCCAAATGATTTTAACTGTATGTATTACCTGCTTGCCCGTCCCTCTGTTTCTCTTTCCCTGTCTCTCTCTCTCTCTCTCTCTCTCTTTAGATGTGTGTGTGTGTGTGTAGTTTTCCTAATCTGTCTCTTTCACTCTCTGTCTCTCTAAGAGGGTTGCTTTTTGATGTATGTATTACCTGCTTGTGTGTTGACCGAATTTGAAGGAGGTTATCCTTTAGAAATAAACATACATACGATGCTCATCTCTATATTGATATATGATATAAATAATGGGATTGATGAGTTAATATCTGTATACAACAACTACAACGGCACGCAATGGGGCCCACCCACAGCCCCGGCGGACAGAATGGAGAAGGCGTTTCCCCGGTGGACGGCAAGAGAGACGCGCTGGAAAAGCCACTCCAACTTGTGGGGCTCACACCTGCGGCTGGCCAGCTCAGCGCCTATGGTGGTGAGTAAGTAGGTAGCCCTGGGGCCGAGGACACCAGAAGTCTCCACTGCCAGGGGTACAACCGCAAACCTGTCGGAGAGCGACCGGTATTTGAGGAGTTTGGCCCCCTCAGCCCGACGTGCAGCAGAACCTGGGTATATATTGATATATTGAAGGTAGATACGGAAAGTAAAAGAGTGTTGTCATATAGAGAGTGAAGAGAGACAGAGAGTAAAGCAGTTAAATTATAGAGAGGGTGAAAGAGGGAGAGAGAGAGAGAGAGAGAGAGAGAGAGAGAGAGAGAGAGAGAGAGAGAGAGAGAGAGTGAGACGACGCTCAGCTTTATAATATTAGAGAGTGAAGAGCAACAGAGAGAGTAAAGCAGTTAAATTATAGAGAAGGGGAATGATCTATTATAGAGAGAGGGAAGAGCGACGGAGAGAGTAAACCTAAGAAACTATAGGGAGGTGTGTAGGATACATACATACATACATAATACACACGACACTCAGCTTTATAATATTATAGATTATAATCGTTTCTCTGGCGACCAGCTCGAGGCACAATCGATGTGATGATCGAACCTGACTCTGAAAATTGCAAGGTCCTCAGATACGTCTTGATTCTACGAAGCAGATTTTCCTATCAGATTTACCTCGTAGAATCAAGACGTATCTGAGGACCTTGCGATTTTCAGAGTCAGGTTCGATCATCACATCGATCGTGCCTCGAGCTGATCGCCAGAGAAACGATTTTTATATGTCCAATAAATTCCATTCGTTTGCAACACTGATTCTTTTTTTTCTGTGATATCATACTCTGCTCTATGAGAGCATCATACGGCCTACTGCATATGGACGCTTTAAGCATCCAACACCAATTATATATATATTGTAAAATGAAAGGCAGTTTGCATGATGCTTGTATACGAACAACAATGTTACATGGCAGTGAGACATGGGCCTTGTGTGCAGAGGACCTGTACATACTGGAAAGGAACGAAGCATGCATGGTCTGTTGGATGTGTAATAGTAATATACACGAATGGCAAAACATAAATGAACTAAGTGAGAAATTAGGAATAAGAGGGATCAGATGCTGTTTAGTTGAGAGAAGATTACGTTGGTATGGTCATGTGATGCACGTGAAAGACGACAGCTGTATAAAAAATTGCAGGGTGATCAAAATTGATGGAAGTTGCGGAGTAGGTAGACCCAGAAAAACCTGGGACAACGTGATAAATTCCGACCTTGCACACTTGCACCTCTCTAAGACAATGTCATTGGACCGAGATCTTTGGTGCCATGCAGTAATACAGAAGACCCACCTTCCCTACATGCATAGTTAACCTACAGTCAGTAGACACTTCTTAACCAAATATACACCCCATCCCACTACTTCTACTCCATCTTCCCACTCCCGCCAACACCACCCTTTCTCTGTAAAGATATGTTGGTACCACAACATCCAGTCCAAACTAATGAGGTTGTGTAGGTGTCACGACAAAAAAACACAGTCCACGCTGTAAAGTGATCATGTAGGTAACATGGTAAAAAGGCTCCCAGTCCACACTGTAAATGCGGTTGGTGTTAGGAAGGGCATCAAACTATAGAAAACCTGCCAGAGAGTCCTATACCAACGAGACATGGTCATCCGACCAATCTTGCCTCAAGTCGGACAATTCCCGACTAACCCATGCTAGCGTGGAAGATAGACGTTAAAAGATGATGATGATGATGATGATGATGATATGTTGATCACTTCCCCTTGCTGAAGAGGAAGTTTCAGGAAAAGCTGGAAGCAAAGCTCAACACTATTGTAGCTCCCAACGCCAAACCAGAGACTCATTGGCAAGACCTGAAGAGGACGCTACAGGACACAACAGCAGAAGTGGTGGGTTTCTCTACAAGGAAGAACAAAGACTGGTTCGACGAGAATGATGATGAGATCCAAAAGCTTATTGATGAGAAACGCTCTGCACACCAAAAAGTGTTGTTGAATCCAAACAGCCAGTCAGCAAGGTCGACATAGCAGAAAACCTGCAGCACCCTACAGAGGAAGCTCAGGGAGATCCTGAATAACTGGTGGACAGAACAGCCAAGAGAATACAGCACTATGTGGATACTGGGAAAACCAGAGCCTTCTATGAGTTACTCAGGGAGGTCTATGGCAGAGTTCACCAAACACAAGTCCTTCTCCGTTCAGGAGATGGGTCAACACTACTCACAGACAAAAAGGCCATCCTGAACCACTGAACTGAACACTGTGGTAACCTGTTTGAAGATAAATGCTCAGTAGCAGACACTTCGATCAACAACATCTCACAGCAGCAAGTCAAAAGTGAGCTGGGTGCACCACCCTCCATAGAGTGGGTAAAGACTGTAGTCAACTACATGAAAACACACAGGGCTCCTGGTGTTGACGGTATTCCTGCTGAGGTGTACAAGTATGGTGGTGGCTCATTCCTAGTGAAGCTCATGGAACTGTTTGTACAGTGATGATCAAAGGGAGAGATACCAACAGACCTCTGAAATGCCAAAAAGCAGATTGCTCAAAATACCATGTCATCACATTCCTCTCAACTGCAGGCAAAATGTCTAGCTTATGTCCTGCTCAATATATTCATCCCAGCCATGGCATTTGTTGATTTGGAGAAAGCTTTCAAGAGAGATCATGTTCCATAATCTTGCAGGCTGTTAGAAAACTAGGGGTAGATGAGTGGCTTGTAAATGCAGTACACGGCATGTATAGAGGAGCAGTCAGCAAGGCAAGTATTCATTAGGGTTGCATTCTTAGCTCTCTCTCTCTCTCTCTCTCTTGATTATTATCATCCTGCAGGTTATAGCAGATGAGTTTAAAACTGGCTGTCCATGGAAACTCTTGTATGCAAATGATGTAACCTTCATAGCCAAATCTATGGCAGAATTAGAGAAGAAATTCCAAACCTGTAGAGAAGAAATTCCAAACATGGAATCAAAAAGTCTCACAAAGACTAAAGTCCTAGTAGGTAGAAAGGAAAACAGAGCTCAGATCTCTCCAGAGAAATAGCTTTGCTCAGTGTGTTGGAAAGGAGTAGGTAGAAATTCCATCCTATGTTCCAAAGGCAAAATATGGTTATACAAGAAATATAGTGGGATCACAGGCAGGCTAGCAAAGATGTAGGTTTTGTATGTGGTCAATGCACAGGATCAGTAATTAGCAAGAGCTAACAGGAAACAAGCTCCTTTAAATGCCCAGAGGTAGAAATAGTTCAGAGTTTCTTTTACCTAGGGGGTCAAATTAGCAGTGGAGGTGTGTGCTCTGAAAGTACTGTAGCCAGAGTAAGAATGGGATGGAAAAAGTTCAGGGAGCTACTACCGCTGTTAGCTATAAAAGGTTTTTCCCTCAAAAGGAAAGGCATGGGAAGCTTGTGTATGAACAAAAATGCATGCTGTGTGGAAGTGAGATCTGGGTGCTGAGTGAAGAGGACCTATAAAAATGGGAAAGAAATAAAGCTGGCATGTTCTGATGGATGTGTAATAGTAACATGAGTGAACGACAAAGCATCAATGAACTGAGAGAAAAACTAGGCATAAGATGGGTTAGATGCAGTGTATAGGAGAGGAGATTGTGGTGGTTTGGACATGTGATGTGTATGGAAGAGAAAAACCAAGGAAAATTTGGAATGAGGTGATAAAAGATGACCTTGCACAATTTAACCTCACAAAGAAGATGACACAAGATCGAATATTTGGAGTCATGCTGTACTGCAGAAGACCCGCTCTCCCATGTGCACAAACTGAAATGAAACTAGTATGTAGAGCACCAATCCTCTCTCCACATTTCTCCCTGGTTACTCTCCCTAGTCTTAATACCCTGCTATTACCTGCTAAAAATCCCATCCACTTAGTCAATGTCAAACTTGCTTACCCGTCCCCCTCCCCTCCAAAGTACCCAGGATATGAGAAAAAGCACCCACTATAAGGACACAAGAAAAAGCACCCAGTACATCCTGTAAGGTGGTTGT
>OZ024744.1:92986727-92994227 GCA_964016885.1 Eledone cirrhosa
TTCCTGCTTCCGACGAATGATGAGACAAACAATCCCAAAAATTACAGACCGATAACTTGCTTGACCACAATGTATAAAATTTTAACATCAGTCCTAACTGAATATATATATGACCCCCTGATAACAAATGACCTATTTCCCAATGAGCAGAAAGGGTGTAAACGAGGCTCATATGGCTGTAATGATCAGCTTTTGGTTAACAAAATGATACTGGAAGATTGTCATAATAGACACAAAAATCTATCAATTGCTTGGATAGATTATAAAAAAGCATTCGATAGTTTGCCACACAGTTGGATTGAAAAATGTTTAGAGATTTTCAAAATATCTCCCGTTGTCAGGAGGTTCTTGTCATTCAGTATGAAGACATGGAAAACGACACTCCTTTTGAATAGTGAAACAAAATCACTGGAAGCTGGAGAAGTTAATATTAATTGTGGAATTTTTCAGGGTGACTCTTTATCACCGCTTTTATTCTGCATCGCACTTATACCAAAATCACTGGAAGCTGGAGAAGTTAATATTAATTGTGGAATTTTTCAGGGTGACTCTTTATCACCGCTTTTATTCTGCATCGCACTTATACCATTAAGTAAAATGCTCAATGAAACAAAACATGGATATAAAGTCTATGACAAAACCATTAATCACTTGTTCTACATGGATGACCTGAAACTATTTGCAAAAAAATGATGAGCAATTGCAAGGGCTATTATCCACTGTGGAGCAGTTCAGTGATGACATTAAAATGGAGTTTGGACTAGATAAATGCGCCAAAGCAACGTTCACCAGAGAAAAGCTGCTGAAAAGTTTAGACATTAATCTTGATCGGGGGAACGTGATAAGAGAACTTGATCAAGAGGAAACTTACAAATATCTAGGTGTTTGTGAAGGAGACGGAATCAAGCACTCGACAATGAGGGAAAGGATAAGGAAGGAATGTTACCGCAGAGTAAGAGCAATCTTAAGAACGGAATTGAATGCAAGGAATAGGATCGATGTCATAAACACGCTTGCTATACCAGTAGTAACCTACAGTTACAATGTCATCAACTGGTCAAGCACAGAGATCCGTAGGCTCAATACAAAAATTAGAAAATTCTTAACCATGCACAGAATGCATCACCCTAAGGCAGATACAGATAGAATATAT
Organism: Eledone cirrhosa; assembly: GCA_964016885.1. Taxonomy (NCBI): domain Eukaryota; kingdom Metazoa; phylum Mollusca; class Cephalopoda; order Octopoda; family Eledonidae; genus Eledone; species Eledone cirrhosa. Next base: position 92,987,881 of record OZ024744.1, read on the forward strand.
CTCCCTAGGAAAGAAGGAGGACGTGGGTTAATCCAGTTAGATATTGCGTTGAAAACTGCAACAATTGGATTATCTACATATCTAAGGGAATCACATGATTGGATGATCAAACTCGTTTTGAAACACGAAAGCATCAAAAGATCATACTTCATTACAAAAGATGCACAAAGATACAGTAATGGACTACAAATTTCAGAAGTCCCATTTACTGCTGAAATGGAAAACACAGAAAAAGCAAAGCAGGTAAAAGTAACTGCAAAGAAAGAACTGTTACAGAAACTGGCTAAGAAATGGCAAGAAAAGCCTCTGTATGGAAAATACCCAGAAAGAGCTAACAATCCTGATGTTGACAAAAGTTTAACCCATCAGTGGTTGGCATCCTCTGGACTGAAATCGGAGACAGAAGGACTGATTATATCAGCACAAGATCAGTGTCTGCCAACAAAAAATTACCAAGCCAACATAATAAAAAATGGATGCAGCCCATTATGCCGTGTATGTAAAAAACAACTAGAGACCATTGATCATATAATTTCAATGTGCAGTCCTATAGCTCCAACCGAATACCTAAACAGGCATGACAGAGCTGCACAATACATACATTGGATAATGTGTAAGCATTTTGACCTGCCCCATCAAAAGAATTGGTGGGAGCATCAACCACCTCCCATATTTGAAAAAGATCACATCTCAATCTTGTGGAACTTTAGCATCCAAACAAACCCAAAAATAGATGCAAATAGACCTGATATAATACTGAAGGACTTTAAAAAGAGGGTATGCCTGCTAATTGATATGTCCGTTCCAATAGACAAGAATGTATAAAAACAAGAATCTATAAAAACATTTGAAAAATTGAGCAAGTATAAAGACCTGGAGATAGAAATTGGAAAAATGTGGAAGTTGAGAACTAAAGCAATACCAGTGGTTGTAGGCGCTCTAGGAATGATATCTAAGGGGTCCTATGATTACTTATCCCAAATCCCAGGAAACCCGCGTATAGAAGGAATACAAAAGATAGTACTAATGGGAACTGCCCATATACTAAGGAAGATTCTGTCAATATAAGTACATCACAAGACTAAACACCTAAAGATGCATGTGTGAGTATGTATGTTCTTTCTTGAACATGGCGGACCTTGTTGTCTCTTGAGGTCACTGGTTGTGACTTGGTGATAACTCGTATGAACATAAAGCAAGATAAATGAAATAATTGTTTCTACTTTAGGCACAAGGCCAGCAATTACCCAGTGCATTACTGGTACTTTATTTTATCGACCCCGTAAGGATGAAAGGCAAAGTCAACCTCGGCGGGATTTTAACTCAGATCGTAAAGGGACGTAACTATGCTGGAAAGCATGGCGTCCGACCCTCCACCGATACTGCCAATCCACCGCCCTAGATAAATGAAATAATAATAATAATAATAATAATAATAATAATAATAATAATAATAATAATAATAATAATAATAATAATAATAATAATAATAACAATAATAATAATAGGTACAGTGCGGGAATTCTGAGATGGAATGTTGCTGAACAAAAAGAAATGGATAGGAAGACTAGGAAGCTATTGACTATCTACAACATGTTCCACAAGAGGAGTGATGTCGATAGACTCTACCTAAGGAGATCTGAGGGTGGAAGAGGTCTTATCAGCATAGAGGACTGTGTTCAGATGGAGAAAAACAACCTATACAAATACGTGACCTATAGTAAGGAGCCAATGCTCAGAGCTGTACTGAAGGAGGGGACAGTAGGCCAGGGGATATCCAAGGAGGAAATAACATCAAGGAGGAAGAGCAGCCTTAAGGGAAAATCCCTTCATAGTACCTTCTTTGAGAAAACTGAATTTAGAGATCCACAGACATGGAACTGGTTGAGAAGAGGAGACCTCAAAAAGGCTACAGAAGGAATGCTAATGGCTGCGCAGGAGCAGGCCCTCAAAACGAAGTGGTTGAAGCACCATATCTACAAGGAGGAGGCTAGCCCACTGTGCAGGATCTGTGGAGAGAGAGAGGAGACTGTGGCTCACATTGTGTCCGAGTGTAAACACCTAGCCCAGACCCACTATAAGGGCTGGAGACACGATGTGATGGGCAGGGTGATCCACTGGCACCTGTGCAAAGTAAACAATCTACCACATTCTGAGAAATGGTATGAGCATAGGCCAGAGGCGGTGATGGAGAACAGTCAGGTGAAGGTGCTGTGGGATTTTAGGATACAGACGGACAAAAAACTGGAACACAATAGACCTGACCTGGTGGTTGTGGACAAAGAAAAAAGATCGTGCCTGATTGTGGATGTGGCCTGCCCGTTCGACACGAGAGTGCAAGAGAAGGAGAGGGAGAAAATTAACCGATACCAGGACCTAAAGTGGGAGATGAAAAGGATTTGGAACTGCCATGAAGTCAAAGTGATCCCGATTGTCATAGGCGCACTGGGGACTATCTCCAAAGGTTTCCAGGGATGGTTAAAGAAAATCGGCCCCTTCACGCTTTTTGGAACGCTTCAAAAGGCATGCTTGCTTGGAACGGCAAGAACCCTCCGATACGTCCTGAATATCTGAGGTTGCAGGTAGTGGCTTGATATTCAATCCAACGGACTTTCCAGTTAACCAACATCAATGACTGAGATTCAAGGAATAACAATAATAATAATAATAATAATAATAATAATAAACATACAGTTACTTTAGCCCATCCCTATTTATTTTATTATACGTATTTCAAAGATGTATGGCATACGTATTTCAAAGATGTATAACATAAGTCAAAACATGTTCTCTTCACATAAAATCCACAAGACATGTAGATATCATTTGATATGTAGATATCATTTGATATGCAGGTGATCAGACGAGCTATTCAGTTCAGTGGCTGGCAAGCATATGCCTGGAAAAGACCGCCACACACAGAAGATATTATATGAATGGGGGAAAATATTAGAGTTGGTGTTGGCGTTATTGAACTGGCTAGACTCTAGCCAGTTCAATACTCTAGCCGCTAGAGTATGAGGTTACTGGATTCGTCAAATAGATAAAAAGAAAACATGTATGGACCGTTAGTCTATTTATTTATGACCTATGTTAGATTAAATTAGATACTATATCGAAAATTTTAGAAATTTTAGATACTTACTCAAAGATGCTGAAGTTATTATGTGGTGGATTGGCAGTATCGGTAGAGGGTCGGACGCCATGCTTTCCAGCATAGTTACGTCCCTTTACGATCTGAGTTCAAATCCCACCGAGGTTGACTTTGCCTTTCATCCTTACGGGGTCGATAAAATAAAGTACCAGTAATGCACTGGGTAATTGCTGGCCTTGTGCCTAACGTAGAAACAGTTATTATGTAACTATATATTAAAGAAAATATTAAAATACTAATTTCATAGTCAATTTATCTTTGTTCATATTTACAAATGTTTAACTTAGTAGATGTATGAGTATGAGTGGACAAATATTTAACAGTTGGCTTTGCCATTTATTAGAACTGGCTAGAGTGTCATGATACCGGGTTAAACAATTAGTTCAAAAGAAAAGATGTATGTATTGTAGCCTATTTTATCATTTTATGTTAGATTTAATTCACTTAGATACTATTTAAAATGTAAGATAAATGTTAAAGTTATAATTGTTTCTACTTTTGGCACAAGACCAGCAGTAACCCAGTACATTACTGGTACTTTATTTTATCGACCTTGTAAAGATGATAGGCAAAGTTAACCTAGGCGGAATTTGAACTTAGAATGAAAAAGGGCTGTAACTCTATACTGCAAAGCATGGCGTTCTACCCCTAACCGATACTGCCAATCCACCAAATAAAGAAATATTATACTACTTATTTCATAGTCTGTTTAGCTTTGTTTACATTTTAACAACAAATTAGCTTGAAATTATATATAAAGAAATGTTGTATTGGTTATTTCATAGTTTATTTAGCTTTATTTAAATTCTAACTAAATACACAATGGAAAGTCTTGCTGAATTTGTGAAGACAAGAACTAAAAATCTCCGAACGTTTATTTATAATTATTTGTCTATTTTCTATGATGTGAAGAATCTCTGCTTTATTAAAGCCAAACTTGAGTGATGTTACTATGGAAATTCCGCTATATAGTATTCATTCCTCATTTTCATGGCCACCATTATGAAGTTTATATGTAAAGGGTAAAGACCACCTTTGGTCATGAATAACCATGGGGTTTGCACCTAGAGAGTTCTCTTCCAAGGCGCATGTCCGAGCGAGGTTATTTGTAGAAAACCAGCGGTCGCCCAAGCACACCAGTCTCCACACCACCAATGTTGTCCAAGGGAAAGGCAAATGCCGACGCAGCTTGACACCAGTCATGTTGTAACTCATTTCTACAACTGAGTAAACTGGAGCAACGTGAAATAAAGTGTCTTGCTCAGGATGCAACGCATCACTTGGTCTGAGAATCAATCTCACAGCGTCCTGATTGCAAGCCCAATGCTCCAACCACAAAGCCATATGCTTTCACGAATTGTATATATATATAACATTAAGGTATTAACTTTCTCTCTTTCTCTCTTTCTCTCTTTCTCTCTTTCTCTCTTTCTCTCTTTCTCTCTTTCACTCTTTCTCTCTTTCTCTCTCTCTCTCTCTCTATATATATATATATATATATATATAGGAAAAAGTATGACCACAACGGCAGAGCTCAAGCCGTTTCGACGGCTATTTCGTCGAAACGGCTTGAGCTCTGCTGTCGGGGTCATACTTTTTTCCTATTTCCCACTCTACTATCCTAAGTATTGAGTACTCTGGTGCATTATGGACCATCTGGTGGTTCCTTACCACAATTCCTTTGTTATATAAGGTTGAGTTGGCGTGCCTTTTATTTCGATAATGAGGGAAAAGCAGACAACAAACAGGATAAATTTGGGTTTAAAACCTATAATAACCCTCCGAGTAACCCAGCATTGCTACCCTTCGAAAATGATGTCTTGGAACTCATACGGTGTATCAAATTTCGGATAGGAGCAATTCCTTCCAGCAGGACCTGAAGAGTAGAATCCGTTCTATTAAGGATTCTAATGTCGTGCACGTCCATTCCGACAAAACTGACAATCTATAACAAGTGGAGCGCAGTACTTACCATCAACTGCTACATAATGCTGTCTACTGTTTCTACAGAGCCCTCCCAGAGATTGGTGGTACTTGTTTCCTGTGGCTGTTTGCTGCTTGCTGTCCCAGCACAGCTGCTACATGTGAAGCCTACATTCTTAATTAAGCTTCCTGAGATCCCGCTACATCTCTTGTGTACCCATTGTTTCTATTTGGGGCAGAGAATGGAGTTCCTACCTACACCTTTCCTACATACTGAGCAAGGCCATTTCTCCGAGGGGATCTGGGTTCTGTTTTCTCGTCTACTTACAAGGACCTTAGTCTTTGTCATGTTGACTTTGAGACCCTTTCTTTCTAGTCCCTGCTTCCAAGTTTGGAATTTCTTCTCTAGTTCTACCATAGATACAGCTATAAGTGCGAGGTCATCTGCATACAGGAGTTCCCATGGGCATCCGGTCTTAAACTCCTCCGTTATTGCCTGCAGGACTATGATGAACAGGAGGGGGCTAACAACAGAGCCCTGGTGGACACCAACCTGTACGCTAAATTCCTCGCTATACTCATTGCTAATCCTAACTTTGCTGACAGCTCCCCTATACATGGCTTGTACAGCTTTCACAAGCCATTCATCTACTCCTAGTTTTCTAAGAGCCCACCAGATTACAGCACGTGGAACTCTGTCAAAGGCTTTCTCGAGATCGACGAATACCAGGTAGAGTGGGTTACTTTTAGCTAGGTACTTTTCCTGTAACTGCCTCACAAGGAAGAGGGCATCAGTGGTGCCTCTTCCTGGTACAAACCCAAATTGCATCTCATCTAGTTTCACCCGGTCCCTAATCAACTGTGCTATAACTCTTTCTGTTACTTTCATGACCTGGTCCATCAGCTTTATACATCTATAGTTTTCTCTATCTAGTGCATCACCTATATTGTAAAATTTTACCACACAGGAGTGACGGAGTATTTATATAATAAGGAAATACAAAGTTTAGATGATAAAGTCCTTCATTGATAAGACTATGATACATATTTCGAGGACGACATTGGCTACACAATTCAGTGTAGAAGCCACTGCCATGATCTCTTCAGAGACACACAGACATATAAAAATATGGCACTTCACCTCCAGATGAATAAAAGGTAGATTTGATGATGATGAGATTTGAGCTCAGAACTTAAAGGAACTTAACAAACATCTACCCCACCTCTACCAATGCTACCACCCCTACACCCCTACCCCACCACTGCTGCC
>OZ024744.1:92999227-93001727 GCA_964016885.1 Eledone cirrhosa
TCATACTCTGCTATGTATTGAGTACCTTACTTACTGTGGTTACCCCTGATTCAACCAGGGATAAACTTATATATATATATATGTATATATATATATATGTATATATATATATCAGAATTTCACCAGTTTTAAACTAGTAAGACCATTATTCAGCAGAGTACTCTATACTTAGGTTAGTAAAGTGTAACTATATTAGAGAGAGTTTTGGCCTGATGGCTGAGCTTTTGCATGACTACACACCTCTCTCTATATATACACAAGAACTCATTCACCAGTCCACTTCTGAGCAAGGAAGATGGGAAAAAAACTTACTCTTAATTTTAAATCTTTAATTTTTAGCTTTTAATTCCTATTAATTCTTTTTAATTGTAATACTCAACATTTGATAAGATGAATTTTAATAATACATTGAAACCGGTAATAATTTATATACATTATATACTTTAGACATTATAAAAATTATTTTTAAAGAATTGTCCCTCTCATTTTTTCAATAATGTCACTTTGACGAATCAAAGAAAGGAAAAAAAAGAAAAACAGACCCTAAAATATATTTTCCGTGCTATTTCCAATTTCACCTTTTCTCTATATCCACTGTTTTGTATAGAACCTTACTTCCCTTTTCTTATAAATATATATATATATATATATATATAAAGATAAATAATTTATAACATTATAACCTACTCAGTTATATATAAAAGAACCATATCAATTATTAAATACTTCTCTACTCAAATAATTTCAAAATCTAATTATACATCCCCCTTTATTATTATTATTTCATAATACTACTTTTGTTTCCTAGAATATTTTTTTCAATTTTTCCTTTGATATAATATATATTTTTGATATAATACCTATTTTAATTGATTATAAGCAACATATAGAATGAATAACGTTCAATTTATGTTTTGGTTTTTGACCAATCTAATTACGCTATATTTTAAATAATTTATTAAATGTTTAAACCAACTGTAATTATTCTCCCAGTCACGTAACCCCTTATGTGTTGAGTTTTTTTCTAGCCATATGCTTGGTGGTCACCGATCTGTCCAGCTTGTTTGGGTACCAACATATCATGAAAAATTATACATTTTATATGTATTTTGTCTGAAGAGGACATTTTCTGGTTTATGTTATACATAAACCTTACATCTTCGAAATATATATAATGAAATATATAGAGATGATATAAGTACATATCTTTCGTTTATTACTATTATTATTATTATCCCGCCGAGGTTGACTTTGCCTTTCATCCTTACGGGGTCGATAAAATAAAGTACCAGTAATGCACTGGGTAATTGCTGGCCTTGTGCCAAAAGTAGAAACAATTATTATTATTATTATTATTATTATTATTACTAGCAGAAAACCACCCTTTCTGCTAGCATGTGTAGTGTGTATATTGATATTATACGCAAGTATATATGCATGTAGATATGATACATCAAATAAAATCATAATTGACAATATACACAGAAATTGAATGAAGACTGTGTTACACTGTCTTATGTAATCAGTAACGTAATCCATGATACATTAAAAAAAGACGATATTATATATAAACTACATTAGGAGAAAATTAGTGACGGAAATATATGAATATTTATTTAAGCGATCGCTAACCGGAAGTGTTGACATTTGAAAATTGTAAAGAAGTGAATCTTTAAATAAACAATAAAATATATTTAATCAACAGCTACGAAATTTAGTAGATAAATTATTTAATATTCGGCATAGGTTAAGTTTAACGTCCGAGATAATGAAAGTAGATTTTCTGACAAGTGAATGTGTTTTTTTTGTTTTTTTACAATGACAGTTACGATACAGTTTGTTTATTTACAACAGGTCTCTATAGTGATATGGTGTTAATTAGTATTGCGTGTGTGATTATTTTTTCTTTTTCTTTTTTTGTGTATTGTGTGTACGGAAAATGACATTGTGTGTTGAAAGAAAGAATTTTTTTTTAAATAACTACATAGTTAGACGTTTGTTGCATATAACATATACATTGACGTACCTTATCTGTATTTCAGCTATTTATACGGTCTAATAAGGATGTTGATAAGGTACGTCAATGTATATGTTATATGCAACAAACGTCTAACTATGTAGTTATTTTTAAAAAATTTATTTCTTTCAACACACAATGTCATTTTCCGTACACACAATACACAAAAAAAGAAAAAGAAAAAATAATCACACACGCAATACTAATTAACACCATATCACTATAGAGACCTGTTGTAAATAAACAAACTGTATCGTAACTGTCACTGTAAAAAAAGAATAAAACACATTCACTTGTCAGAAAATCTACTTTCATTATCTCGGACGTTAAACTTAACCTATCCCTTAATATTCATTCATTATTTATTCAAAGTAATCCAACTTATTTTACTAATGGGATAAAAAAATTATAAACGGTACGCAGTCCCGCACTTCTTACTTTATTATAGTTTATATTATACATATATATATATTTTTTTGTTCT
>OZ024744.1:93006727-93019227 GCA_964016885.1 Eledone cirrhosa
ATCGAGTGAGATCGAAAGAACAAGTCATGAAGACAAACTGACCCAAGTTTGATAAATATATCTTTAAAAATAAAACTACTGTCTTATTTTTTCCTAGACAGTAATCTTGCGAAGAAATATCGTTTGCACCCTGTATATATACATCATCATCATCGTAATCATTGTTCCCACAATGTGGACATGGTGCTTTTTGTTGTGGCACTAAAATGGCCACTTTACAGTGTGAACTGTGTGCTGGGGGTTGGAATGTGCATGTCTCTAGGGTGGGGATTGGAGTGGTAGGTTTAGGATGGGGCATTTTGCTGGTGAAGGGTGTAATATTAAGACGTGGATGAAGGGTGGAGTGTCAGGACGTGGGAGGTGTATGGAAGGGAGAGAGGAAGAGAAGTAGTGCATACTAGAGACCCCTATATGTTTGCATCAACCCATGCACATGGAAAGGCTGGTCTTCTGTATTACTGCATAACTCAATCCTGTGTCATCGCTTTTGAGAGGTGTAATTGTGCAAGTTCAGCTTTTATCACCTCATCCGAAGCCTTTCTAGGTCTTCTTCATTCATAACTTCATTCAACTTTGAGCCCTCAACACTTTTTTATGCAGCTGTCAACCTTCAGAGGCATCACATATCTATACCATTACAATCTCCTCTCATGCACACTGCATCTGATTCTTCTTATGCCTAATTTATCTCTCAGTTCATTTACACTTTGCCGTTCATGTATACTTTCTCCAAGACAACAAATGCCAAGTGGAGAGGTTTACTTTTAGCTAGGTACTTCTCCTGCAGTTGCCTGCCAATATTGTATGTGTTTTCATATATATATCTCTATTATAAATCATACTGTGTTAGTGCTAATACAAACTTATGTTATGTATATGATATAATTAGGGCTGTGTACAGGCAGCTGTTACTTTTGTGGGAAACAAAAGATTGATTTTTTCCCCGTCTTTTCATATAAAAGTCAAAGTGCACGAAATATATATCAAAAATATGATGCCGCGGAGACACAAGATAAGTATTAAGGATAGGATTGAAGAAGTTTGGAGAGCTATCTGGAATAATGATAAGATGGAAGAGCTTTAGAGAGCTAGGTAGAATAAGGATAGGATGGAAGAGGTTTAGAGAGCTATCTGTAATAAGGATAGGATGAGAGAAGTTTAGAGAGCTAGGTGGTATAAGGATAAAATTGAAGAGGTTTAGAGAGCTAGCTAGAATAAGGATAGGGTGGAAGAAGTTTAAAGAGCTAGCTAGAATAAGGATAGGATGGGAGAAGTTTAGAGAGCTAGGTGGTATAAGGATAAAATTGAAGAGGTTTAGAGAGCTAGTTAAAATAAGGATAGGATGGAAGAGGTTTAGAGAGCTAGGTAGAATAAGGGTAGGATGGAAGAAATTTAGAGAGCTAGGTGGAATAAAGATAGGATGGAAGAAGTTTAGAGAGTTAGGTAGAATAAGGATAAGATGGAAGAAGTTTAGAGAGCTACTCTCACGGTTAACAACAAAAGGTTTCTCCCTATGTACAAAAGGACATCTGTATGTGCAAAGTACCATGCTTCATAGTAGTGAAACATGGGCAGTGCACACGGGCAATGAACATAAGTAAGCTGGAGGGAAATGAAGCAACTTTGCTTCAAAGGATGTGCAATATAAACGTGAGAGAAAAGCAGAGCTTGGATAAACTAAGAGAGAGAAACTGGGTTTAAGAGGAATCCGAAGTGGTGTGTAAAAGAGAAGACTGCATTTGTACTGACATGTGAGGTGTATGGATGATGATCATTGGATGAAGAAGTACCAGGAATTCCCAGTGGATGGAAGCTGCTGTAGAAGAAGACCAAAGAGGTAGTAAAAGCTAATCTCAAATCGCTGAAACTCATGTGTGGAGAGATGCTGTGCTGAAAAGAAACCCATCCAACCCATACAAACGTGGAAAAACGATAACGATAATGATGATGATGATGTGGAACATGAGGAAATGAAAGAGAACTGAGGTGAACATGATCCATAGGTTGTGTAATGTTAACTGTGAGGTGGGAATGTTCACATGTCTGTACGTGTGTTTCGAGTTCTGTCTGTTCTGACAACTATTGTTCCATTTTTATGAACAAAGAACCAGCTCACCAAATTATATGTAATAACGTCTTGTGTCAAATATTCATTTCCTCTACTTTCAGCCAGATCTGCCATTCTGCCATTTCTGCCATTCTTTGCCTCTTCCTCTTTTTCTCATTACTTAATTTTGTTTCTATCTTTCTTTAGGGTCTGGTGCCATGCTTTGTAGCAAAGAGTTACGGCCCTTTATGGTGTGAGTTCAAATCCTGCCAGGGTTAAAAAGAAACCCATCCAACCTATGCAAACGTGGAAAAATGAGCATAAAAACGATAACGATGATTATGATGATGATGATGTAGAATATGAGGAAATGAGAGAGAACTGAGGTGAACATGATCTATAGGATGTGTAATGTTAACTTCCACGAAAGCTAAAACAGTAGTGAGCTGACAGATGTAAAAATCCTGAAAGATGAGACATCTCCACTCATTGGAATTGACTTGTAATGTGGATAGACAATGAGCGCTCACTGATAAAGTGGGAAATAGATGGCATTTATCAACAACAGAGGAGAGGAAATCTGGGGAGCTGGGGGCTTTGCTGGAAGTATAAGGGCCAGTGATGTCATAGGGCAGGAGGGCATTGCTGGAAGCAGCAGGGCACAGTGATGTCCTGTAAGAGAAAGCAGGAAGTAGGAACAAAGTTGTGGGTTCTCTTCTTCCTTTTTTGTCAATAAGTTGAGTTTGTTTTTCTTTTTCTTTTTTGCTCTGTGCAGTTGGGGTTTTGTGGTTATATTTTCTGACCAGAGAGTAGTGTCAGGCTGAGCACTTACGGAGACGGATAGCCCTTCTTCTTCTTCTTCTTCTTCTTCTTCTTCTTCTTCTTCTTCTTCTTCTTCTTCTTCTTCTTCTTCTTTTTCTTCATGTTTTCCTCCTCCTCCTCCTCCTTCTTCGTCTTCGCCACCCATTTATTCCTGAGAGGGTCATGGGGGTAGGGTCCTCAAACACTCCTTCCAGCAGGTCCTGTCAGAAGCAACAGTCTCCAGTTGATCCAGATGGATCCCCAAGCGAGACCAGCCAAGCTCATGGATGTTATCCAACCATCTTGCTTGGAGTCTCTACTCCTGAGTCTCCTGCCAGTTAGTTTTACCCATAAAATCTGTCCAGCAATTCTTTCCTGAGACATTCTAACCACATGTCCATAGTATTGGAGCTAGACAAGATCAACTAGTGAGACATCCAACGAGTTAGATGAGCAACGTTGCCACCCCTAGTCCCAAGTCCCCAAACCCCAGCCTCCAACCTCAAGCCTTGTACCGCAAAGACCACGGAAACTGAGAGTAAAAGCAGCAAAGCCAGATCTCCAGATGTTAGCTCACAGATGAGATGACATGACACAAGATGTGATATATCAAACCCATACCAAACATGGAAAATAGTTGTGATTATGATAGTGTTTGTGCACACAAAACAAACTTTTCAAACACTTAGTACAAATCCTGACAGAGATTGAATCCCAAACCAGGATATTCACTGTCTCTAATACCTACCGATAGGCCACTTCAAACACTTGCCAGCTGATTAGATCAGCTAACTTGAAACTGTATATAAATAGCATGAAGTTAATCTAGCCATAATGAAATGATCTAAATCTTTTTTCCTTTTTTTCCTTTCCTTCTAATCTTTTCTCGGCATACTTAATATTTATGAAAGGTATTTATGCAATGAGATATATAAATATTTAAAACAGTGGAATAATAACTTGTGTCCAGTAAGTGGAGCATCATTGGAAATAAGCTTAAGATAAGTTCTTTGGGATATAAAAAAATTAGTGGTTAATTTAATATTTAGTTGACCCCTACATGTGCAGCTCTAAATCTAATGTAATACTGTGTAGTTCTAAATCTAATATTGTGTAGTTCTAAATCTAATATTGTGTAGTTCTAAATCTAATATTGTGTAGTTCTAAATCTAATACTGTGTAGTTCTAAATCTAATACTGTGTAGTTCTAAATCTAATATTGTGTAGTTCTAAATCTAATACTGTGTAGTTCTAAATCTAATATTGTGTAGTTCTAAATCTAATACTGTGTAGTTCTAAATCTAATACAGTCTAGTTCTGAATCTAATATTGTGTAGTTCTAAATCTAATACTGTGTAGTTCCAAATCTAATACTGTGTAGTTCTAAATCTAATACTGTGTAGTTCTAAATCTAATATCGTGTAGTTCTAAATCTAATACTGTGTAGTTCTAAATCTATTACTGTGTAGTTCTAAGTCTAATACTGTGTAGTTCTAAATCTAATATTGTGTAGTTCTAAATCTAATACTGTGTAGTTCTAAATCTAATATTGTGTAGTTCTAAATCTAATACTGTGGAGTACTAAATCTAATACTGTGTAGTTCTAAATCTAATACTGTGTAGTTCTAAATCTAATACTATGTAGTTCTAAATCTAATACTGTGTAGTTCTAAATCTAATATTGTGTAGTTCTAAATCTAATACTGTGTAGTTCTAAATCTAATATTGTGTACTTCTAAATCTAATACTGTGTAGTTCTAAATCTAATATTGTGTAGTTCTAAGTCTAATACTGTGTAGTTCTAAATCTAATACTATGTAGTTCTAAATCTAATACTGTGTAGTTCTAAATCTAATATTGTGTAGTTCTAAATCTAATACTGTGTAGTTCTAAATCTAATATTGTGTAGTTCTAAGTCTAATACTGTGTAGTTCTAAATCTAATACTATGTAGTTCTAAATCTAATACTGTGTAGTTCTAAATCTAATATTGTGTAGTTCTAAATCTAATATTGTGTAGTTCTTAATCTAATACTGTGTAGTTCTAAATCTAATACTGTGTAGTTCTAAATCTAATACTGTGGAGTACTAAATCTAATACTGTGTAGTTCTAAATCTAATATTGTGTAGTTCTAAATCTAATACTGTGTAGTTCTAAATCTAATACTGTGTAGTTCTAAATCTAATACTGTGGAGTACTAAATCTAATACTGTGTAGTTCTAAATCTAATATTGTGTAGTTCTAAATCTAATACTGTGTAGTTCTAAATCTAATACTGTGGAGTACTAAATCTAATACTGTGTTTTTCTAAATCTAATACTGTGTAGTTCTAAATCTAGTATTGTGTAGTTTTAAATCTAATACTGTGTAGTTCTAAATCTAATACTGTGTAGTTCTAAATCTAATACTGTGTAGTTCTAAATCTAATATTGTGTAGTTCTAAATCTAATACTGTGTAGTTCTAAATCTAATACTATGTAGTTCTAAATCTAATACTATGTAGTTCTAAATCTAATATTGTGTAGTTCTAAATCTAATATTGTGTAGTTCTAAATATAATACTGTGGAGTACTAAATCTAATACTGTGTAGTTCTAAATCTAATACTGTGTAGTTCTAAATCTAGTATTGTGTAGTTTTAAATCTAATACTGTGTAGTTCTAAATCTAATATTGTGTAGTTCTAAATCTAATACTATGTAGTTCTAAATCTAATACTGTGCAGTTCTAAATCTAATATTGTGTAGTTCTAAATCTAATACTATGTAGTTCTAAATATAATACTGTGTAGTTCTAAATCTAATACTGTGTAGTTCTAAATCTAATACTGTGTAGTACTAAATCTAATACTGTGTAGTTCTAAATCTAATACTATGTAGTTCTAAATCTAATACTGTGTAGTTCTAAATCTAATACTGTGTAGTTCTAAATCTAATACTGTGGAGTACTAAATCTAAAACTGTGTAGTTCTAAATCTAATATTGTGTAGTTATAAATCTAATACTGTGTAGTTCTAAATCTAATACTGTGGGGTACTAAATCTAATACTGTGTAGTTCTAAATCTAATACTGTGTAGTTCTAAATCTAGTATTGTGTAGTTTTAAATCTAATACTGTGTAGTTCTAAATCTAATACTGTGTAGTTCTAAATCTAATATTGTGTAGTTCTAAATCTAATACTGTGTAGTTCTAAATCTAATACTATGTAGTTCTAAATCTAATACTATGTAGTTCTAAATCTAATATTGTGTTGTTCTAAATCTAATATTGTGTAGATCTAAATCTAATACTGTGCAGTTCTAAATCTAATACTGTGTAGTTCTAAATCTAATACTATGTAGTTCTAAATCTAATACTGTGTAGTTCTAAATCTAATACTGTGTAGTTCTAAATCTAATACTATGTAGTTCTAAATCTAATACTGTGTAGTTCTAAATCTAATACTGTGTAGTTCTAAATCTAATACTGTGGAGTACTAAATCTAATACTGTGTAGTTCTAAATCTAATATTGTGTAGTTCTAAATCTAATACTGTGTAGTTCTAAATCTAATACTGTGGAGTACTAAATCTAATACTGTGTAGTTCTAAATCTAATACTGTGTAGTTCTAAATCTAATATTGTGTAGTTCTAAGTCTAATACTGTGTAGTTCTAAATCTAATACTATGTAGTTCTAAATCTAATACTGTGTAGTTCTAAATCTAATATTGTGTAGTTCTAAATCTAATATTGTGTAGTTCTTAATCTAATACTGTGTAGTTCTAAATCTAATACTGTGTAGTTCTAAATCTAATACTGTGGAGTACTAAATCTAATACTGTGTAGTTCTAAATCTAATATTGTGTAGTTCTAAATCTAATACTGTGTAGTTCTAAATCTAATACTGTGTAGTTCTAAATCTAATACTGTGGAGTACTAAATCTAATACTGTGTAGTTCTAAATCTAATATTGTGTAGTTCTAAATCTAATACTGTGTAGTTCTAAATCTAATACTGTGGAGTACTAAATCTAATACTGTGTTTTTCTAAATCTAATACTGTGTAGTTCTAAATCTAGTATTGTGTAGTTTTAAATCTAATACTGTGTAGTTCTAAATCTAATACTGTGTAGTTCTAAATCTAATACTGTGTAGTTCTAAATCTAATATTGTGTAGTTCTAAATCTAATACTGTGTAGTTCTAAATCTAATACTATGTAGTTCTAAATCTAATACTATGTAGTTCTAAATCTAATATTGTGTAGTTCTAAATCTAATATTGTGTAGTTCTAAATATAATACTGTGGAGTACTAAATCTAATACTGTGTAGTTCTAAATCTAATACTGTGTAGTTCTAAATCTAGTATTGTGTAGTTTTAAATCTAATACTGTGTAGTTCTAAATCTAATATTGTGTAGTTCTAAATCTAATACTATGTAGTTCTAAATCTAATACTGTGCAGTTCTAAATCTAATATTGTGTAGTTCTAAATCTAATACTATGTAGTTCTAAATATAATACTGTGTAGTTCTAAATCTAATACTGTGTAGTTCTAAATCTAATACTGTGGAGTACTAAATCTAATACTGTGTAGTTCTAAATCTAATACTATGTAGTTCTAAATCTAATACTGTGTAGTTCTAAATCTAATACTGTGTAGTTCTAAATCTAATACTGTGGAGTACTAAATCTAAAACTGTGTAGTTCTAAATCTAATATTGTGTAGTTATAAATCTAATACTGTGTAGTTCTAAATCTAATACTGTGGGGTACTAAATCTAATACTGTGTAGTTCTAAATCTAATACTGTGTAGTTCTAAATCTAGTATTGTGTAGTTTTAAATCTAATACTGTGTAGTTCTAAATCTAATACTGTGTAGTTCTAAATCTAATATTGTGTAGTTCTAAATCTAATACTGTGTAGTTCTAAATCTAATACTATGTAGTTCTAAATCTAATACTATGTAGTTCTAAATCTAATATTGTGTTGTTCTAAATCTAATATTGTGTAGATCTAAATCTAATACTGTGCAGTTCTAAATCTAATACTGTGTAGTTCTAAATCTAATACTATGTAGTTCTAAATCTAATACTGTGTAGTTCTAAATCTAATACTGTGTAGTTCTAAATCTAATACTATGTAGTTCTAAATCTAATACTGTGTAGTTCTAAATCTAATACTGTGTAGTTCTAAATCTAATACTGTGGAGTACTAAATCTAATACTGTGTAGTTCTAAATCTAATATTGTGTAGTTCTAAATCTAATACTGTGTAGTTCTAAATCTAATACTGTGGAGTACTAAATCTAATACTGTGTAGTTCTAAATCTAATACTGTGTAGTTCTAAATCTAGTATTGTGTAGTTTTAAATCTAATACTGTGTAGTTCTAAATCTAATATTGTGTAGTTCTAAATCTAATACTGTGTAGTTCTAAATCTAATACTATGTAGTTCTAAATCTAATACTATGTAGTTCTAAATCTAATATTGTGTAGTTCTAAATCTAATATTGTGTAGATCTAAATCTAATACTGTGCAGTTCTAAATCTAATACTGTGTGGTTCTAAATCTAATACTGTGTAGTTCTAAATCTAATACTGTGTAGTTCTAAATCTAATACTGTGTAGTTCTAAATCTAATACTATGTAGTTCTAAATCTAATACTGTGTAGTTCTAAATCTAATATTGTGTAGTTCTAAATCTAATACTGTGTAGTTCTAAATCTAATACTGTGGAGTACTATTCTAATACTGTGTAGTTCTAAATCTAATACTGTGTAGTTCTAAATCTAGTATTGTGTAGTTTTAAATCTAATATTGTGTAGTTCTAAATCTAATACTGTGTAGTTCTAAATCTAATATTGTGTAGTTCTAAATCTAATACTGTGTAGTTCTAAATCTAATACTGTGTAGTTCTAAATCTAATATTGTGTAGTTCTAAATCTAATATTGTGTAATCCTAAATCTATTATTGTGTAGTTCTAAATCTAATACTGTGTAGTTCTAAATCTAATACTATGTAGTTCTAAATCTATTATTGTGTAGTTCTAAATCTAATACTGTGTAGTTCTAAATCTAATACTATGTAGTTCTAAATCTAATACTATGTAGTTCTAAATCTATTATTGTGTAGTTCTAAATCTAATATTGTGTAGATCTAAATCTAATACTGTGTAGTTCTAAATCTAATACTGTGTAGTTCTAAATCTAATACTATGTAGTTCTAAATCTAATATTGTGTAGTTATAAATCTAATACTGTGTAGTTCTAAATCTAATACTATGTAGTTCTAAATCTAATACAGTGTAGTTCTAAATCTAATACTGTGTAGTTCTAAATCTAATACTGTGGAGTACTAAATCTAATACTGTGTAGTTCTAAATCTAGTATTGTGTAGTTTTAAATCTAATACTGTGTAGTTCTAAATCTAATACTGTGTAGCTCTAAATCTAATACTGTGTAGTTCTAAATCTAATATTGTATAGTTCTAAATCTAATATTGCGTAGTTCTAAATCTAATACTGTGTAGTTCTAAATCTAATATTGTGTAGTTCTAAATCTAATATTGTGTAGTTCTAAATCTAATACTGTGTAGTTCTAAATCTAATATTGTGTAGTTCTAAATTTAATACTGTGTAGTACTAAATCTAATACTGTGTAGTGCAAAATCTAATATTGTGTAGTTCTAAATCTAATACTGTGTAGTTCTAAATCTAATACTGTATAGTTCTAAATCTAATACTGTGTAGTTCTAAAGCAAATGCTGTATAGTTCTAAATCTAATACTGTGTAGTTCTAAGTCTAACATTGTGTAGTTCTAAATCTAATACTGTGTAGTACTAAATCTAATACTGTGTAGTGCAAAATCTAATACTGTGTAGTTATAAATCTAATACTGTGTAGTTCTAAATCTAATACTATGTAGTTCTAAATCTAATACTGTGTAGTTCTAAATCTAATACTGTGTAGTTCTAAATCTAATATTGTGTAGTTCTAAATCTAATACTGTGTAGTCCTAAATCTAATATTGTGTAGTTCTAAATCTAATACTGTGTAGTTCTAAATCTAATACTGTGTAGTTCTAAATCTAATATTGTGTAGTTCTAAATCTAATACTGTGTAGTTCTGAATCTAATACTGTGTAGTTCTAAGTCTAATATTGTGTAGTTCTAAATCTAATACTGTGTAGTTCTAAATCTAATACTGTGTTGTTCTATATCTAATACTGTGTAGTTCTAAATCAAATGCTGTGTAGTTCTAAATATAATACTGTGTAGTTCTAAATCTAATATTGTGTAGTTCTAAATCTAATACTGTGTAGTTCTAAATCTAATACTGTGTTTTTCTAAATCTAATACTGTGTAGTTCTAAATCAAATGCTGTGTAGTTCTAAATCTAATATTGTGTAGTTCTAAATCTAATATTGTGTAGTTCTAAATCTAGTATTGTGTAGTTCTAAATCTAATACTGTGTAGTACTAAATCTAATACTGTGTAGTGCAAAATCTAATATTGTGTAGTTCTAAATCTAATACTGTGTAGTTCTAAATCTAATACTGTATAGTTCTAAATCTAATACTGTGTAGTTCTAAATCAAATGCTGTGTAGTTCTAAATCTAATATTGTGTAGTTCTAAATCTAATACTGTGTAGTTCTAAATCTAATACTGTGTAGTGCAAAATCTAATATTGTGTAGTTCTAAATGTAATACTGTATAGTTCTAAATCTAATACTGTGTAGTTCTAAATCTAATACTGTGTAGTACTAAATCTAATACTGTGTAGTTCTAAATCTAATTTTATGCAGTAAGTTTACATGTTTGTCTCAAATAGATTATATCACTCTTACATGGTAAATGATAGATAAATGACTTAAAACATTTATAGAATGTTAAAAATAACCATTACATTACATTACAAACGTTTCTCACACTCAGAAAATATCAAACACTGTGTCATGGCAACTGCTACAAAGATATGTATACGTTGTTGTAATATATATCATCATCATCATCATCATTTTACGTCCGCTTTTCCCTGTTTGCAATGGTGAGACGGGAACTGATTCTGGCTTGATTTCTACAGCTGGATGCTCTTCCTAACACCAACCTCATTTACAGTGAGTGGTGGGTGCTTTTTTTCCGTCGCACCTCCACGTCCACTTCGCAGTGGAATGATAGGGACCCCAGTCCCTACCATCTCATTTCTACAGCTGAGTAAACTGGAGCAATGTGAAATAAAGTGTCTTTCTCAAGGAAACAACACATCACCCGGTCTGAGAATTGAACTCACTACCTTTCGATTGCAAGGCCAATGCTCTAACCACTAAGCCATGTTTACAAACACACCGGGCATTATAATAAATGTTCAGTGAATCCATATGTACATATATATATGTGCGCATGTATGTATATATATATACATACTACTGTACGTCTGTATACATATATGTATGTACGTATACATACTTATATATATATATATATATATATATATATATATAGTGAAAGAATGAAGAATGACATGGTCAACAGTACAAAAAGGGTTTTATTTACAGTATTAACAATTGTTTCATTGATTAAGTTGTCTAAAAATTGTTAATCACTTGAAGTTGTGTCACTCAATTTTAAATACAATGTATACTTAACCAAATCACCAGAAAAACTGATTAAAATTATACACGGCATTTGTAATCATCATCATCATCATCATCATCATCATCATCATTTTACGTCCGCTCTTGCCTGCTTGCAAGGGTGGGACGGGTCTTATTCAGTACAGCATCTCTCCACTCGTCACGGTCCTTCGTCATCTCCACCGTGAGCTTCAATGATTTGAGGTCTGTTCTCACCACCTCCGCCCATGTTTTTTGTGGTCTACCTCTAGCACGTCTTCCTTCACTGGCATTTCCTGGCACTTCTTCACCCATCGGTCATCCTCCATGCGTATCACATGTCCATACCACCTCAGTCTCCTCTCCCGTACACTACATTCTATCCCTCTCAGACACAGTCTCTCTCTCAACACATTCATGCTGGGTCGTTCATGCACATTGACACTGCACATCCAACAGAGCATGCTTGCCTCATTTCGCTCCAACCGTCGCATATCCTCTGCAGTTGCTGCCCATGTCTCACTACCATGCAGCATCGCGCTCCTCACACAGGCATCATATAACCGACCTTTCGTACGCAAGGAGAAACCCTTCTTCGTCAGCTCCCTAAACTTCTTCCAACCCGTCCTTATTCTAGATACTATGGCCTCAGAACACTCGCCCTCCCATGCTAATCTGATCTTCAAGGTACCGGAAGCTATCCACCACTACTATAGCACCCGCCTGCATTTGAAAAATGTGTCTATCAATGCAACTTCTACTGTCTAATTTCCCTGTACATCTACTGCATACGTATTTCTCCCTACCTGTTAGTTTGCCTGCTATCCCGCTAAATCTCTTGTGTACCCAGGATCTGCATTGTGTGCATTTTATAGAATTTATGCCAGTTCCTTTTCTGCATATCGAACATGGCCAGTTCCTTTTCTGCATATCGAACATGGCCATTTCCCTGACGGAATCAGAGTTTTGTCCTCTTTTCTACTCATCAACACTTTTGTCTTAGCTAGGTTCACTCTCAGTCCTCTTGCTTCCAACTGCTGTTTCCATAGCAAGAATTTATTCT
>OZ024744.1:93024227-93039227 GCA_964016885.1 Eledone cirrhosa
AGGATAGAGAGAAAGAGATAGTGGTTGTGAGAGAGTAGATTGAAAGGGAGACATAGAGAGCGCGGGAGAGGAGGTAGAGAAGGAGAATGAGAGTGAGAGAGAGAGAGAGCTGGTGGTGTTGTTGTATATATATATATATATATATATATATATATATATATATATATATGTGGGTGTGTGTGTGTGTCTATGACCAGTGTTTAGAGATCACAGACACCCACATATATATATACACACACATACATATATATATGTATATATATATACTATATTAACAAATGGAAACTATATTTATAAAACCATATTTATTTCATTATACATATTTCAAGGACACCAAAGCAAATTATGGTGCGCTTTCATCAGATAAAATATAATATAGATCAGTTTTATAAACAAATATTGACATACTCTTAAAGAATGCGACCATGTCGTTGGAAGCTCCCGGATATGTCAATATTTGTTTATAAAACTGATCTATATTATATTTTATCTGATGAAAGCACACCATAATTTAACTTGGTGTCCTTGAAATATGTATAATGAAATAAATATGGTTTTATAAATATAGTTTCCATTTGTTAATATATTGTATTTTTACTCTAAAAATTTGTTGAGTGCTTTATATCAGTTATAAAAATATTTGCTTGCTGTATCCCAACAAATTAAATATAACTTCTACATATATATATATATATATATGTATACAAACACACACATTTATATATATATACACACACATATATATATGGGCCTTCCAGTTTCATTTCACATTATATACATGTCTGTATATATTTTAATTATTTAAAAATTGTTTTTAAGTGAACGTGATTATTTTTTAAATATTTTGAAGTGAATGTGACCCAACGGGTCAAGGGGGGTGTCTAGTTTCTACTAAATTTCAAACTTCACTTGCTGTTTCTAAACAAACTTACTTATAAATAATATAAATAAATAAATAAAATAAATAAGATAAATAAATAAAATACATAAATTAAATAAATAAATAGATAAATAAATAAAATAAATAAATAAAATAAAATAAATAAAATAAATGCAATAAATAAATAAAATAAAATAAATAAATAAAATAAAATAAAATAGAATAAATATATAAATAAATTAAATAAATTAAATAATAAATTTAAAAAATAATTTAATAATTTATTAATTAAATAATTAATAAGTAAATAAACTTCCACACATCAGAGAATGTCCCTGGCCCCCCACAAACATGCCATCCAGACCCACATCATTGGGGTAGTAACCAAGTTATTACAGTACTAAAAATAAATTTTTTCTTTTCTTTTATTTATATTTTCTCTTATTTTGAATAAATAAAAAATTAAATAAATAAATTAATTAAATAAATTAAATAAATTAATAAAATAAATAAAAAATATATTAAAAAAAAAAAATAAAATAAAATAAATTAATAAAATAAATAAATTAATATATAAAAAGAAAAAAAGAAAAGAAAAGAAATTGGTAAATAAAATAAATAAATATCATCATCATCATTTTACGTCCGCTTTTCCCTGCTTGCAAGGGTGGGACGAGTCCTATTCAGTACAGCATCTCTCCATTCGTCACGGTCTTCGGCATCTCTTCCGTGAACTTCAGCGATCTGAGGTCTGCTCTTACCACCTCCGCCCATGTTTTTCATGGTCTTCCTCTACTGTGTCTTCCTTCTACTGGGATTTCTTGGCACTTCTTTACCCAGCGCATCACATGTCCATACCATCACAGTCTTCTCTCCCACTCTACAACTCTTATACACAGCTCTTATACACAGTTTCTCTCTCAACTCGTCCATGCTTGGTTGTTCACACACACACACACACACACATACATACAATGCCAAAACAATTATGAATTATAAATATATAAAAAGCATCGGTGGTTCAGTGGTAGAATGCTCGCCTGCCACGCGGGCGGCCCGGGTTCGATTCCCGCCCAATGCATTAATGCATTTTGGGGAATTTGCTTGTTATTTATAGTAGACCCAAAGTCATGTTGGAGCACCCTTCCTTATTTTTCAAGGGTGGTGCCCCAGCATGGCCTCAGCCGGATGGCTGGAACAGGTAAAAGAGTAAAAGAGTAAAAAGAAAAAATTAAATTAAATAAATCGATAAATGAAATAAATAAATATATAAAAAGAAGAAATAAATAAACTAAATTAATAAAATAAATAAATATATAAAATATATCAATTCTCAGACTGGGTGATGTGTTGTTTCCTTGAGCAAGACACTTTATTTCACATTGCTCCAGTTTACTCAGCTGTAGAAATGAGATGATAGGGACTGGGATCCCTATCATTCCACTGCAAAGTGGTCGTGGAGGTGCCACGGCAAAAAAGCACCCAGCACTCACTGTAAATGAGGTTGGTGTTAGGAAGGGCATCCAGCTGTAGAAATCAAGCCAGCATCAGTTTCCGTCCCACCCTTGCAAGCAGGGAAAAGGGGACGTAAAATGAAATGAATGAATGAATGAATGAATAAAAAGAAAAAAATTAAATTAAATAAATTTATAAATAAAATAAATATATAAAAAGAAAAAAGAAATAAAATATATTAATTAAAATAAATATATAAAAATTAAAAAAATAATAAAATATATCAATAAATAAAATAAATAAATATATATATTAAAGAAAAACAAGGACTAGAAGTATTTAAGAAGTATTGACATATTGCTTACCATAAGACATTGTTGAAAATAATCATATTTTCAAGGTAACATGGATGTTGCTGAGTTAGAGCAGTAAGACCATATTTGTTAGGATATGTATCTTGCTACAAGCAGTGACACATTCTCCAGTGGCAACCTGGTGCAGTCTGTGATTAACCCAGGTTCTGTTGCACTTCAAGTTGAGGAGGGTAAACTCTCTAAATATCGGCTGTTCTAGTGTATGTGTATATTTTTCATGGACACACAGATTCATGATAGTGTAGGTACTAAGTAAAATGAGGTTTATATTGTAGTTTTCAGTCTGTATAACGAACAAGTATTCTATTTATTGTCTCTACATCAAATTTTTTTTTTTAATTCATGTAATTAATATAGTCTTATTGCAGGAACAGTGCAAGGAAAGAGAAGGCGGGGTAGACAAAAGAAGTGGTGGACAGACAACTTAGTTGAGTGGTCAGAGAAAAACTTAGCCACCATCCAAGCACTCACCCATGACCATCAAAGATGGGAGGGGGGGGGGGCAGTTGGTACAGTATTCAACACTGCAATGTCCCAATAATCTTGAAAAGGGTTAAGGGACCGTGATGATGATGATGATGATGATTATGATTATGATGAGGAGTTAGGATCAAGGCCTTATTATTCGTAAGACTGACTAGTTTTAATGCTAGGAGGTCCCACAGTGTCAAGGACCAAGACTAGGAGCCTTGCTGGGACCTAGAGCCCAGTCAATGGGTTAACCTGTTGACTGCTACATATATTTTACACAGCTACAGTTGCTGTGCCGGGTTTTTTTTTCAGTAAAATGACTATTTTTTTAAACAAACATTTATTAACAACACATATCTGAATGATTGACAAACATCACATCAATAAACTAGTAACCCCATCTAGCTTTGAAGTTACGAAATGAGTTCATAACTTTGAAGTTATGAACTGCCTGAAACGAGTTCATAACTTTGATGTTATGAACTGTTGGAAACGAGTTCATAACTTTGAAGTTATGACAGTTGGAAAAGAATTCAAACATGTTAGGATTAGTTATCTCATCCGTGGCACTAGAATGCATACATGTTAGGACGAGTTACTTCGTCTATAGCACTGAAGAGGTTAATATGGTCATGGTTAGAATTCTAAAATAGTCAAAAGTCTGTCTCAATCCTGAATGATCATTAGGCCAGTGATTACCCATGGTTTTATTAACATTAAGCAAGTGAAAGTACATGATACACCCCCCTGGATAGGATGCCAATCCATCACAGAGTTAATCCCCACTCATAGCTACTGTTGGCATTCATTTTCAACTAAGTATACTGGATTAATTTGAAATTAAGTGTTTTGGTCAAGAACTCAACACACAACCCAGTCTGAGAATGGAACCTATGACATTATGATCCTAAAACCAAAACCTTAACCCCTAGGCCACACATCTTCACAAAGTTAGGTGTGAGGTTAATGAAAAACGTGACCAGCTATAATTAATGTATAGGGTACAGATCAAGGGGCATAACTATAGTTTCAGTCAGTAAGTAGACTGTGGCCATGCTAGGGCACCACAGACCTGCCAATTTCTAAAAACCCAAATGGGGAGTACCATGAAAAAAAGTATCCCAAAACAGGGAGAAATAGGGAAAAATTAGGAGATTTTACTATAGGCACAAGGCCAGCAATTTTTTTTGTGGGGGAGACAATTAAATCGACCCGGGTGCATTACTGGTGCTTTATTTTATCGACCCTGTGAGGATGAAAAGCAAAGCTAACCCTGGCGGGATTTGAACTCAGAACGTAAAGGGCCATAATGCTATAAAAGCTATGCCCATTTTCACAAGAGAAGTTATTTCTCACCCACCCCAAAGTGGGTGGCAGATCTCATCGTTGGATAGAGATAGTTGTCAAGTCTGGCACCACCATGAAGTCAATCATATCGACACCAGAACTTATTTTATCAATGTCTTTGTTGTCAAACCTCTAAGTTACGGAACATAAATACTGATACACCTGTCATACGACATGTGTATCAGTGAGAGCATATTTTTGTTATTGTAGGTAAGATTAGATAATGTTACACAGGTAAAGTAATTACAATTTCTTCTTCTTCTTCTTCTTCTTCTTCTTCTTCTTCTTCTTCTTCTTCTTTTTCTTTGCCTTCTTCTTCTTCTTCTTCTTCTTCTTCTTCTTCTTCTTTTTCTTTGCCTTCTTCTTTGCCTTCTTCTTCGTTGCCTTCTTCTTCTTCTTCTTCTTCTTCTTCTTCTTCTTCTTCTTCTTCTTCTTCTTCTTCTTCATCATCATCATCATCACCATCACCATCATCCTCATCATCATCATCATCACCATCACCATCATCCTCATCCTCATCATCATCATCATCATCACCATCACCATCATCCTCATCATCATCATCATCATCATCATCATCACCATCATCATCATCATCATCATCATTTTCTTCCTCCGCCTTCCTCTTCTTCTTTGTGCCCACCACTTAATAATTCTGAGAGGGTTGTAGAGCAAGAGTGCTCAAACACTCCTTCCAGCGGGTCCTGTCAAAAGCAACCATCTCCAATTGATCCTGGTTGGATCTCCAAGTATGACCAACCAAGCTCATGGATGTTATCCAACCATATCTCTCTCAAAGTCTACACTTGGGTCTCTTTTCCAGTTGGTTTTGCCCATAAAAATCTGTCCAGCCATTCTTTCCTGAGACGTTCTAACCACATGCCAATATTATGAGAGTACCAGTAATGCACTGGGTAATTGCTGGCCTTGTGCCAAAAGTAGAAACAATATTATGAGAGCTATGAAATACTAATTTAGAAAACAAAACAAAAACTATTAACTTAAATATTAAGATTAAAAAATCAAACAAAAGCAAATTCTCCTTTATATATTTTCAATAAATATATGTTATCAATAAATATATATTATCAATAAAAAATATTACTTCAATGCTTTGATGATGAGGGGGGTAGGGATTTGGGAGAAATTTTATAATAAAAATCATAAAATTTCCAATTGAGTAATATTTTTCATTATATAACTTACATAAAGGTGGTGGATTGGCAGTATCGGTAGAGCGTCAGACACCATGTTTTGTGGCATATAGTTACGGTCTTTTATATTCTGAGTTCAAATCCCACCGAGGTTAGTTTCGCCTTATATCCCTACAGGGTCAATAAAATAAAGTACCTGTAATGCACTGGCGTCGATTAATCGACATTCCCTCTCCCCCCAAATTACAGGCCTTCTGCCTAATTTACATAAGGCTGGTGGATTAGCAGAATCAGTAGAGCGTCGGACAACATGCTTAGAAACATAGAGTTACGACCTTTTACACTCCGAGTCCAAGTTTTAAATCTCGCTGAGATTAGCTTTGCCTTATATCCTTATAGGGTCGATAAAATAAAGTACCTGTAATGCACTAGGGTCGATTTAATTGACTTCACCTCCCCACCCCTTCTCCAGATTGCTGGCCTTGTTCCTAAATCAGAAACTATTATATAACTATTATATAACTATTATATAACTATTATATAACTATTATATAACTTATTGAAATATTTATATTAATAAAAACAAGATAAATAAATATATGAAATAAATAATATTAAATTTCACTCAGAAAAACACTATAAGCATTCACTCTTCATTCATAAGTTTCTATATATCAATTCATTATTTTTATTTAATGAGAAAGATTTTTGAACATTTCAAAGAAGCCAGACAAACAGAAATCACATGCTCAAAGTCCTGAACCCCATGAAACCTCATTACAAACATATTCTTGAAAAGTACAAAACAGCATTATGACTGTATCACATTAACTCTTAAAGTCCGGAATCTCATGAAACTACATTACCAAGATATTCTTGAAAAGTACAAAACAGCACTACGGTTACGTCACATTAAAAATTGAAGTCTTTAATTTAATACTGCAAATTTTCACAACAATCTGTCCACGAGTAAAGATACTATAAACATTTGAATTAACAAACCATATGAAACTACATTAGCAAGATATTCTTGTAAAGTACAAAACATTATGACTGAATTACATTAAAAATTGAAGTCTTTTGTCAACTGTAAATTTTCACAATGATTTGTCCACTAGTAAAGATACTATAAACATTTGGATTAACAAACCATACAATGTTGAGATTAAAGGAAATATGTTATGTGGTTGTGCTGGTGCCATGACAAAAAACACCCAGTTCACCCTGTAAGATGGTAGTGCTGGTACCATAATGAAAAAATACCCAGTCTACCCTGTAAGGTTGTAGTGCTGGTACCATAATGAAAAAATACCCAGTCTACCCTGTAAGGTGGTTGTGCTGGTACTACAACAAAAACCACCCAGTCCACCCTGTAAGGTGGTTGTGCTGGTACTACAACAAAAACCACCCAGTCCACACTATAAGGTGGATGTGGGGCTACTACAACAAAAAGCACCCGGTCCACCCTGTAAGGTGGTAGTGCTGGTACTACAACAAAAAGTACCCAGTCCACCCTGTAAGGTGGTTGTGCTGGTACTACAACAAAAACCACCCAGTCCACCCTGTAAGGTGGTAGTGCTGGTACTACAACAAAAAGCACCCAGTCCACCCTGTAAGGTGGTTGTGCTGGTACTACAACAAAAAGCACCCAGTCCACCCTGTAAGGTGGTAGTGCTGGTACTACAACAAAAAGCACCCAGTCCACCCTGTAAGGTGGTAGTGCTGGTACTACAACAAAAGTACCCAGTCCACACTATAAGGTGGTTGTGCTGGTACTACAACAAAAACCACCCAGTCCACACTATAAGGTGGATGTGGGGCTACTACAACAAAAAGCACCCAGTCCACCCTGTAAGGTGGTAGTGCTGGTACTACAACAAAAGTACCCAGTCCACACTGTAAGGTGGTTGTGCTGGTACTACAACAAAAACCACCCAGACCACCCTGTAAGGTGGATGTGGGGGTACTACAACAAAAGTACCCAGTCCACGCTGTAAGGTGGTTGTGCTGGTACTACAACAAAAAGCACCCAGTCCATGCTGTAAGGTGGATGTGGGGGTACTACAACAAAAGTACCCAGTCCACACTGTAAGGTGGTAGTGCTGGTACTACAACAAAAAGTACCCAGTCCACACTCTAAGGTGGATGTGGGGGTACTACAACAAAAAGCACCCGATCCACCTGGTGGTTGTGATGGTGATGGTGATGATGATGATGAGGGAGATGATGATGACACAATGTTGAAAACAACAGAAATATGTTGATTTGTTGAGCCCTGCTAAGCATGAAACAAATGAATGATAAAATACTCTCAGTTTAAGATATAAAATGACTAGTTGGCTGGTTGGCTAGTTGGTTGGTTGGTTGGTGTTAGGAAGAACATCTAGCTATAGAAAACCTGCCCTGCCTCCAATCTTGACCTCAACTCATTCACACTGTACTATAATTACTAAGTACTTCACTACACCACCATGTAAACTAAAGTAGACTTCAATATTTAATATGATACAGTCAGAGAGTACAAAGTGATCACAACACTACAACCAGTCTAACCCATGCAAGAATGGAAATTATACAGAAACTGTGTAATATGACAGCTGCAGCTTGAAAAAATCTGTCTCTGCCATATTAGTATTTCGCCCTTTAGCATTTACATTACTCTATATTTACTATTGTATTTTCATGGTAAACACTTTATTTTACATAATTTTTTAAGTCCCCTAATATGAGTGATGAGAATATTCAATAACTATATGCAACCTTTTAACCCTTTCAGGACCTTATTTCTAATGAAGTAGTTTGTGTGTGTTTTAATTACCAGCCATATCTGGCCAGAATTCTCTCACCTCTTTCTGTTCAAACCAGCTGTAACTGGCCACTCATGTTGATATTAGACAATGTTCTCAAAATAAATATCAAAATCTCATAGATTCGATATTATATGAGATAACTATGTGAGGTAAAGTGTTTACCATAAAAATATAATAGTAAATATAGAGTAAATTAAATGCTAAATTGTAAAGCAAGTTTTTATTGGTGGCTTTGTTTTCAAAGTGTTATTTACACATAATGACATTCAATGATCACTTTGCATTTGTTCTAGGTGGATCTACGTTTGGATTTAGGTGTGAGATAATTATGTGAGGCAAAGCCTTTACCATGAAAATACAATAGTATATATAGAGTAATGTAAATGTTATGTGAGATATGTGAAGTAAAGCCTTTACCATGAAAATACAATAGTATATATAGAGTAATGTAAATGTTATGTGAGATAATTATGTGAGGTAAAGCCTTTACCATGAAAATACAATTTTATATATAGAGTAATGTAAATGCTATGTGAGGTAAAGCCTTTACCATGAAAATACAATAGTATATATAGAGTAATGTAAGTGCTATGTGAGGTAAAGACTTTACCATGAAAATACAATAGTATATATAGAGTAATGTAAATGCTATGTAAGGTAAAGCCTTTACCATGAAAATACAATAATATATATAGAGTAATGTAAATGTTATGTGAGGTAAAGCCTTTACCATGAAAATACAATAATATATATAGAGTAATGTAAATGTTATGTGAGGTAAAGCCTTTACCATGAAAATACAATAGTATATATAGAGTAATGTAAATGTTATGTGAGGTATTATGTGAGGTAAAGCCTTTACTGTGAAAATACAATAGTATATATAGAGTAATATAAATGCTATGTGAGGTATTATGTGAGGTAAAGCCTTTACCATGAAAATACAATAGTATATATAGATTAATGTAAATGTTATGTGAGGTATTATGTTAGGTAAAGCCTTTACCATGAAAATACAATTTTATATATAGAGTAATGTAAATGTTATGTGAGGTATTATGTTAGGTAAAGCCTTTACCATGAAAATACAATTTTATATATAGAGTAATGTAAATGCTAAAGGGTTACAATAGATTTTTTTTTCTTTATTTGGTGGGATTTAGTAAAAAAAAATAATGTTTTTATTGTTAAGTTGGTTTTTAGAACATATTGTAAGCGCGTCCATTGAGAATATCGTCGTTGACAAACGGCTCAGTTGCTCGCATGTGTGCGTGCTCAACTCTGGGTCTTTCCGCTTGGAACAACCCCTTGTTCCCCACCCTCCCTTTTTTGTGTACATCCATTCACTCATTCATTTACTGCCATTCTACCTTCCTTTGTCTCCCCCTCCATGCAGCCCCTTTTCGCTCTCGTTTTCTGGCACCTCCATATAGGTGAGCTATGCTGCTCTCTTACCAGCACTTTCCCTTCCGACCACACACACCAGCCACCCACCCCTAATGCCGCTCGGTGCCCCAGTCACCGGCCCATGCTCCATCCCCCACCCCTCCAAATCGACACATTGCGGCACCACTAACAAACAGAAGGGGGGGGGGGGGGGAAGAACTTTTGGGGTGCGGCTGCTTCCACCACCTCACCTGCGTTGGCTTGACTCGTGGAGCTTCCAATGCCCTCGCAGCGTGGAGGTGCAGGAGCTGCCTCTTCCCCACGTCTTCCCAGCCACAGTCGTCTGGCACACCACCAGATGGGACAGCGAGCTTGCCTGACGCCCAAGCCTCGCTGGTCAACATCGCTCGGCTCACGTGGCTCCGGAAGATCCCACTCAGGATCCCGAGAGTGGCACGGGTGCCGGTGGCCGATGCCCTCGCTTCATCGATTGAGAACGCCCTGGACTCCAATCGAGCCAGTGACTGGGAGCGGCTGTTCTATTTCGCCCCACTCGCCCTCAGCCTCCCCAGCTCTGGCGCTGACCAGGGCGGCCGGTCAACAGCGCCCATTCCAAGCATGCCCAGGGACGCCACACACCCCACCCTCAGGTACCCCCTATCCTCTACCCCTAAGGCCAGCGCCAAGCGTTTGCGTGACCAGGTAAACGCAAAGCTTATCATGGGTGATGTCTCAGCCACAGTCAGAGTTGTTGCCTCAGAGGACACTGTCCTCCAACCCAGCAAGGAGATCCTGGCTGCTCTGCGGCTCAAACACCCTGAGCCACCCACTGATCTCAGACCCATACCCCCACCTGCTCCTTGTGGCTACTGATGCAGATATCATGTCCGCCATCAGGTCCTTCCCAGCTAGCCGCTGCGGAGGTGTTGATGGTCTCTGACCAGGCCACCTCAAGGAGTTGACATCCCCCCTCTCTGCTGAGGCCGGGCGCTGCCTTCTGAGTGCAATTGTGGTGCTCACCAATAGGCTCATTCATGGTGCCCTCGACCCTTATGCCCGAGGCCTCTTTTTTTCGGCCAGCCTCACCGCTCTCAGGAAGAAAGAGGGTGGCATACGCCCCATTGCTGTGGGCAATGTCTTCCGGAAGCTGGCTGCCAAGGTGATCAGCAAGTCCGTCACACACGAACTGGGTGAAGAGTTTAGTCCGGTGCAACTGTGTGTCGGGAGGGAGCCTCTCATGCAATCAGGCAGTTCTTCAGCAGATGCCCATCGGTACCGGCATCCAGGGACTCCAGGCACCTCATTGTCAAGCTTGACATGAGGAATGCCTTTAACTCTTTATGCCGGGATCATCTGCTCAAGGCCTGCCTCAGCCTAGCCCCCTATGCCTACCTGCTGGCCTACCTGTCATATGGAGCCCCGAGCATGCTCCTAGCTGCTGATACGGTCATACCCTCGGCTACTGGGGTCCAACAGAGCGACCCTTTGGGACCCCTCCTGTTCGCCCTTGGTATTGACCACATCGCCCGGAGTATCACGGCCCCTCTCAACGTTTGGTATCTGGATGATGCTACGTTGGGCGGGCCCGTATGGACGGTCTGCCAAGACCTTCAATCGGTGATTCCTGCCATGGCGGGAATCGGCCTCCAGGTCAACTCAGCCAAATCGGAGGTGGTGAACGTCAGCCTCGATGCTGTGAGCTTTGCAGCCTCCGTCTTGACGTGCGGTCCATTCTCCGCCAGGTTCAGGAGACCCCCAAAGAGGATGTCCTCATCCTCGAGTCACCGATCCACCCGCCGGCCATCCGCTCCACCATCAGGTCCAGGCTTCAACAGCTCCAGACTCTCACGAGCCGACTGGGCTTGATTGACGGCCACCCAGCTCTCTTTCTGCTGAGGAACTGCTTTGCCATGCCGAAGCTCCTCTATACACTCTGCAGCGCTCCATGCTACACCCAGACATCTCTCCTTGCTGACCTCGATACTTGTATCCGAGCAGCAACCAAGGGGATATGCAACGTCAAGTTTGACGACATTGGATGGCAACAGGCCACTTTACCGGTCAGGTATGGCGGCCTAGGCCTCCGGTCCCCGATTTCACTAGCTTTTCCGGCGTATCTTTCGTCGGTAACCTCGTGTCGCGTCCTCGTCAGCAGGGTTCTTCAAAACACAACAGAACCCTCTGTGTTCAGAGAACGTGAGGTCGCCTGTGAGACATGGGACCGGCTGGGACTTAGCCCAGTAGACATCCCTCCTCCTTCTCCCCCTGTTGGCGTCCAGTCCCCCCAACGCACTTGGGATGCCATCCAGTGCAGCCTAGCCTCAGACAGGCTCACGCGCCAACTCGACCAGCACCGCCTTGCTTGTTTTCGTGCGGCCTCCAAACCCCACAGTGGTGCCTGGCTCCATGCTCTGCCCTCCTTCTCCACTGGCATGCAGCTAGACAACCATAGCCTGCAAATCGGCGTTTCCCTGAGGTTCGGCCTCCGGATCTGCCAGCCACACCAATGTCACTGCGGTTCCACCGTGGACTCTTTCGGCCTCCACCCACTTTCCTGTTGCCACAGTGCCGGCCGCATTCCATGCCATACTGCCCTCAACGAGGTCATTAAGCGTGGCTTGGACGCTGCAGGCTTCCCTTCCCAGCTCGAGCCGGTGGGGCTGGATCGAGGGGACGACAAAAGGCCAGATGGCATGACCATCTTCCCGTTCCGCGGTGGCAAACTCCTCATCTGGGATGCCACTTGCACTGACACTTTCTGCAGTCTGTGACTGACCCAGGTTCTGCTGCACGTCGGGCTGAGGGGGCCAAACTCCTCAAATACTGGTCGCTTTCCGACAGGTTTGCGGTTGTCCCCCTGGCAGTGGAAACTTCTGGTGTCCTCGGCCCCAGGGCTACCTCCTTACTCACCACCATAGGCGCTGAGCTGGCCAGCCGTAGGTGTGAGCCCCGCGAGTTGGAGTGGCTTTTCCAGCGTGTCTCCCTTGCCATCCTCTGGGGAAACGCCTTCTCCATTCTGTCCGCCGGGGCTGTGGGTGGGCCCCATCGCATACCAATACATTAGTTAAATACCATTCTTTCATCACAAAGAAATTATATTACTATTCCCCATCTATCACCATCTACAAAAGGTTCTAACATAAAACTATGTTAGATAGATTTAATTTGAATAAACATTTTATAATGAGATGTTTTATAAAATAGAACCAGGGGCGATTTAGTATGAAATGGGTTAAACATGATTCATTTGTTTATCACTTTGAAATGTAGGTTAAGTCCAGACTTCCTCAGTGAAAAAACAAAAAACCGAGAGTAGTTGTAGTCAGAAGGCAAATAATTTATAGAAGCAGGTAAATGGAAAGTTAAGATTTATGCCATTACTTTTAAATAAAGTAAAATGCCTTCAAGCAAGAATTAACCCCAAATCTGTATGGTACTAGAATAAAAATAATGCACACAGCTACAGAAACCAAGACAAAACGACATCTTTGGAGCTATTAATAAGTCTTTGACATATTGAAAGAAAAACATTTTTTTGCTTAAGATTATAACTGGTTTTTTTTTTATTAACCTCATCTTTAAAGATGAAATAATTTTTAGTGAGGGCACATTGCTTAGTGGTTAGAGTGTTGGGCTTCCAATCAGGTGGTTCTGAATTTCATTCTTGGACTGGGTTATGTGTTGTGTCCTTGAGCAAGACATTTTATTTCATGTTGCTCCAGTTTACTCAGCTGTATAAATGAGATGCGATGTCACTGTTGCTAAGCTGTATTGGTCATTGCCTTTCTCTAGGACAACATTGGTGGCATGAGTTTTTATGTAGGTGTGGTGAGCAACATATATTCTAGCCATTAGAAAAAGCAAAATGAATGTTATACTTTTGAAAGAAGGATGCTCGAGAAGAACAAGAAGAAGAGAAGTTTTTAATATTCGTATTTACAAAGGGGAATGGATTAGTAGTATCAGTAGAGCATCAGACATGTTTTACAGCATAGAGTTATGACCCTTTATGTTCTGAGTTCAAATCCTGCCAAGGTTAGCTTTATATTTCATCCTCATGCAGTTAATAAAATAAAGTACCTGTTATGTACTGGGGTTGATTTAATCAACTTTCCTCTTCCCTTCAAACTGCTGCCCCTGTGCCAAAAGTAGAAATAATATTCACATCTACGAAGAGTTGTGGATTGGCTGAATTGATAAGGCATCAGATAAAATGTCATTGAAATATCTATCTATTCTAGCTTTTTATATTCTGAGTCCCAAGACCTGCTGAAATCAACTCTGTCTTTCATCCATCTGGGGTTGATAAAATAAAGTAGCAGTCAAGTACTAGGGTCGATTTAACCAAATTTGCCCTTCCACTCCTAAACTTGTACATTAAAATATGTAAATGTAATTATCAGAAATCAATATTCACATCTATACTAGTTCTGAATAATTTAAAACTCTTATCTGTTAGATATCTGACAGATGTGCAATTAACTTTTTCATTACCAGATCCCCCTTTTTTTTTAAATAATAGTGAATTTGGAAGGATTTAGTAATATAAGTAAATTTCTGATTATTAAGTTGATATTTGGAACATAACCTAAAAAAATGTTCTTACATAAAATTATAATTGTTTCTACTTTAGGCACAAGGCCAGCAATTACCCAGTGCATTACTGGTACTTTATTTTATCGACCCCGTAAGGATGAAAGGCAAAGTCAACCTCGGCGGGATTTGAACTCAGATTGTAAAGGGGCGTAACTATGCTGGAAAGCATGGCATAAAATTATAATGGAAGGTTTTTAGATAAATATAAACATATTGAGCCTTTTGTTACTATATTTCTAATGAAAGACACTGTCAATAGTTTTTCAAATAATATTTATAAATCAAGAATTTGGAGTGATTAAGTAATATAACTAAACTTTCTTGCTATTAAGCTGGTGTTTGGAACATAACTTAACAAAGGGTCTTGTATAAAACTTATGAGGGAAGGTTTTAGATAAATATAAACACTTTAATCCTTTTGTTACCATATTTCTAATGAAAAACACTGCCTATGCTTTTTAAATAATATTTATAAATAATCAAGAATTTGGAGGGATTTAGTAATATAACTAAATTTCTCGTTATAA
>OZ024744.1:93044227-93069227 GCA_964016885.1 Eledone cirrhosa
CCCCTAAAAAGAACACCAACACCACCCCTAAAAATACCAACACCACCCCTAGAAACAACAGCAACACCACCCCTAAAAATACCAACACCACCCCTAGAAACAACACCAACACCACCCCTAAAAATACCAACACCAACACCACCCCTAGAAACAACACCAACACCACCCCTAAAAATACCAACACCACCCCTAGAAACAACACCAACACCACCCCTAAAAATACCAACACCACCCCTAGAAACAACACCAACACCACCCCTAAAAACAACACCAACACCACCCCTAAAAATACCAACACCACCCCTAGAAACAACACCAACACCACCCCTAAAAAAGACCAACACCAACACCACCCCTAGAAACAACACCAACACCACCCCTAAAAATACCAACACCAACACCACCCCTAAAAACAATTCAAGTATCTTTTGTGGTTATGAAAACAGAAAAGGAAGGGAAAGGCAGAGGCTGTAGGGTCACAGACGAGTGGTGGGTGATGGGAGGAGGGGGTGATGAGCTGTAAGGTCACAGAGGAGTGGGTGGGTGATGGGAAGAGGGGGTGATGGGCTGTAAGGTCACAGAAGAATGGCAGGGGTGATGGGAGGAGGGGGTGATGGGCTCTAGGGTCACAGAAGAAAGAGGAGGTGGGTGGGAGGAGTGGTGATGGGAGGGGTGATGGGGGTGAGAAGGGGGTAGGGATGATGGGCTCTAGGGTCACAGAAGAATGGGGAGGGGTGATGGGCTTTAGGGTCACAGAAGGATGGGAAGGGGTGATGGGAGGAGGGGGTGATGGGCTCTAGGGTCACAGAAGAATGGGGGGTGATGGGCTCTAGGGTCACAGAATGATGGGGAGGGGTGATGAGAGGAGAGGGTGATGGGCTCTAGGGTCACAGAAGAATGGGGAGGGGTGATGGGCTTTAGTGTCACAGAAGGATGAGGAGGGGTGATGGGCTCTAGGCCTTGTAATTACAGAAATATATTTCTCAGGTGACATTTCTTCAGTATAATCCAATACACAGCTACAGATTGGTTTTGCTTTATTTTATAAGTCAGTGGACAATTCCTTTCTTACTATTGTATGGAATGGTACTGGTGGTATCTACCAATTTATGGTAGAGTTAATATCTTTGTTAGAGCTCCATGTAGTTCGGAACTATATAATTCCGAGATCAAACGACAAGAGTTGTTGTTTATGGAGTAAGCTTTCAACATATCAGATTTTGTTGTACCCATTCTGTTGGTTAGAGCATTGGCTGTGCAATCAAAAGGTTGTGAGTTCAATTCTCAGACCGGGTGATGTGTTGTTTCCTTGAGCAAGACACTTTATTTCACATTGCTCCAGTTTACTCAGCTGTAGAAATGAGATGATAGGGACTGGGGTCCATATCATTCCACTGCAAAGTAGTCGTGGAGGTGCCACGGCAAAAAAGGCACCCAGCACTCACTGTAAATGAGGTTTATGTTAGGAAGGGCATCCAGCTGTAGAAATCAAGCCAGAATCAGTTCCCGTCCCACCCTTGCAAGCAGGGAAAAGTGGACGTAAAATTAAATGAATGAAATGATTTATATATATATATATATATATATATATATAAGCAGTATTTCCATAGAAAAGGTAAAGGAAGAGTGCTCTATGTATACTACAGAGCTATTTAATTATGTAATAAATAACACAATACAATTATATATATATATATATATAAAAGTGTCTCGATAACAAGTACCCAGTAAAGTGGTAGTTCTGATGCCACGATGAATATATATATATATATATATATATATATATATTTATATATATATATATAGATTACATGAAACAAAGTTCTGTTTAAATCATTTATCTGCTTACAATTGTTTCTTCCAAACCGAGGTTTGAGGTCTTCAGAGCAATTATTCAGTGATTTTTAACATACTTGACCTCCTTTTCAACACAAGAGACATATAGAAACATATGAATATATTGACCCACAGTGGGTTGATATCCATTATAATAATATAGCATGGCAATTTACATACAAAGATTACAGTCATATTAAAGGACAAAATTAAAATTAAAATAAAACATTGGCAGTCTACTAAGATAAAGCAAAAGGAAAGTTTTGAGTAGCCAGTGTATGCAACAGTCACACGTGTGGCATGCACGCGTGTCCTATTTATACAAGATTATAGTGCGGCAGATTGTTACAAGTAAAACAAGCAGTCAAAGTAGGCAATCAATAGCATCATGGGGGTGAACTGGTTAAGCATTATTTACACACACCTGTACGATATAGAAGCCCGTGTGTGGAGAAACACCAAAAAATATCAAAAATATTACAAATGAGAAACAAAACAGCACCACTGTTCTCGTTACATTGAGCTATTTATCTTACTGGTAATAAGATAGTAATAAATTACTGTCTTTCACTATTTAGGGTATAATATATATATAACTATAAAAGGTTTTAGTATATACATAACCATAAATAGTATCCTTAATACTATATATATATATATATATATATATATATATATATATATATATATATATATAGCGGCGATGAATTAGTTTGCGAGGTTTTTTTATATGAAATCGTGTGTCGAAACAAATATTGTTATACTTGGGGAGGGTCATATTTGTGTAATATTGCCAGTCTATAGCATCAGATGTACAGAGGGTACTTGCAGAAACATGACAAGAACATACATAGGTGAGACAGCTTGTAGCATAGGTGAAAGGATAGACCAACACTGGGGGGAACTAAAAGGACGAAAAAACGGGTCAGTACTATACGAACATGCTAGACAACAATATGACGGTAACATAGACAACATAGAAATTAGAATAATATCTAAACATAGAAATGACCCAGCAGATAGGCAAATCAGAGAGGCCAGTGAAATAGAAATTAGAAGACCAAAGCTAAACAGAATGAATGAATGGAATAACAACAACACCCAAACAAACAACACTGACCTAAGAGAAGTATAAATAAGTAAATAAAATAAAATAAGATAAATAAATACATACACAAGCACAATAACAACAAGCACATAAACACACACTAGTCACCCATCACACAGAAAACATAACACTATACACACACGCAAACGCATGCGCAAAGAAGACAAAATAAAATAAACAAACAAGCAAATAAATAAATAAATATATAGACAGACTGAATAAAAAATGGCGTAGACATACAACACAACAGGAGGAAAATATAACACCACTGACGATGTTGCAGATGTGCAACGAAAGATTTATGATAAACTATATATATGTGTTTGTGTCTATATTGTATCTATATTATTTTTGACCGTCGGTCAGTCAATGGCAACATTGAGGACCGAGTAAGTTAGATTACCGATATAAAAGACAGCGAGAAGCGAAAACCAACCAAACAGTGAGTGTGTTCTGTTATTAATTCTGGCAATATTACACAAATATGACCCTCCCCAAGTATAACAATATATATATATATATATATATATATATATATATAAATTTTAGTACAGCATTAACGAGGCTTTAGAACACGGCCAAGCTAACTAATGCAGAATTGGTCTGTAGCTTTAGCACTCGGATGGGGAAAAGAACCCCAGAGTAATAACAACACGTTCAGACAGCTTAGCAAATCAGATATAGCGGTCGGCAGTCCAGCTGCATCACTAGAGTAACGAAAATACAGGACCCAGGAAAAGATTTTATACTGACCCGGACAGAGCGGTGAGGCTGAATGCAAAATATATAACTTACATTGTATATCACACAATATACATCACATACAGCACCCAACATCAGCGCTAAGTTCTGCAAATCCAAGATCGACAAATTCTGATTGCAGGACTCTGCAATATAATGGTTTTTGATGACAGAACATAGGATTTCCTTCTTCTGCAAGTCTTTCGTTCTTAGCCTGAGTGGGCATGTTGTAGCTTTAAATTTCGCCACAGACACGTGGTTTTCTCCAAGGGAGGTAACCCCTGTTTAGGCGGTGAATTCTAATTTGAGAGAGAGAGAGAGGGGGGATGAGAGGGGGTAAAAGAGAAAGAGCCATATATCATTATATCATTAGAGAAACACATAGTATTTTGTTTGTATATATATATATATATCTCATAATTTGAATTATTGATGTTCTGGACAAACATCCACTGAGCTTTTCTACTGAGAAACATAATCATCATAACATATTATATATGTTATGATACCTTAACTTAGTGTATGTACATATGTGTGTGTGAGTGTGTGTGTGTGTATGTGTGTGTGCGTGTTTGCGTGTTGAATAATGAAAATATAGATTAGTGCTTAATCAGTTCATAGTTTTATGATCGTTTCAGATTGATCATGATAAATCGATATAGTGATTAATTGATAATGTTTATGTCACCAGATATTATTAGTTATTAATATTTCAGATCCATCTCACCATCTTGTATAGATTGGTAAGGTTAATGGATTAAGTACAGTCCATTTTTGGCTTGGTTTTCTATGAATGGATCCCCTTCTTAAACATCAACCACTTTACACCATTACATTGGAAGAATTTCACCATGGCATCAGAACTACCTCTCTACTGGGTGCTTTTTGTTGAGACACATGTACCTAACTGGCTTACAGAGTGAACTGGGTGGTTTTCATCGTGGCATCAGAACTACCACTTTACTGGGTACTTGTTATCGAGACACTTGTACCTACTGACTTACAGAGTGAACTGGGTGTTTTTCATGATGGCATCAGCATTACCACTTTACAGGGTGCTCTTTGTTGAGACACATGTACCTAACTGACTTACAGAGTGAACTGGGTGTTTTTCATGATGGCATCAGCATTACCACTTTACAGGGTGCTCTTTGTTGAGACACATGTACCTAACTGACTTACAGAGTGAACTGGGTGTTTTTCATGATGGCATCAGCACTACCACTTTAC
The DNA here is from genome assembly GCA_964016885.1 of Eledone cirrhosa. Taxonomy (NCBI): domain Eukaryota; kingdom Metazoa; phylum Mollusca; class Cephalopoda; order Octopoda; family Eledonidae; genus Eledone; species Eledone cirrhosa. Next base: position 93,049,143 of record OZ024744.1, read on the forward strand.
AGGGTGCTCTTTGTTGAGACACATGTACCTAACTGACTTACAGAGTGAACTGGGTGTTTTTCATGATGGCATCAGCACTACCACTTTACAGGGTGCTCTTTGTTGAGACACATGTACCTAACTGACTTACAGAGTGAACTGGGTGTTTTTCATGATGGCATCAGCACTACCACTTTACAGGGTGCTCTTTGTTGAGACACATGTACCTAACTGACTTACAGAGTGAACTGGGTGTTTTTCATGATGGCATCAGCACTACCACTTTACAGGGTGCTCTTTGTTGAGACACATGTACCTAACTGACTTACAGAGTGAACTGGGTGTTTTTCATGATGGCATCAGCACTACCACTTTACAGGGTGCTCTTTGTTGAGACACATGTACCTAACTGACTTACAGAGTGAACTGGGTGTTTTTCATCATGGCATCAGCACTACCACATTACTGGGTGCTCTGGGTGTAGTTTTATCATGGCACCAGCACTAAATAGGCATTGATGGGAGGGGGAGTTTATATCGCCATGGGAAAGGAATGACAATTAGTTCTTGCTTTCTTTGAGTTCACATGGCCTAAAGAGTTTGGTAATTTTGTTGATGTTGTCAGAGTACAAAGGCATCACTTTTGTATGTTAACCAGGCAACATGTTTCAGTTCTGTTCTTTCTAAAACTAAATCATTGAAGTCCTCTATGACATCCTTGATAGCATTCACCACCACCATCACCACCATCACCACCATCACCATCACCATCATCGTCATCACCATCACCACCACCATCATCATCGTCATCACCATCACTACCACCACCACCACCACCACCACCATCACCACCATCACCACCACCATCACCATCACCACCATCACCACCATCACCACCATCACCACCACCATCACCATCACCACCATCACCATCACCATCATCGTCATCAGCATCACCACCATCACCACCATCACCACCATCACCACCATCATCATCGTCATGACCATCACCACCATCACCACCATCACCACCATCATCATCGTCATCGCCATCACTACCACCACCACCACCACCACCACCATCACCATCATCATCACCATCATCATCACCATCACCACCATCATCACCATCACCACCATCGTCATCGTCATCATCATATCATTATCAGTTATTATTGTCAGTTATCATCACCATCATCACCACCATCATCGCCATCATTATCATCACCATCATCACCATCATCATCATCACCACCATCATCACCATCACCATCACCACCATCATCACCATCATCACCACCATCATCGCCATCATCATCATCACCATCATCACCATCATCATCATCACCACCATCATCACCATCATCATCACCACCATCATCACCATCATCACCACCATCATCGTCATCATCATCATCATCATCACTCTTTTAGGTCCATTCTTCCACGCTAGCATGGGTTAGGCAGGTTGTCCTGTTGTGGGCAAGGCTAGGTCAGGTGTCCATGTCTTGCTCATACAGAACTGATTTGGGCTTGATTTCTACAGCTGGATGCCCTTCCTAACACCAACCTCATTTACAGTGTAGAGTGGGTGTTTTTTGTTGTCACACCTACCTGACCACTTTACAGTGTGGACTGGGTGCTTTTTGTTGTGACACCTACATGACCACTTTACAGTGTGGACTGGGTGTTTTTTGTTGTGACACCTACATGACCACTTTACAGTGTGGACTGGCTGCTTTTTCTCATGTCACCTACATGACCACTTTACAGTGTGGACTGGGTGCTCTTTGTCGTGACACCTACATGACCACTTTACAGTGTGGACTGGGTGCTTTTTGTCGTGACACCTACATGACCACTTTACAGTGTGGACTGGGTGCTTTATGTTGTGACACCTACATGACCACTTTACAGTGTGGACTGGGTGTTTTTTATCATGACTCCTACATGACCACTTTACAGTGTGTACTGGGTGCTTTTTATTGTGACACCTACATGACCACTTTACAGTGTGGACTGGATGCTTTATGTTGTGACACCTACATGACCACTTTACAGTGTGGACTGGGTGTTTTTTGTTGTGACACCTACATGACCACTTTACAGTGTGGACTGGGTGCTTTTTGTCATGACACCTACATGACCACTTTACAGTATGTGCTGGACGCTTTTTGTCATAACACCTACATGACACCTACTTTACAATGTGGGCTGGGTGCTTTTTGTCGTGACACCAACATGACCACTTTACAGTGTGGACTGGGCGCTTTTTGTCATAACACCTACATGACCACTTTACAGTATGTGCTGGGCGCTTTTTGTCATAACACCTACATGACACCTACTTTACAATGTGGGCTGGGTGCTTTTTGCCATGGCACCTACATGACCACTTTACAGTGTTGATGGAGTGCTTTTTGTCGTGACACCTACATGACCTCTTTACAGTATGTGCTGGGTGCTTTTTGTCATGACACCTACATGACACCTACTTTACAATGTGGACTGGGTGCTTTTTGCCATGGCACCTACATGACCACTTTACAGTGTTGATGGAGTGCTTTTTGTCATGACACCTACATGACCACTTTACAGAGTGGGCTGGGTGCTTTTTATCATGGCACCTACATGACCACTTTACAGTGTGGGATGAATGCTATTTGTTGTGACACCTACATGACCACTTTACAGAGTGGGCTGGGTGCTTTTTGTCGTGACACCTACATGACCACTTTACAGTGTGGACTGGGTGCTTTTTGTCGTGACACCTACATGACCACTTTACAGTGTGGACTGGGTACTTTTTGTCGTGACACCTACATGACCACTTTACAGAGTGGGCTGGGTGCTTTTTGCCATGGCACCTACATGACCACTTTACAGTGTGGGATGAATGCTATTTGTCATGACACCTACATGACCACTTTACAGTGTGGACTGGGTGCTATTTGTCATGACACCTACATGACCACTTTACAGTGTGGATGGAGTGCTTTTTGTTGTGACACCTACACGACCACTTTACAGTGTGTACTGGGTGCTCTTTGTCGTGACACCTACATGACCACTTTACAGTGTGGACTGGGTGCTTTTTGTCGTGACACCTACATGACCACTTTACAGAGTGGGCTGGGTGCTTTTTGTCGTGACACCTACATGACCACTTTACAGAGTGGGCTGGGTGCTTTTTGTTGTGACACCTACATGACCACTTTACAGTGTGGACTGGGTGCTTTTTGTCGTGACACCTACATGACCACTTTACAGAGTGGGCTGGGTGCTTTTGTCGTGACACCTACATGACCACTTTACAGTGTGGACTGGGTACTTTTTATCGTGACACCAACATGACCACTTTACAGTGTGGACTGGGCGCTTTTTGTCATAACACCTACATGACCACTTTACAGTATGTGCTGGGCGCTTTTTGTCATAACACCTACATGACACCTACTTTACAATGTGGGCTGGGTGCTTTTTGCCATGGCACCTACATGACCACTTTACAGTGTTGATGGAGTGCTTTTTGTCGTGACACCTACATGACCTCTTTACAGTATGTGCTGGGTGCTTTTTGTCATGACACCTACATGACACCTACTTTACAATGTGGACTGGGTGCTTTTTGCCATGGCACCTACATGACCACTTTACAGTGTTGATGGAGTGCTTTTTGTCATGACACCTACATGACCACTTTACAGAGTGGGCTGGGTGCTTTTTATCATGGCACCTACATGACCACTTTACAGTGTGGGATGAATGCTATTTGTTGTGACACCTACATGACCACTTTACAGAGTGGGCTGGGTGCTTTTTGTCGTGACACCTACATGACCACTTTACAGTGTGGACTGGGTGCTTTTTGTCGTGACACCTACATGACCACTTTACAGTGTGGACTGGGTGCTTTTTGTCGTGACACCTACATGACCACTTTACAGAGCGGGCTGGGTGCTTTTTGCCATGGCACCTACATGACCACTTTACAGTGTGGGATAAATGCTATTTGTCATGACACCTACATGACCACTTTACAGTGTGGACTGGGTGCTATTTGTCATGACACCTGCATGACCACTTTACAGTGTGGATGGAGTGCTTTTTGTTGTGACACCTACACGACCACTTTACAGTGTGGACTGGGTGCTTTTTGTCGTGACACCTACATGACCACTTTACAGAGTGGGCTGGGTGCTTTTTGCCATGGCACCTACATGACCACTTTACAGTGTGGGATGAATGCTATTTGTCATGACACCTACATGACCACTTTACAGTGTGGACTGGGTGCTATTTGTCATGACACCTACATGACCACTTTACAGTGTGGATGGAGTGCTTTTTGTTGTGACACCTACACGACCACTTTACAGTGTGTACTGGGTGCTCTTTGTCGTGACACCTACATGACCACTTTACAGTGTGGACTGGGTGCTTTTTGTCGTGACACCTACATGACCACTTTACAGAGTGGGCTGGGTGCTTTTTGTCGTGACACCTACATGACCACTTTACAGAGTGGGCTGGGTGCTTTTTGTTGTGACACCTACATGACCACTTTACAGTGTGGACTGGGTGCTTTTTGTCGTGACACCTACATGACCACTTTACAGAGTGGGCTGGGTGCTTTTGTCGTGACACCTACATGACCACTTTACAGTGTGGACTGGGTACTTTTTATCGTGACACCTACATGACCACTTTACAGTGTGGACTGGGTACTTTTTATCGTGACACCTACATGACAACTTTACAGAGTGGGCTGGGTACTTTTTGTTGTGACACCTACATGACCACTTTACAGTGTGGGCTGGGTGTTTTTTGTTATGACACCTACATGACCACTTTACAGTGTGGACTGGGTGCTTTTTGTTGTGACACCTACATGACCACTTTACAGTGTAGACTGGGTGCTTTATGTTGTGACACCTATATGACCACTTCACAATGTGGACTGGGTACTTTTTGTCGTGACACCTACATGACCACTTTACAGTGTAGACTGGGTGCTTTTTGTTGTGACACCTACATGACCACTTTACAGTGTACTGGGTACTTTTTATCGTGACACCTACATGACCACTTTACAGTGTGGCCTGGGTGCTATTTGTCGTGACACCTACATGACCACTTTACAGTGTGGCCTGGGTACTTTTTATTGTGACATCTACATGACCACTTTACAGTGTGGACTGGGTACTTTTTATCGTGACACCTACATGACCACTTAACAGTGTGGCCTGGATGCTTTATGTTGTGACACCTACATGACCACTTTACAGTGTGGACTGGGTGTTTTTTTGTTGTGACACCTACATGACCACTTTACAGTGTGGCCTGGGTGCTATTTGTCATGACACCTACATGACCACTTTACAGTGTGGCCTGGGTACTTTTTATTGTGACATCTACATGACCACTTTACAGTGTGGACTGGGTACTTTTTATTGTGACATCTACATGACCACTTTACAGTGTGGAGTGGGTGTTTTTTGTTGTGACACCTACATGACCACTTTACAGTGTGGCCTGGGTGCTATTTGTCGTGACACCTACATGACCACTTTACAATGTGGCCTGGGTACTTTTTATTGTGACATCTACATGACCACTTTACAGTGTGGACTGGGTGCTTTTTGTTGTGACACCTACATGACCACTTTACAGTGTGGACTGTGTGCTTTTTGTCATGACATCAACATGACCACTTTACAGTGTGGACTGGGTGCTTTTTGTTGTGACACCTACATGACCACTTTACAGTGTGGACTGGGTGATGTTTATTGTGGCACCTACATAACCACTTTACAGTGTGGACTGGGTGCTTTTTGTTGTGACACCTACATGACCACTTTACAGTGTGGACTGGGTGATGTTTATTGTGGCACCTACATGACCACTTTACAGTGTGGACTGGGTGCTTTTTGTCGTGACACCTACATGACCACTTTACAGTGTGGACTGTGTGCTTTTTGTCATGACATCAACATGACCACTTTACAGTGTGGACTGGGTGCTTTTTGTTGTGACACCTACATGACCACTTTACAGTGTGGACTGGGTGCTTTTTGTCGTGACACCTACATGACCACTTTACAGTGTGGACTGGGTGCTTTTTGTTGTGACACCTACATGACCACTTTACAGTGTGGACTGGGTACTTTTTGTTGTGACACCTACATGACCACTTTACAGTGTGGACTGGGTGCTTTTTCTCATGTCACCTACATGACCACTTTACAGTGTGGGATGAATGCTATTTGTCATGACACCTACATGACCACTTTACAGTGTGGACTGGGTGCTTTTTGTTGTGACACCTACATGACCACTTTACAGTGTGGACTGTGTGCTTTTTGTCATGACATCAACATGACCACTTTACAGTGTGGACTGTGTGCTTTTTGTCGTGACACCTACATGACCACTTTACAGTGTGGACTGGGTGCTTTTTGTCATGACATCAACATGACCACTTTACAGTGTGGACTGGGTGCTTTTTGTTGTGACACCTACATGACCACTTTACAGTGTGGACTGGGTGCTTTTTGTTGTGACACCTACATGACCACTTTACAGTGTGGACTGGGTGCTTTTTGTTGTGACACCTACATGACCACTTTACAGTGTGGACTGGGTGCTTTTTATCGTGACACCTACATGGCCACTCTACAGTGTGGACTGGGTGCTTTTTTTCGTGACACCTACATGGCCACTTTACAGTGTGGACTGGGTGCTTTTTTTCGTGACACCTACATGGCCACTTTACAGTGTGGACTGGGTGCTTTTTTTCGTGACACCTACATGGCCACTTTACAGTGTGGACTGGGTGCTTTTTTTCGTGACACCTACATGACCACTTTACAGTGTGGACTGGGTGCTTTTTTTTGTGACACCTACATGACCACTTTACAGTGTGGACTGGGTGCTTTTTGTCGTGACTCCTACATGACCACTTTATAGTGTGGACTGGGTGCTTTTTGTCGTGACATCTACATGACCACTTTACAGTGTGGACTGGGTGCTTTTTGTCGTGACATCTACATGACCACTTTACAGTGTGGACTGGGTGCTTTTTGTCATGACACCTCCATGACCACTTTACAGTGTGGACTGGGTGCTTTTTGTCATGACACCTCCATGACCACTTTACAGTGTGGGTTGGGTGCTTTTTGTTGTGACACCTACATGACCACTTTACAGTGTGGACTGGGTGATGTTTATTGTGGCACCTACATGACCACTTTACAGTGTGGACTGGGTACTTTTTGTCATGACACCTCCATGACCACTTTACAGTGTGGGTTGGGTGCTTTTTTTCGTGACACCTACATGACCACTTTACAGTGTGGACTGGGTGCTTTTTTTCGTGACACCTACATGACCACTTTACAGTGTGGACTGGGTGCTTTTTGTCGTGACACCTACATGACCACTTTACAGAGTGGGCTGGGTGCTTTTTGTCGTGACACCTACATGACCACTTTACAGAGTGGGCTGGGTGCTTTTTGTTGTGACACCTACATGACCACTTTACAGTGTGGACTGGGTGCTTTTTGTCGTGACACCTACATGACCACTTTACAGAGTGGGCTGGGTGCTTTTGTCGTGACACCTACATGACCACTTTACAGTGTGGACTGGGTACTTTTTATCGTGACACCTACATGACCACTTTACAGTGTGGACTGGGTACTTTTTATCGTGACACCTACATGACAACTTTACAGAGTGGGCTGGGTACTTTTTGTTGTGACACCTACATGACCACTTTACAGTGTGGGCTGGGTGTTTTTTGTTATGACACCTACATGACCACTTTACAGTGTGGACTGGGTGCTTTTTGTTGTGACACCTACATGACCACTTTACAGTGTAGACTGGGTGCTTTATGTTGTGACACCTATATGACCACTTCACAATGTGGACTGGGTACTTTTTGTCGTGACACCTACATGACCACTTTACAGTGTAGACTGGGTGCTTTTTGTTGTGACACCTACATGACCACTTTACAGTGTACTGGGTACTTTTTATCGTGACACCTACATGACCACTTTACAGTGTGGACTGGGTACTTTTTATCGTGACACCTACATGACCACTTTACAGTGTGGCCTGGGTGCTATTTGTCGTGACACCTACATGACCACTTTACAGTGTGGCCTGGGTACTTTTTATTGTGACATCTACATGACCACTTTACAGTGTGGACTGGGTACTTTTTATTGTGACATCTACATGACCACTTTACAGTGTGGACTGGGTACTTTTTATCGTGACACCTACATGACCACTTTACAGTGTGGCCTGGATGCTTTATGTTGTGACACCTACATGACCACTTTACAGTGTGGACTGGGTGTTTTTTTGTTGTGACACCTACATGACCACTTTACAGTGTGGCCTGGGTGCTATTTGTCATGACACCTACATGACCACTTTACAGTGTGGCCTGGGTACTTTTTATTGTGACATCTACATGACCACTTTACAGTGTGGACTGGGTACTTTTTATTGTGACATCTACATGACCACTTTACAGTGTGGACTGGGTGTTTTTTGTTGTGACACCTACATGACCACTTTACAGTGTGGCCTGGGTGCTATTTGTCATGACACCTACATGACCACTTTACAGTGTGGCCTGGGTACTTTTTATTGTGACATCTACATGACCACTTTACAGTGTGGACTGGGTACTTTTTATTGTGACATCTACATGGCCACTTTACAGTGTGGACTGGGTGTTTTTTGTTGTGACACCTACATGACCACTTTACAGTGTGGCCTGGGTGCTATTTGTCGTGACACCTACATGACCACTTTACAATGTGGCCTGGGTACTTTTTATTGTGACATCTACATGACCACTTTACAGTGTGGACTGGGTGCTTTTTGTTGTGACACCTACATGACCACTTTACAGTGTGGACTGTGTGCTTTTTGTCATGACATCAACATGACCACTTTACAGTGTGGACTGGGTGCTTTTTGTTGTGACACCTACATGACCACTTTACAGTGTGGACTGGGTGATGTTTATTGTGGCACCTACATAACCACTTTACAGTGTGGACTGGGTGCTTTTTGTTGTGACACCTACATGACCACTTTACAGTGTGGACTGGGTGATGTTTATTGTGGCACCTACATGACCACTTTACAGTGTGGACTGGGTGCTTTTTGTCGTGACACCTACATGACCACTTTACAGTGTGGACTGTGTGCTTTTTGTCATGACATCAACATGACCACTTTACAGTGTGGACTGGGTGCTTTTTGTTGTGACACCTACATGACCACTTTACAGTGTGGACTGGGTGCTTTTTGTCGTGACACCTACATGACCACTTTACAGTGTGGACTGGGTGCTTTTTGTTGTGACACCTACATGACCACTTTACAGTGTGGACTGGGTACTTTTTGTTGTGACACCTACATGACCACTTTACAGTGTGGACTGGGTGCTTTTTCTCATGTCACCTACATGACCACTTTACAGTGTGGGATGAATGCTATTTGTCATGACACCTACATGACCACTTTACAGTGTGGACTGGGTGCTTTTTGTTGTGACACCTACATGACCACTTTACAGTGTGGACTGTGTGCTTTTTGTCATGACATCAACATGACCACTTTACAGTGTGGACTGTGTGCTTTTTGTCGTGACACCTACATGACCACTTTACAGTGTGGACTGGGTGCTTTTTGTCATGACATCAACATGACCACTTTACAGTGTGGACTGGGTGCTTTTTGTTGTGACACCTACATGACCACTTTACAGTGTGGACTGGGTGCTTTTTGTTGTGACACCTACATGACCACTTTACAGTGTGGACTGGGTGCTTTTTGTTGTGACACCTACATGACCACTTTACAGTGTGGACTGGGTGCTTTTTATCGTGACACCTACATGGCCACTCTACAGTGTGGACTGGGTGCTTTTTTTCGTGACACCTACATGGCCACTTTACAGTGTGGACTGGGTGCTTTTTTTCGTGACACCTACATGGCCACTTTACAGTGTGGACTGGGTGCTTTTTTTCGTGACACCTACATGGCCACTTTACAGTGTGGACTGGGTGCTTTTTTTCGTGACACCTACATGACCACTTTACAGTGTGGACTGGGTGCTTTTTTTTGTGACACCTACATGACCACTTTACAGTGTGGACTGGGTGCTTTTTGTCGTGACTCCTACATGACCACTTTATAGTGTGGACTGGGTGCTTTTTGTCGTGACATCTACATGACCACTTTACAGTGTGGACTGGGTGCTTTTTGTCGTGACATCTACATGACCACTTTACAGTGTGGACTGGGTGCTTTTTGTCATGACACCTCCATGACCACTTTACAGTGTGGACTGGGTGCTTTTTGTCATGACACCTCCATGACCACTTTACAGTGTGGGTTGGGTGCTTTTTGTTGTGACACCTACATGACCACTTTACAGTGTGGACTGGGTGATGTTTATTGTGGCACCTACATGACCACTTTACAGTGTGGACTGGGTACTTTTTGTCATGACACCTCCATGACCACTTTACAGTGTGGGTTGGGTGCTTTTTTTCGTGACACCTACATGACCACTTTACAGTGTGGACTGGGTGCTTTTTTTCGTGACACCTACATGACCACTTTACAGTGTGGACTGGGTGCTTTTTGTCGTGACACCTACATGACCACTTTACAGTGGGAGGGTGGGATGGGTGGAGAATACTGTATTTTGTTCTGGCTCTCTGCTCTCTGAGTTCAAATCTCGCTGAGGTCAACTTTGGCTTTCATCCATTCAAGGCCGATAAAAAAAGTACCAGTCTAGTACTGGGATCCATTCGTCCTCTATATCTCTTTCTCACTTTCTCTTTCCTTCTGTGGAAGCAATCTGCTATATTCAGACCTGAAGAGGAGAGGGGCTCTGCTAGGTTTTAAAAAAGCCCTAGAAACACTGTGTGTCAATACAGCGCCTCTCCGACTCCATCAGGAGTTACAAGACCATATATACATAATGGCCTCTGCTGATGTGCCACATCACATCAGGCACTCTTTACTCTCTCTCATCTCTCCTCCTTTCATCACCGTCTCCATGTACTGCACTAACTCCTATGCCCAGTCCATTTTTCTCAGAATGTTGGCCTTTACAAATTCCCTACTCTGCTCGTGTCTTTTTCCTGTTTTTGTCAACTTGAAACAGTTTAAGCAGAACACTAATTATTATAAATTTCAGCAATCTCTAAGGGTCTTTGAAAACAGCACCTTCCTCCAGAACAAACTAAAAAGTAAAAATAAAAAAAATTTAAAAAATTTAAAAAATTAAAAAAAAAACAGTAAAAAAATAATAATAAAAATAAAAATAATAATAATTTTAAAAAATACTAAACAAAAAGAAGTTTGATAATATGGGTGGTAATGGTGAATCCCTTGCCAGCCATTCCATTTATTGATAAATTTAATTTTCTATCAGGAAATTAACGAATTTTTATGCGTGTTAACACCTCAATGTTCTCTGCTGTTATTTTAGTGCAGTCATAGAAATTTTGTTTCATTAACTCTTAATGTGCTGTACCACATGAAACCACATTAACAAGACATTGTTGAAAAGTACAAAACAGTACTATGACTGTATCACATTAACTGTTAACATCCTGTACCACATGAAACCACATTAACAAGACATTGTTGAAAAGTACAAAACAGTACTATGACTGTATCACATTTGCTCTTAACAGCCTGTACCACATGAAACCACATTAACAAGACATTGTTGAAAAGTACAAAACAGTACTATGACTGTATCACATTAACTCTTAACATCCTGTACCACATGAAACCACATTAACAAGACATTGTTGAAAAGTACAAAACAGTACTATGACTGTATCACATTAACTCTTAACATCCTGTACCACATGAAACCACATTAACAAGACATTGTTGAAAAGTACAGAACAGTACTATGATTGTATCACATTAACTCTTAACATCCTGTACCACATGAAACCACATTAACAAGACATTGTTGAAAAGTACAAAACAATACTATGACTGTATCACATTAACTCTTAACATCCTGTACCACATGAAACCACATTAACAAGACATTGTTGAAAAGTACAAAACAGTACTATGACTGTATCACATTAACTGTTAACATCCTGTACCACATGAAACCACATTAACAAGACATTGTTGAAAAGTACAAAACAGTACTATGACTGTATCACATTAACTGTTAATTAACAAACCCATTTTTAGATATTTTCTGCTAAATCATTACAGGATGTTAAGAGATATTACTGCAAATTTTCACAACAATCTGTCCACCAGTAAAGATACTATAAACATTTGAACTAACAAACCTGTTTTTAGATATTTTCTGATAAATCATTCGGGATGTTAAGCGTCAATACTAGATATTTTCTGTTAAATCATTACAGGATGTTAAGAGATAATATTGCAAATTTCACTACAGTCTGCTCACCAGTAAAGATACTATAAACATTTGAATTAACAAACCTATTTTTAGATATTTTCTGCTAAACCCTTGCAAGATGTTAAGAGATAATACTGCAAATGGCAACTGGCAATGCTTCAACTGATTGGAATATATTTTGGACATTCTAAATTTCCTGCATGTGAAGAAATTCTACCTATTATGGGTGAAAGGTGAGCTGGGTGTTAATTATGTGAACCAGGAAATATCTCAGTCATTCTGCTACAATAAGTTCAATTGTGAAGGCGTATGGCTTAGTGGTTAGAGCACTGGGCTTGCAATCGAAAGATTGCGAGTTCAATTCTCAGACCGGGTGATGTGTTGTTTCCTTGAGCAAGACACTTTATTTCATGCTGCTCCAGTTTACTCAGTTGTAGAAATGAGTTATGATAGGACTGGGGGTCCCTATCATTAAATTACCCAAGACACCTCCAACAAGCTATACCTTGGAGGAGGCCAGCTAAACCTGCATAGGTGTGAGCTGACACACATAATAAGTTCAATCTCCTCTCACAAAGTCATGGGTTCTAATCCTGCATTTGACTCGATAGATAGTTATTTCTCCAAAGTTACTCATACATTTAATTTTGTATGTCATTTGTCCCAATATGCTAGATATTTATGTAATGTTTGCATTTGTTTTGCAAAATTTCTTATCTGAAAACGTGTGTTGAAATAGAAATTGTTAGTTTAATAACCAGATGGTTGTTAAGTTGCCATCCGGTTAATAAACTAATTGACTGGGAGTTTATAATAAATTGAAGTGAAAACCAACAGGTGCATGTGTTTTTATTGGCAGCATGACCCTCCCTAAGTATAACAATATTTATGAAATTATATCATAAAAATTATTAAAATATTCTTTCCTTTAATCAGTTAGTAAACAACATAAACTATAGGGTTTCTCTTATACAAACAATTAATTTATGTTTTCATAAATTTCCCAGTTTGTAAAAGTGTTGATATATCCAATAATCCTTGCTTATGATCTTTTCAGCCCACCCTTGTAGTATCTATAATTGACAATAAAGCCCCAAGGAAACCCTCACTAAGATTTTTTGACTGGGGGCATGTGAAATGATGGATTTTCTGACAGTTTTGACATTGAGCAAGTCTTTCAACCAATTCCATCTCCAACTCATGAATTACTAATGTATACCCATAATATATGTTTTTAGGCAGAACTTACATGACACTGTGTGACAAAGCCGGGCTTTTGAATTACAAGTATAGTCCACTTGATGGGCGTCAACACAGTTTCAGTGAACCCAATTTCAAGATTTGGGTTTAACCCAAGACAATATAGTAAAGAGACTTGTCTAAGATGTTACACAGTAGAATCAGACATGGGACTTCATGATTGTAAAGCGAACTTCTTAACCACTCAGCAATATCTGTGTCCACATTGAGGGTGCCATTCAAGCAATCAAGTTCCTGAAACCAGTGCAGTCAGTCATTGGGGTGTCATTCTAGACATTTCACTGTATGTTCATCATTGTATTTAGTGGACTTTAGAAATGCTTGGCAGTGCCTATATCCTCTATGACAGGCATGTCAAACTGAGGGTCCCCCTGAGGGCCACATAGGTCACATATGTGTTGTCTGAGGGCCACATAGGTCACATATGTGTTGTCTGAGGGCCACATAGGTCACATATGTGTTGTCTGAGGGCCACACACGACAATTAATTGCGCACATTACAGCTAATTTTTTTATTTTATATTACAAAGATAAAACATGCTCGTGCTGTAAAAACCTTTGTGTAGGTCACAGGTATGCTTGTAAAGGGCCGCATCTTTAATATTCATGGTATACAATATATACGTATGTATATAAGATAAATAAACTGTAGTGTGCGGGAGAGAAGACTGCATTGGTGTGGCCATGTGATGCGCATGGATGATGACCGCATGGGTGAAGAGTGCCAAGTAATCCCAGTGGAAGGAAGACACAATAGAGGAAGACAGGGGCGAAAGTGGTGAGAGCAGACCTCAGATCGCTGAAGCTCACTGAGGAGACGATGAAGGACTGAGATGAATGGAGAGATGCTGTGCTGAAGAGTACCCGTCCCAACCTTGCAAGCAGGGAAAAGCGGACGTAAAATGATGATGATGATATATATATATATATATATGATTGGATGAGGAAGCCGGGCCATCAAAATATGTATAGTGTTTTCGCGGGATTAAATTTCTAAAGAAAGTTTCCAGTTGTTTATAATGAATATTTAACTCCGTTCCTGCACCACATTTAAGATGGATGATTTGCTTAATGTTGTGTGCTTTAATTCATTGCATCATCATTAACTAATTGGAATCACCAGTTCTATCCATTGGTAAACAACCTAGCATAAATCATATGTATATATATATATCATCAACATCACTGTTTAACGTCCATTTTTCCACGCTAACATGAGTTAGAAGAGTTGTCCTGTTGTGATACAAGCCAGGTCAGATGACCATGTCATGCTCATACAGAACTGATTTTGGCAAAAAGTGCTCAGCCCATACTGTAAAGTGGTTACGTAGGTGTCATAACAAAAAGCATCCAGCCCACACTGTAAAGTGGTTACGTAAGTGTCACAACAAAAAGCATCCAGCCCACACTGAAAAGTGGTTACGTAGGTGTCACAACAAAAAGCATCCAGCCCACACTGTAAAGTGGACGTGTGGGTGTCACAACAAAAAGCACTCAGTCCACACTGTAAAGTGGTTATATAGGTGTCACGGCAAAAAGCACCCAGTACTCACTGTAAAGTGGTTGTGTAGGTGTTACAACAAAAAGCACCCAATCCACACTGTAAAGTGGTCATGCAGGCATCATGACAAAAAGCACCCAGTACTCACTGTAAATGAGGTTGCCACTAGGAAGGGCATCCAGTTGTAGAATCAAAACTGGAATTGGTTCTGTATGAGCAAGACATGGTCACAACAGGATAACTCGTCTAACCCATGGCAGCATGGAAAAATGGATGTTGAACAGTGATGATCATATATATATATGATAACTGCCACTACTTTACATAAGACAAACATCTCTTTAAAAAATGCTCTGCTATTATGAACCAGTGCCAACCACAGGCTTTGTTTAGGTCACCCTTTCTAGACCCTTCCTATGTGGTAAAGGTGAGCAGTGCATCCCCAATACGGGGGTGCTCAGACACTCAAGACTCCACCAAAGCATGTTGCTGTTCAGTGTTCAGGCTAACAGTGCAGCGACGTTACAATAAAACTCAAGCCACCTAGGGGTAGATTTGTGACTATGAGCTTCTAACCGGTTGTATCTACAGTCATTACCACTTCTCCACCATTGTGGAACTTGTGAAGAAATATCTGCTGCACATAAAGCAGGCAATGCTACCGGCTTGTTCTACACACACACACCTCCTCCCACGCCATCACCACAGTTATATGCCCAGTGACAAGCCAAGGTCATATATATATATGTAAACAACCTCTCCAGGAGGTATAGCCATACTCACCATATATATATATATATATATATGGAGACACATCGCTTAGTGGTTAGAGCATTGGCCTTGCAATCGAAAGGTTGTGAGTTCAACTCTCAGACCGAGTGATGTGTTGTTTCCTTGAGCAAGACACTTTATTTCACATTGCTCCAGTTTACTCAGCTGTAGAAATGAGATGATAGGACTGGGGTCCCTATCATTCCACTGCAAAGTGGTCGTGGAGGTGCCACAGCAAAAAAGCACCCAGCACTCACTGTAAATGAGGTTGGTGTTAGGAAGGGCATCCAGCTGTAGAAATCAAGCCAGAATCAGTTCCCGTCCCACCCTTGCAAGCAGGGAAAAAGCGGACGTAAAATGAAATGATGATGATGATGAAATGATGATATAAGTATGTAAAACATCTATTTTTAGAAGTGCTGAGCAGGAAGGTAGAAAGTTTTGAAATTAAAGTTAGTAGTTTCAAGTCTAGAAATTGTAAAGCAATGGTGTACAAATTTTTCAGTCTCCAGGGGCTTATAAGCCCAACTTAGACTATTTTTCATAGTCAAAAACATTGAAGCTACTAACTTTAAATTCATATATATATATATATATAACATTGAATTGAAAATTGATTGACATATATATATATATAAAATAAACACATCAAACAATTACAGGGGATAATTTGTAAAGAGTGTAAACACATAGTTACAGAGGTAACATATTAAAAATTAACGAGAACCTTCAATATGATTAATCTGTTTTGTATATATTCCATTAAAGAAATATATTTTACCCTTAATCGGTTAATCACAGATGTCAAATCTGGGATCAGCGACAAAGGAGGAGATTTAACTATCTATGATTACACACTCAAAGCAAATCAGGGAATAACACCAAAAAGCACATGTGGTTTTAAAAAATATACACATCGTGCTGCCATCAAGCTAGTGACGTGAATAGGATTATCGATAGCTAGAAATAGCAGCCAAGTCCTGAGAGAGAGAAATGAATAAACATTGTTGTCTCTCTCTGATCGAGACGAAGCGAGAGTATATTTAAATTCATAGAAAATGAGAAAACTCATCACTAGAACAGCTGGGCTAAAATGCCTCACAGGACAGATTCCAGTGGCCAGTAGTTGGCAGAGAGACAATCCATGAGGTGGGTGACAGGCAGATGAAATATAGAAAAGATTGAGAGGATAGGACAAGAAGAAGTGTGTTGGTGCATGGAAGTGGTTGGAAGAAGAAAATAAAGAAAGGCAATGTATAAGACAAGTTCCACCACGGCAAAAAAGCACCCAGCCCACACTGTAAAGTGAATGTGTAGGCACCACGAAAAAGCACACAGCACTCACTGTAAATGAGGTTGGTGTTAGGAAGGGCATCCAGCTGTAGAAATCAAGCCTGAATCAGTTCCTGAGCAACAGGACAACCCGTCTAACCCATGCTAGCGAGGAAGAACGGACGTAAAACGGTGATGATGATGATGATATTTATATATATTCATTTTATTAACCATTTAACATTCACATTACTCTATATATACTATTATATTTCCATGGTAAAGGCTTTACCTCACATAATATCGAATCTATGAGATTTTGAAAGTATTTATTTTGAGAACAAAACCTTAATATCAGTTTGAGTGACCAATTACAGCCAATTTCAACAGAAAGAGGTAGAGAATTCTAGCTGGTTTTGGCCGGTTTGAACACTAAAGGGTTAAGGCTAAATAGTGAGACCTGTTACTCTGGTGTTTCACTTGTTTATCGCAGGGTCATCAGACTCATTATTTAACCTTAATAAAGTGAATATTAAAACTCTACTTAGATATTGAGTACTCCTTTCTCTCAGTCATCAACCATACATAGATATATATATATATACATATATACACACACATTATATATACAGGGTGTCTCCAAAAAATGTATACACACTTCAATAGCAAAAAAAAAAAAATGCATTAAAATAGTTTTATATGCATTAAGGGTTAAAACCCTTTAGCATTTAAACCGGCTGTATCCAGCCATAACTCTCTCACCTTTTCCTGTTTAAACTAGGTGTAACTGTCCACTCATACTGATGTTAAGGTATTGTTCTCAAAATAAATAATATCAAAAAGGTAAAGCCTTTTATTGTGAAAATACAATAGTAAATATAGAGTTATGTAAATATTATGTTAGGTAAAGCCTTTACCATGAAAATACAATAATATATATAGAGTAATGTAAATGCTAAAGGGTTAAATTATGCAAACAATTTTTGGATGTCTAAAGTCTGTCTTAAGCCAGAAGGCTCATTTGGCCGGTGCTTATCCCGGTTTTATGGCGTGAAGCGACTGAGAGTACAAGACTCCCCCTGGACAGGACGCCAGTCCATCGCAGGGTTAAACCTCCAGCTATTGCTGGTACTCATTTTCAGCTGAGTAAACTGGAGCAACATGAAATGAAGTGTTTTGCTCAAGAACACATCACGCAACCCAGGAATCGAGCCCACAACATTATGATCGTAAGTCCAACACCCTTACCACTAGGCCACGTGCCTCCACATACATATATATATATATGTGAATTTAAAGTGTGTGTGTATGTTATATACATACATACATCATCATTAAGAATACCCAGTTGTAGAATACTGTCTGAAAAAAAAAGTTTCTTCAAACCCATAGTAACTTAGAAAAACAGACATAAACTATGACAACTACAATACCTTTAAGTAAAAAAAGACAAAACATATACAAAATACACACACACACACATATATATATATACACACACATACATATACACACGCATATGTATACACACACATATATATATATATATATATATATATATATAGCAGTGACTCATACATCCAGCAGTGCTCAAACATTGCAAATGTATTTGCCTTCTTATTAAATCTCAAGTAGATCCCTCATTAAGTGTGATATAAAAAAAAAAAAAATAACAAATAAATAAATAAAAAATTACGCAAAATTTACAAAGTAAAAATAATAATGATGTACCATAATGTTTGTTCTGTTGTTTTTTTTTCTTCATATTTTTTCACACAAGTCAAAAAAGGAAAATAAGAAAACAGAAAATAGAAAAGTAACTTCTATTTTAAAATATAAAGCTATTTCTTTTCAAAGTGAAAACAGACACACACACACAAACAAAACTAAGAATTTACTCATATTTTACATGATATATTTATGTTTGGTTGCTAAGAACATTTGACTTCAGGAATTTGGGATTCTGTTGATATCTGTTGTTATGACTAAGAGAGGGTTTTCTTTTTATAAATTAGAAACTCTGTTGTACAAAACTTGTTGCAAACAACCATATTATGTGTGTGTATACATATATATAAACACACACACACATTATATATATATATATATATATATATATATATAGGGAAAATAACTGGATGTTAGAAAACATTCTATTCAGATCACGTTTTGTAAGGAAGATGATAAAAAGGGTTTGAAAAGCGCACCTGGTATGTATATATATATATATATATATATATATATATAAAGGATCTTATAACATGTACAAAAATTTATGTTAACAAAGCCTGCTTTCTCTGTTGGTTGAGAATCAGCATGCAGGAATTTTAACAAAAAAAACACTTTAACTTAATAACGAATGTTTTGATGATCCAAAATAGAGAAAGCAGGCTTTGCTAACATCAATTTTTGTACATATTATAAAGATCCTTTTTATACCTATATATATATATGCCAGGTTTGCTTTTCAAACACTTTATCATTTTCCTTACACACACACACACATATATATATATATATACATACATACATACATACACTCACACATACCTAATGCACAACATAAACATATATATAAACACGCATAGAGAGGGAGAGAGAGAGCGCATTGACAAGAGATATAATCTTGTTTTGTCGACCTTGAAAAGACATAACTACATTTCTTGGGACCTGTTCTGCAGGAATATGGGATCAATAGTTATCTCCTTGCTGCCCTGATGTCTCTATATGAATGCCCAAGTATGTGTGTTTGGATAAATGGTGCTAAATCAAAACCATTCAATGTAGGAGTCGGATTCCACTAAGGGTGCATACTGTCACCTATCTTGTTCATTATTTTCATGAACAGGATTGAC
>OZ024744.1:93076727-93106727 GCA_964016885.1 Eledone cirrhosa
GATTTCTGGTGTATGGTGATAGTGTATTCCAATAAGAAAAATGAACATCATCCCCAGTCCCTGACTAACCAAGCTGATGCTAATAAGTCAACGATGACTTCTTTCATTTTTCCAGTGTTTTTTCCAACCAATTTGGTTTGGTCAAAGTATAATACAACAGTTACTACACGTACTTTCTCCATTTTTATCCTTTTTCAATTGTCCTGCAAAAAAAAATTGAAAAAAAAAAAAAAGTTATAATTAAACAAGATTTGATTGACTTACAAAGCATAGAGAAATCGAGAATTTTAAAATATACTCTCGGGTCCAAAATAATAGTGGGGTGGAGTGGGGGTGGACGAGTGGAATAAGTAGAGGTGTGTGAGGGGAGAGTCCAGTAATTTTTCTAAGTTGTTTCCATTGATTTGTTTTAAAAAACCAGAATTAGTTGTTTAGTTTACACATCAAGACCTCAACCCATCCCTATCTATTTCTAGTAATGTACATTTTTTGTTATGAATCATTTTCTTTTAAATGTATCATCATCATCAACGTTTAACGTCCGTGTTCCACGCTTACATGGGTTTGGACGGGGGTATTCCCACTTGAGGCAAGAGTGATTGTCTTGCTCGCATAGGACTGTCTGGCAGGTTTTCTACAGTTGGATGCCCTTCCTAACACCAACCACATTTACAGTGTGGGTCTGGGAGGTTTTTACCGTGTTGCCTACACGGCCACATTACAGCGTGGACTGTGTGTTTTTTTGTCGTGACACCTACACAATCTCATTTGTTTCGGCCTGGATGGCGTGGCACCAACATAACTTTACATAGAAGGTGGTGGTGTGGATGGGGTGGGGGTGGTGGGACAGGGTGTATTTTGTTAGTAAAACCTACTACAGCCAGTAGGCATCTCTATGTATTTAGGTAAGGCGGGTCTTCTCTGTTACTGAGTACCGCCAAAGGTCTCGGTCCAGTGACATTGTCTTGGAGAGGTGTAAGTGTGTGAGGTCGGAGTTTATCAGCTCGTCCCAGGTTTTTCTAGGTCTGCCTATTCCGTGGCTACCGTCTATCTTTATTGCCCTGCACTTTGTTATACAGCTATCGACTTTCATGCGCATCACGTGTCCATACCAACGTAGCCTTCTCTCGAGTAAACAACATCTGATCCCTCTTATTTCTAATTTTTTCCTTAGTTCGTTTATGCTTTGCCGTTCACGTATATTACTGTTACACATCCAGCGGAGCATGCAAGCTTCGTTCCTCTCTAGTCTGCGTATATCCTCTGCACACAATGCCCAGGTCTCACTGCCATGCAACATTTTTGTTCGTATGCAGGCATCATACAACCTGCCTTTCATTTTTAGGGAGAACCCTTTAGCAGCTAATAGTGGTATAAGCTCTCTGAACTTTTTCCATCCAGTTCTGACTCTAGCTACTGTACTTTCAGAGCACCCTCCCCCACTGCTGATTTTGTCACCCAGGTAACGGAAGCTGTCCACTATTTCTATAGAGCCCTCTGCGCAGTTGTAAGAGCTAGTATTTTGTGGGCACTTGCTGCTACTTATTGCACCAGAGCACCAGCCACATGTCAAATCTATGTTCTTAGTTAGCTTACCTGTGATCCCACTACATCTTTTATGCACCCATACTTTGCATTTGGGACATAAAATGGAGTTTCTACCTACGCCTTTCCTACACACTGAGCATGGCCATTTCCCAGAAGGTACCGCCGCCTTATTTTCTTTCCTACAAACTAGAACTTTAGTCTTAGCCAGGTTAATTTTAAGGCCTTTTGATTCTAGGCCGTGCTTCCATGTTTGGAATTTCTTCTCTAGCTCGGCCATTGATTCAGCTATGAGTGTCAGGTCGTCTGCGTATAGGAGTTCCCATGGGCAGCCGGTCTTGAACTCCTCTGTTATAGCCTGAAGGGCAATAATAAATAGTAGTGGGCTGAGAACAGAGCCCTGATGGACGCCAACTTTTACGCTAAACTCTTCACTATATTCGTTGTTAATTCTAACCTTGCTGACTGTTTCTTTATACATGGCTTGTATAGCTCTCACAAGCCATTCGTCAACACCTAGTTTTCTAAAAGCCCACCAGATAATGGAACGGGGGACTCTGTCGAAGGCCTTCTCCAAGTCGACAAAAGCTAAGTAGAGGGGTTTACCTTTAGCTCGGTACTTCTCCTGTAGTTGTCGTACAATGAAATGAGCGTCTGTGGTACTTTTGCCTGACACAAACCCGAACTGCATTTCATCTAGGTCAATTCTCTCTCTGATTAGTTGCGCTATTACTTTTTCCATGACCTTCATGACCTGGTCGATTAGTTTAATGCCTCTATAGTTACTCCTATCTAGGGCATCTCCTTTACCCTTATTTACAGTTAACGATGATGCTGCTATGCCAGACCTTCGGAACAACCCCATTCTGTACGACTTGGTTAACTATCCGGGTGACCATGGTGTGTCCCACCGTGCCAGATGCCTTCAGCATCTCAGCAACTATTTCCGAAGGCCCAGCCGCCTTACCCGTCTTCATATCCTTGATTGCCTTACTTATTATACTCCCCTCGACTAACACTGCTGGTCCCTCTATTGGGTCGATGTGGGGGAGAAAATTAATTGTCGCAGGAATGCTACCACTTAGAATAAAATTCCATCGGAGATTGATTAGCAAAATGTAATAAGCAGAAGGGTGGGGTGGAATAAGATCTGAAAAATTAATAAGTGTGGGAGTGGCCGATTATTCGAGACCTGAGAGTAGTCACCACAATACAGATAACTATAATTGTTTCTACTTTTGGCACAGGGCTAGTAATTATCCCAGTGTATTACTAGTACTTTATTTTATCAACCCCATAAAGATGAAAGGCAAAGTTAACCTCAGCGGGATTTGAACTCAGAACATAAAGGGCCATAATTATGCTGCAAAGCATGATGTCTGACGCTCTACTGATACTGCCAATCCACCACCTTTTAGATAACTATAACAACAGTTGATCACTATAAATAATAGTTGAGAGTAAATCTGGCAAAGTCTACTTCACTGGATTTTTTCAACTATTTACAGTTAACTACTATTTTAGATATCTGCAGTCTGGCAACTATATTTTCAAACTAATCTAAACTATAATAAAGTAAGAAGCGCGGGACTGCGTACTGTTTATAATTTTTTATCCCCTTAGTAAAATAAGTTGGATTACTTTGAATAAATAATGAATGAATATTACATAATTTATTCACTAAATTTCATGACTGTTCATTAAATATATTTTATTACTTATTCTTCAAAGATTCACTTCTTTAAAATTTTCAAATGTCAACACTTCCGGTTAGCGATCATTTAAATAAACATTCATATATTTCTGTCACTAATTTTCTCCTAATGCAGTTTATATATAATATCGTCTTTTTTAATGTATCATGGATTACGTTACTGATTACATAAGACAGTGAAACACAGTCTTTGTTCAATTTTTGTGTATATTGTCAATTACGATTTTATTTGATGTATCATATCTACATGTATATATACTTGCATATAATATCAATATGCAATCTACACATGCTAGCAGAAAACCACCCGAAGAGTGGTTTTTCTGCTAGTTATTAAAATTATAATATTGGTAAGTGTACAAGACAAACCACAAACAAATATATGTCTAAACACAAACAGATACACATTTGGACAGACAGACACATGCACACATCATTATCATCATTTTCCCATAGATTTTTCTATGCTGGCATGGGTTGGACAACATTTTCTTTTGAAGCAGCAGATGTCCTTCCTAACACCAACACAATTTATTAGTGTAATATATACTGTTTATCACCAAAATGCTATATTGTGAGATGTATTGTTTATGCTGGACATAGTTACATGCTGCTGTAAGCATTTTCAGTAAACTGATGCATGTACACATGCACACACACACACACACACAGAGTGTGTGTGTGTGTGTGTGTGTGCATGTGAGTGAGTTTCTCCGATAGCACAGGCAGCAGAAGTTGGATTCACGATCATAAGGTTGTGGATTCCTGGACTATGTGACGCATTGTGACCTTGAGCAAGATGCTTTATATCATGTTGCTTTTCATGATAAGACTTAGAAGCCCTATCATTAAAACATTAACAAAAAACTCTTATAGGATGCAGCTTTGCTGAAGGCCAGCTAAACCTGCACAGGTGTGAGCTGTAAATTTTATTTACTCTCACATACACACACAAGCATATGACAGACTTCTTTTACAGTTTCCATCTACCAAATATACAAGGCATTGGTCAGATTGAGGTTAAGGTAGAAGAAACTTGCTCAAGGTTGTGTGCAGTCAGATGAAGCCTGAAACCACATTGCTGAGTGAACCTCTTAACCATGCAGCCACATATATATATATATATATATATATATATACACATATATATATATATATATATATATACACACATATATATATATATATATATACACACACATATTTATCTATATATCTCTATATATATTGACATGAAAAAAAAAAGCACCCAGTCCACCCTGTAAGGTGGTCGTGTTGGTAACATGACAAAAAGCACTGAGTTCATCCTGTAAGATGGCCGTTTTGGTGCCACGATAAAAAGCACCCAATCCACACTGTAAATTGGTTGATGTTAGGAAGGGCTTTCATAGAAACTGAGCCAAAATACAGATCTGTACGAGTATGACATGGACTCTTAACATGACAACTTGTCTAACCCATGTAAGCGTGGAAAAAATATATGTTAAAGGATGATGATGATAGTACACATTCCATAACAAAATGCACTCAATACACTGTAAAATGTAAATGGTGTTGGGTAGAGAGAACTCTTTGGTATTGTTAAAGACACGACAACCTTCCTAATGCTGGTGCCATGATAATATACACCCAGTACACTGTGTAAAGTGGTTAGTGTTATGAAGGAGATTCAGCTATAGAAACCATGCCAAAACTGGAATGCATGCGTGTACACTGATTATCAGACACACAAACATGATAATACAGGATTAAAATATATACTAAGAATTAATTCACAGTTGACTCCTAAATTACTAATAGTTTACTGAATTATGGTGGAACTGTGTCAGTGATAGGTTGAAGACAAAGCAATGAAAATTTTGACACCAAGAAATAAATGATAAATATTTTTTGTATGTTTCTTTTTAAATGACTAAAATGTAATTGTTTTAGATTCAACACAGTCTCAGATCAAGTCACTTGCCAGACATGTACAACTGTAGCTAAAATGACTCTTCCATTGTGTAATTACTTTAGCTTTAACACAGTTACAGATCAAATCACTTGCCAGACATGTACAACTCCATAAATGTGAATATTAAGTTGGAAGTGAAATTAAAATATATAAACCCAAAAGATACATACCCTGGTTATTTGGTTCAGGTAAGTTTTCTCTTGCTACTAGATGCATCACAGTCTTCCCAAGGGGGAGCTGAAGAGCTGTAAAAGAATATAAAAATTAATTATATTTTTTTTCATAAGCACAAGAACAACTTTGGTAGCGAGATTATTTTTTTTATATAATTGGTTAACAATACAAGTTGTCGTTTATGGGTGTCTAACAGGCTTAACACTAGTTCACTGTATTTCTAATAGTGACAGTGTCAAGGGAAAGTTTGTAACTTCAAGGCAGAACAAATATCAAAGGTTGTCATTTAAAGTTCACTGATTTTGTAGTTTTCTTGCTGATATATATTGACAAAAGATACATACAGGTACATATATACACACACACACACACACACACACACACACACACACACAAATAGACATATAAATAGCTCTACATGATGACTTTGATGAGAAGGAGGAAGAAATAGACAAATATGACATTGAAGACAATTGGAAGTTCCTATGTGACAATCTACTGCAGGCCACTAAAGAGATCCATAGCTGGAGCAAGATATTAACTAGACGATATCTTGTAGACATAGCTTTAATAGCTAAGAGACAGACAAGGAAAGATTGGAAAAAATGAGGGCTGTAAAGAACAATATCAAGTAGCTAGAAGAGAAGCCAGATGATAGGTTTACATCACATTTAATAAAACTGATATGTTAGCTGTTCTGCATTGCAAAACTGTGTGTCAGTGTGAATCAGGATGTTGTCGGAGAAAAATATGTTTGAAATAACACTGGTGCACTTTGTACCACTGATGCTTAGAAGAAAAAAGGCTTGAAAACATTATGAGAGGTTGGTGAGAATGAGTGGAAGGAAGAGGGACTAACCACAGCTGACTTAACAGTTGACAGTTACAAGATCAAAGAAGCAGATCAAGGAGATGAGAAATGGTAAAGCAGCTGGACCTTCAGAGATAGTTGCTGAGATGTTGAAATCATCTAGTGAAATAGGACTCAAGCTAGTCACACTAATAATCAAGAAATACATGATGGTGTCATACCTAATGACTGGCACAGTAGTATAATCATTAACAGTTACAAGAGAAAAGGTGATAACTTCAGAAAGGAACAACAGCAGGGGCATAAAACTGAAGGATCAAGTGATGAAAATAAAGTATTTTAGCAGTTTGGTTTTGTGCCAGGAAGGAACACCATAGACCCTTCTTAGTGAGGCAACTGCCTGAGAAGTTTGTAGTAAAATGTAAGTCATTATATCTAATTTTCATCCATCTAGAGAAAGTATTTGACTTGAGTACTACAATCTGTAGATGAGTGGCTTGTAAGAGTAATGCAAGTCATATACAGAGGAGCTGAGCTGTCAGTAAAGTGAGAGTAGGTAATGTGTTTAGAGAGGAATTGAATGTGTTGTGGGAGTTCATCAGGGCTCAGTCCTCAACCCACCCCTGTTTATTAGAGTTCTCCAAACCATAACAGAGGGATTTAGAAACTCCTATATGCTGATGATTTAGTACTTCTAGCCAAATTTGCAGAAGATTTAGCAAAGAAATTCTTACTGTGGAAACATAGCTTAGAATCAAAAGGGCTCAGAGTAAACCTTGCAAAGACCAAAGTTTTAGTAAGTAGGAAAGAAGATAGGACTCTGGTTCCATTAGGGAAGTGGCATTTCTTAATATGTAGAAAAGAAGAAAATGTAAAATATAGGTGCACAAGAGCTGTAGAGGGATAACAGGCAGGCTATAAAAAAATGTAGACTTTGTATATAGGAGATGCACAAAAGTAGTTATTAGTAAGCACTCAAATGAAAAACTTTTTCCAATCCCAGCAGGGATGTATATTTGATAGCTTCTGTTACCTACGTTACCTAATTAACAGTAGAGGATGTTCCTCTGGAAGTAAGTAGCTAGAATAAAACAGTATGGATAAAGTTCAGGGAGCTACTACCTCTGTTTACAACAAAAGGTTTCTCTCTAGAAAGAAAGGGTCGGTTGTACACTATCTGCATATGAAACGCTATGTCGTATAGAAGTGTAACATGGACTGTAAATGCAGAGAATGTGTGAAGACTCGAGAGAAATTAAGCATTCGATCTATGGTGTTAATTGTAAAGCAACGATGAGCTGAAAGAGAAAATTGCATTTGTATGAACATGTGATACACATGGATGATGATCATTGGGTGAAGAGGTGCCAGGGGTGCTCAATGGAAATAAACTGCAGCAGAGGAAAAATAAGACCTGGGTGGAAGTGGTGAGAGCTGATCTCAAAATGCTGAACCTCAGAGAAGAGATGATGACGAAATGCAACAAATGGAGGGTAGCTGTGTTGGAAAAACACATCCAACCTTTGAAAGAATGGAAAAATGGATGTAAAAAGATGATTAACACACACGTGTATGCATGCATGTGTATATACTATGGTGATCTACACCATAAGAGCACCCAGTGCACACTGCAAAGTGATTCGTATTAAGAAGGGCATCCAGCTGTAGAAAGTTTTCCAAACAATATATATATGTACACATACATACATATGTATATGTCTATAAACAAACATCTATTCTAAAAACAATGGATGCACACACATATATATATATACATATACACACACGCACATATATAGATCCATACATATTTACATATATACACACATGCGCGCGCACTCACATACACATACATTGGACCTCATTATTCAATTTTCCACAGACATAAAATGTGGAGAAGTTGTGCCTTCCCCTGAAAACCTAAATATGAGGGGCTTGACAAAACTTCTAGTCAGGTGACAACTATAGGTATCTTGGACAGGATGAAAAATGCCAGATATGATGGACCCATAAATATGAATACCCAAGGAAAAAAAGAGAATATGGTCATCAGAACTCATCCTACAAGCTAACATCATTGCCAACAACACTTATGCAATGGTATATGTATGAATGATGCAGCATAAATGAAATGAGGCAAATAAAACTCTGTATAAGAAGAATCTGCCAAGTGCAAAAGAGAAAAATGTGTTGGTGTGGACATGTGATGAATATGGAAGATGATAAAGGGCAGAGAAATCTCAACAGATGGGACTTGTGGAAGGGACAGACCTTAGAAGCCTGAGACAAGTCAATACAACTTGTTGCCAATCCTTGCAAGTCAGTAGTTGTACTGACTTGCGAGGACTGGCGACAAGTTATATTGGCTTGCGAACATTGGCAACAAGTTGTACAGACTTGCCAAAATTGGCCACAAGTTGTTCAGGCTTGCCAAGATTGGCCACAAGTTGTTCAGGCTTGCCAAGATTGGCAACAAGTGGTATAGGCTTGCTCAGGTTGGCCACAAGGGGTACAAGGTTGGCAACAGGGGTACAGGCTTGCCAAGGTTGGCAACAAGGGGTACAGGCTTGCCTAGGTTGGCAACAAGGGGTACAGGCTTGCCTAGGTTGGCAACAAGGGGTACAGGCTTGCCTAGGTTGGCAACAAGGGGTACAGGCTTGCCAAGGTTGGCAACAAGGGGTACAGGCTTGCCAAGGTTGGCAACAAGGGGTACAGGCTTGCCAAGGTTGGCAACAAGGGGTACAGGCTTGCCAAGGGGTACAGGCTTGCCAAGGTTGGCAACAAGTGGTACAGGCTTGCCAAGGTTGGCAACAAGTGGTACAGGCTTGCCAAGGTTGGCAACAAGTGGTACAGGCTTGCCAAGGTTGGCAACAAGTGGTACAGGCTTGCCAAGGTTGGCAACAAGTGGTACAGGCTTGCCAAGGTTGGCAACAAGTGGTACAGGCTTGCCAAGGTTGGCAACAAATGGTACAGGCTTGCCAAGGTTGGCAACAAGTGGTACAGGCTTGCCAAGGTTGGCAACAAGTGGTACAGGCTTGCCAAGGTTGGCAACAAGTGGTACAGGCTTGCCAAGGTTGGCAACAAGTGGTACAGGCTTGCCAAGGTTGGCAACAAGTGGTACAGGCTTGCCAAGGTTGGCAACAAGTGGTACAGACTTGCCAAGGTTGGCAACAAGTGGTACAGACTTGCCAAGGTTGGCAACAAGTGGTACAGACTTGCCAAGGTTGGCAACAAGTGGTACAGACTTGCCAAGATTGGCAACAAGTTGTACTGGCTTGCAAAGATTGGCAACAAGTTGTATTGGCTTGCAAAGATTGGCAACAAGTTGTATTGGCTTGCAAAGATTGGCAACAAGTTGTATTGGCTTGCAAAGATTGGCAACAAGTTGTATTGGCTTGCAAAGATTGGCAACAAGTTGTATTGGCTTGCAAAGATTGGCAACAAGTTGTATTGGCTTGCAAAGATTGGCAACAAGTTGTATTGGCTTGCAAAGATTGGCAACAAGTTGTATTGGCTTGCAAAGATTGGCAACAAGTTGTATTGGCTTGCAAAGATTGGCAACAAGTTGTATTGGCTTGCAAAGATTGGCAACAAGTTGTATTGGCTTGCAAAGATTGGCAACAAGTTGTATTGGCTTGCAAAGATTGGCAACAAGTTGTATTGGCTTGCAAAGATTGGCAACAAGTTGTATTGGCTTGCAAAGATTGGCAACAAGTTGTATTGGCTTGCAAAGATTGGCAACAAGTTGTATTGGCTTGCAAAGATTGGCAACAAGTTGTATTGGCTTGCAAAGATTGGCAACAAGTTGTATTGGCTTGCAAAGATTGGCAACAAGTTGTATTGGCTTGCAAAGATTGGCAACAAGTTGTATTGGCTTGCAAAGATTGGCAACAAGTTGTATTGGCTTGCGAAGATTGGCAACAAGGTGTATTGGCTTGCGAAGATTGGCAACAAGGTGTATTGGCTTGCGAAGATTGGCAACAAGGTGTATTGGCTTGCGAAGATTGGCAACAAGGCGTATTGGCTTGCGAAGATTGGCAACAAGGTGTATTGGCTTGTGAAGATTGGCAACAAGGCGTATTGGCTTGCGAAGATTGGCAACAAGGTGTATTGGCTTGTGAAGATTGGCAACAAGGTGTATTGGCTTGTGAAGATCAACAAGTTGTATTGGCTTGTGAAGGTTGGCAACAAGGTGTATTGGCTTGTGAAGGTTGGCAACAAGGTGTATTGGCTTGTGAAGGTTGGCAACAAGTTGTATTGGCTTGTGAAGGTTGGCAACAAGTTGTATTGGCTTGTGAAGGTTGGCAACAAGTTGTATTGGCTTGTGAAGGTTGGCAACAAGTTGTATTGGCTTGTGAAGGTTGGCAACAAGTTGTATTGGCTTGTGAAGATTGGCAACAAGTTGTACTGGCTTGTGAAGGTTGGCAACAAGTTGTACTGGCTTGCGAAGATTGGCAACAAGTTGTATTGGCTTGTGAAGATTGGCAACAAGTGGTACTGGCTTGTGAAGATTGGCAACAAGTGGTACTGGCTTGTGAAGATTGGCAACAAGTGGTACTGGCTTGCGAAGATTGGCAACAAGTGGTACTAGAAAAGACTCACCTACCAGTATTCAAAATGTGACTCGACCCATTTTTGCCTGACCTCCTTAGTAACTATTCCCACCAATATTCTGCATCTCACCGCCACTCTATCCAGGACGATTCTTACCGTAAAGTAATTCTTTAGTAGCTGTTCACATCATAGTATTCCCCAATCTATCCTAGATCACTATCACTCTCCTCCCTTTCATCACATTGTCAAATTCAACCAGTTGTTATAGACGCCCTCCTTGCCAATCACCATAGTACTGGTGCTATTTGTAAATTGGTCAGTGTTTGGAAGGGATTTAAGCTGTAGAAACCATGCCAAAAATGGTTAAGAGGACACATCAGTGATGGCATAACCTCTTTAGTATTGGTGTCGCAATAAAATAAACCCAATACATCCTGTAAAGTAATTGGTGATAGGAATGATATCTAGCCATAGAAAAATTGCTAAACAAAGAGCCAAGAGGGCTCTTCAGTTGTGCTAAATACATGACAACCTCCTTAGTGCCATGATAAAATGCACCAGGTACACCTTGTAGAG
Organism: Eledone cirrhosa; assembly: GCA_964016885.1. Taxonomy (NCBI): domain Eukaryota; kingdom Metazoa; phylum Mollusca; class Cephalopoda; order Octopoda; family Eledonidae; genus Eledone; species Eledone cirrhosa. Next base: position 93,088,056 of record OZ024744.1, read on the forward strand.
TGTAGGAATGTATGTGAGATGCCCCCTAACCCACCCCTGTCAACTGATACATAACAGTAACTTAAGCAGGCACATCCTTATCAGATAGTATTTTACAGGTAAACAAAGTTGGTAATAGACCGAAGAATGTAAGGTGATTATCCACATTTTTCTGCCTCAAGGGGTTATCATCATCATCACCATATAACGACTACTTTTCTACATTTGCATAGATTAGACAGATTGTAATGTTATGAGACAAGTCAGGTCAGGTGACCACATCTTGCTCATAGGGGATCTGTATTTTGGCTTAGTTTCTACAGTTGGATACCTTTTCTAATGCCAACTATGTTACATATTAGATTGGGTGCTTTTTCATCAAGTTACCTGCACAACCACCTTCAAGGTGGAATTGCGCTTTTTGTTGTGTCACCAGCGTGACTCCTCAATTTATTCACAACTATTTTATAGCGATAATTCATGTCTTCGTTCTTTGCTTTATAGCAGTTTGAAAAACACACACACACACTCAGTGGAACCTTGGTTCGCGATCAAATCGGTTCACAAACAATTTTTCCAAACACCAAAATGTCTCGGTTCACGAACAAAGTCTTGAGTAACGAACACACAAGCTGGCAACAAGCTTGGAGTATTAGCGGGAAAGTGTCACTTGCTGTGTAAGTTACTATGAGGCTATCTATTTGTCTTTCACACAGTCTCTCTTGCTATCTCTGTATTTCTCAACATTTCGTATGGGGGAAAAAAAAATTGTTTCAGTTTACAAACATTTTGGGTGACGAACAGCCATCAAGTTTGAATTATGTTTGGAAACTGAGGCTCTATGGTATATGCATCACCATTTTACATTCTCTTTCCAGCCCAGTGTGAAGTGGAAGTGTCATCATGGCTGGAGACAATACTTATTTAGAGTTACTGCCCTCTTAGATGGCACAGATAACCACAAATTACTTGAATGTTTCATATTTGGTATGCTTCTTACAGATGGATGCCCCTCTTCACACCAACTACATTAAAGAGTATACACCCACCCACACCCATGTACATACATCCATACACACACCCAACAGGGTTCTGCACAATTTCCTGCTATCAAATACCACACACAAGCTATTTGCCAATACAAAGCTATAGTAGAAGATACATACCCAAGATAGGGTTATGTGCTAAGAAAAGATGAAAGTGACTAGATGAGAGGAATGATGAGAACAGGAGCCAGTGATGAATGTTCTGGAGAGAAATGGAATGAGATGGTTGGGTCATGTGTTGAAGGATGAAGATAACTGAGCGAGATGAATAGAGCCAGGATGTGGAGAAGAGAAATAAAATGAGATGGTTCAGTCATGTGTTGAAGAAGGATGACTGACTGGGTGGGAGAAGTGATGGGAATGAATGTAGAAGAAGATGGAGCAAGGGGAAGACCTCAAAAGACATAGCTGAAGACGATGGTGGAAGAAGTAAAGACCACAAAGTAGGTGAGGAGAGACACAGTTAATATGGTTAAATAGAGAAGTTAGTCATGAGGCCCTCATAAAATGTTATTGTTGCTGACGTATTTATATTGTTAACAAGTAGGGAAATTTTTATACGAGAAAAAGCAATCAAAATACAAATACTGATTTTTACCGACAACTTGAAAAAATATCAATGCTATAAAATTTTATGTCAGTTTGCAAGTGTTTTGTGCATGCTCACAATAATAATAAATCCTTCAAGTATGTGTGCGTGCATATATATATATATATATATATATATATATATATATAGTAATAATAATAAATTAGAAGACTAAAATCCAAAGAGGGCTCGATAAGGATAAAATATATATCAAATATATAAGAACCGTAGAGCAAATATTTATTAAAATAACAGATTAAAGTTTAAGCAAAGAAGATCCCGTTAAGGTTGAAAGCAGCGATTCTTTGCTTAAACTTTAATCTGTTATTTTAATAAATATATATATATATATATATATATATATTAACACACACACACACACACATATATATATACACAAATGCTTATGAATGTTTAATGTGTGTATGTGCATGTCTAGATTAAAAATTAACATTTAAATACTATCATGGGAATTATATATAATTTTTCTTTACATATTTGTTTAAATCAGTGATCAACTTTTTCTAATGGTCATCTTTTGATTTTTTTTTTTTTGTTTTGCCCATGGTTCACAAGTATATATCTTACATATAAAAATTTGAAAAGGTTTCAGGCCCACAAAAAACTTAATATAGGTTCTTATTTAAAATTATGATGAAAGGTTTTTTAGATAGTTTTAAACATTTTAAAACAAACAGTTTTGTATCATAAACTCGGGGCAGTTTCAGGTGGTTCGGTATCAAGAGGGTTTAGAAAATTATAATTACATTAATAAAAAAAAAGAGAGGGGGGGGGGGGGGGTTGAGAGGACCCTTCAGTTGTGTCAAGAGCACAATAATCTCACTAGTGATGGTGACAAATGCATACAGCACACACGGTAAAGTGGTTGGTGACAAGAAGGGCAGCTAACTAGAAAACTTGCAAACCAAAAGGTTGAGAGGATATCAGTTGTGTCAAAGACATGACAACCACTAGTTGATGGTGACATGATAAAAACATCTAGTACACACTGTAAAATGGTTGGTGATAGGAAGGGCATCTAGCTGTAGAAAACTTGCCAAACAAAGGGTGGTGAGGACGCCTTCAGTTGTGTAAAAAACATGACAACCACAATAGCACTAGTGGCGAAAGCAAATGCAGCCTGTGCACTCTATAGGATAAGGTGAACGTATGTAAGTGAGAACGTATGTAAGTGAGAACGTATGTAAATGAAAACCCCTGGCCCATCTGAGTGGTCACTAGTGCTGGTTTAAGTACTGACTTGGTCCATAACAACCTGTCCAACTCTTTCTAGCAAAGAAAACAGATGATAAATGATGATGATGATAATTTTGTTGGCCTTATTTTTATTATTTAGTGAAGTGGAAATGAAGTGGCGAATTATGAGAATATACCACCCACTGCTTTCTCATGTCTAAACAAATCATTTCATTCTACATCCTAGAGAAGAACAGGTAGCAAATCTTTTGAGAATGTTACTTACAACATTTTTCCATGAAAAATTAATTTTTTGTGTATATATAATCCAGAACAAAGCAGGTTTAACATTTTTGACTAAATTTATAATTTATCTAATATTCAACAAGTTGGCCAGCAAAAATTGTTTACTGAAATATTTTTCATTCTATTATACTTTTTGAGGTTTTGTTAATTTGCCAGAAATTGTGTGCGTGCACACACACACACACGTACATATATACATATGTATACATATATACACAAACATACATATATACACACACGTATATTGAACACGTGATTTTTATCAAAAAAGTTTTTTCTGTTTCTTTCTCTTCTCAGTCTCATCTTTCTATTTTTTCATCTATATTTCATTCTATTTTCTGAAGAAAGAGTAACACCCAAAACGTTAAGACTTTTCCTACATTATCAAGCATTAAACTTAATATATATTGTCATTGTACTGTATCATCTTTCCATTTACTTTTGACATACATACACTACATATACGTGTGTGTGCATGTATGTTTGCAATCACTTAGGAGTGCAGTGCACATAGCCCTTTACAAGGCCTCAGAGACTAGCAGAAGGAAAGGAGAAAGGAAGTTATCCTTAAATGAGAAACCTAGCCCAAATGCTTGCAACAGAGTGGAATTCAAAGGCACCCATGAGTCAGATGGTTGTGTTAAACTGGCGATGGATTAAGTCAACCATCAAAGTAGGCCACAGTGGAATTTAAACTCAGAAACACAAAGAGCCAGAACACAAACTGCAAGTCACCCTGTCTAACGCTAACATTTCCATTAGTCCACTGCCCAAGATGGGTACTTTATCAATGTTAGAGGGATGAAAGGAAAAAAAGTTGACCATAACAGGATTTGAACTCAGAAAAAAATAAACACCCAGTTCATCCTGTACGGTGGTCGCGCTGGTGACATGATGAAAAAGCACCAGTAACCCGGTTAGTTGGTCATTTTGGTCCCGTGATAAAGAGCACCCAGTCTGTGCTGTAATGCGGTTGATGTTAGGAAGGGCATCCAGCCATAGAAACCAAACCAAAATACAGATTCGCATGAACAAGACACGGTCAACTTTCCAGGAGCATTAGCAATATAATTGAAATGAAATATTTAACTATGAAATAAATCTAAACGGAAAATTCAACTCCCAGAGAGTTTGCTCCATCTTGTGCTACACTGACATCATCGTTTAATGTCCATTTTCCCCACTAGCATCGGTTAGACAAGTTGTTCTGACGTTGAGAGATAATTGAGATCAGGTGGCCGTGTCTTGCTCATACAGAACTGTTTCTGGCTTGGTTTCTACAGCTAGATGCCCTCTCTAAAAACACCAACCACACTGACAGCGTGGACTGGGTGCTTTTTATCATGGCACTGAAATGACAAACTGACAAATTGGACACTTTTTGAATATCAAATTTTGAAAAAGAGGAAGGCGATTTACTTACCTCCAAGGGTTACATTTCCATGAAGAAACCGTCCTTGGTAAATTAGCCTCAAAATATTTGTAGATGGCAAAACCTCGTCTGCCCAATCTAGAATAGAGAAAGTGTATTAGAAAATATATTCTAGAATATCCAATTAAAATTCATTGCAAATTCAACACTATAAATCTAAAATCTATATTATATATTATAACCATGCAGCATTTTTTTTATCCACACACAAATGATACAATCTGTCTGTCAAAAAATGTTCTTAAATGTTTTCATTCATGCCAGAAACAAACATTCTTTGCCAATAGTGTTGTCCATCTGTCTGCCCACCTCGCTCCCCTTATCTCTCACCCTTTGTGTGTGTAAGTGTGTGTGTACAGCTGGTGGCAGTTAAGGAACAAACTGTTAATCTTGTATTGTAATCATACACACACAAACACACATACATACATACATAATATATAAATATATAATTCAGGTTCAAATATGTAAAGGTAATACCTTTCACTGAGTGGTGTGCAATATATATATATAACCTCTCTTCATACAATGGTCCTCACACTCCTTAGGCAATCAGTCATGGCTTTGATAACATTTGGTGTAGAAACAGAATATTACTTATACCATCCATAAGTACTATATGTACATGTAATTCTAAATGGAGGCACATCAGTTCAAAGTGAGAATGGCAACTTCATGTCGCATAAACAAAACCTAAACATACATTATGGATTCTTAGCTAATTTAATTCAAGTGTCTTCTCATAGAGAAAATGAAGCAGTGATGACTTTATCCGCATGAGAATAAGATATTATAAAGAAAATAGAATGAAAAACATTTTTAATCACAATAGCTTGTTTCAGAGAGTGCAGCTTCTAAAATCTTTGCATGATCAGATATTTCTTATGCCCATTGCAACATTTATTTTATTTTTGGGGGGGGGGGGGGGGGGGGTAATGCCTAGAAAACATAGACATGGAACAAAGTAGACACAAGTGTCTAATGTTGCTTGCAGTCAGTTCATAGATTGTTATGATTGCGAGGATCAATGCTATCACCAAACTTACACCTGAAAAAACTTGGAAGATATTACAACCACATGAAGAGTATTATTTTTTTTGCCTCATTACTTAGCTGATAAAAACTTATAACTAAGCAGGCAAGTTCACTTTGTTGACATTACAAATAATGTTAAGATCTTATTTCATGCTCTAGTTGTTGTTCTTCACCCACTTATTCGTGGAAGGGTCGTGGGAGCAAGAGTCCTCAAGCATGCCTACCAGTAAGTAGATCTTGTCAGTAGCAACTATCTCCAATTGAATTAGCTGGATCCCCAGCCGATCTCATGGATGTTATCCAACCATCTTGCTCAGCATCTACCCCTGGCTCTCTTGCCGATTGGTTTTGCCAGTAAAATCTGTCCAGAGATTCTTTCCTGAGACATTCTAATGATATCTCCATAATATCAGAGCTATAGTCTCTCAATTCAGAGAAGTAGGAACTACCCCTTGGGTAACTTATCTCTGAGATAAACACTATCAAGTAACACTACTTCAAATACTCTTCGGAGGAACCTAATTTTGGCTGCTTGTATTCGTATCATTTCAGTCATTGCCCAAGATTCATGCTTTTTGTTCACCTTTCATCTTTTTGCGTTAATTTTATTTTGAAATCCTTAATCCCACTTTCAAATGACAAGATATATCCTCACTCAGAATTACAGATACTGTGGTAATAAGAAAATCAATAATGGTTATTCTTTTACTGGTTTCAGGCATTGGTCTGCTCCCATGCTGGAACACTGCCCTGATTTAGTTAATTATTTGACCTCAGTACATTTTTTTTAAAGTCTAGTACTCATTTTGTTTTTTTTGGTTGAAGTGCTAAGTTACAGGACATAAACACACAGACCTGTTATTTTTAGCTAAGGGCATTTTTTCCAATTCTAACCCACCTGCCCCTTCATTCTATCTTATTTCCCATTCTTTCCTCTGTTGAAGGACTAGTGTCCAAAAAACACACACACAAACACAACTTACATCTATCAAATTCGCCTCACAAAGCATTGGCAAACCTGAGGCTTTAATAGAAGACATTTGGCCAAGATATCGCACAGTGGGGCTGAACCCAGTACAAAGTGAACTCTTTAACCACACGGCCAATGCTGCTCCTATTATTATTATTTTTCAAAATCCGCCGACGTTGACTGTCATCCTTACGAGGTCGATAAAATAAAGTAGCAGTAATGCACTGGGGTAATTGCTGGCCTTGTGCCAAAAGTAGAAATAATAATAATTATTATTATTATTGAGCGGTATCGGTAGAGCATTGGACAACATGCTTCGTGGCATCGTTACAACCTTTTATGTCCAGAGTTCAAATCCTGCCAAGATTAACTTAACATTTCATCCTTACAGGGGGTTGATAAATTAAAGTACCAGTGTTTGGGTTGTTTTAATCAACTTTCCCTTTCCCCAAAAATTGTTGGCTTTGTTCCTAAAGCAGAAACCATTATTATTATTATCATAATAATAATGATGATGATGAAGAAAATATTATGAAACAATTGTATGTCATTACACATTAATTCATTCATACATTAGTTTTACTGCATTAAGAAGCACAGAAAAATATTCAATTCACATAATTTTTTTTTTACAAGACAGTGCTGGTGCCAAAATGAAATGCACTTGGTGGTAGAGTGCAGGAATTTATGTAAGATAGATGTAGCCCCCAACCACCACCACAATTCCCCAGCAAATCTGAGGGATCAATAGCTCTGCATGAGCACTGAAATGGTCTGTGCTGACCTGTCCAACCCTTACCAGCAGAAGAAAAAAAAAATGGACATATGATGGTGATGATGATGATGATGATGATGATGATGATGATGATGATGATGATGGTGATGTGGTTGTAAATAATAATTTCTGACAGTTAAAGGAAAAGTTATGACTTTATTAGTCTCTCTCTCTCTCTCCAAAACATAACATAACATGGTTAATAAATAGAAATCAGCTCAACTGAGAAATACAAATATTGATTTCTTAAAATGGTCCAAGTCTACAAATTAATGGTGTATGGGAGAGGCCATATTTAATCGAATTAAACCTAGTACACATATTCTGATTTTTTTTTGTTTGTTTTTGCTTTTGTTTTCTTTTTTCTTGATCTCTCCAAAGATGAAACAAGCTGAGATTTCACTCAGTAAAATTTCAACTAAATTCTGTATGTACGTTTCAGCCTCTTCACAGCATTGCTTTTGGGTGAATTAAAAATAATTTTAATATAAAATCCTCATCGTCATTAGCATGGAAAAGTTGATGTAAAAATGATGACATCTTTCTGTCTAATTTCCCATGATGGCATGAGTTGGATAGGACTTTTTGAGGCAATGTTTTACAGCCTGATGTCCTTTCTGTCACCAATCCTTTTAATCACTTCATGCAACTCACAGGGATATGGTGTACCTATAATCTAAAACAGAAGATAGATACATGAAAATAATTTCTCCCAGCTAAATACTTGGAAGTGGAGGAGTATAGTTAATTGAATCAATGTTTAGACTAGAATAGATTGTTATAGCAGAAATATGAGCTTGTTCTGCAATAAGACAAGCTAATTTGTTTGTGTCACGATAAAACACAGAGTAGGCCCTGTAAGATGGTTGCTGTTAGAAAAGGGCGTCTAGCTGTAAAAACCTCGACAAATATGGAATGTAATAAGTCAAATGGATTGTTGCTCCAACACACCTGATTTCAGATTGCGATGACCTGTCCAGTCCATGCCAATGTGAAAATGGATGTAAAATGATGATGACAATCAAAAAGGGCTGGAAGGAGACATCAAACTCTAAAGTATATAATCCAGCTCTTACTTTACTGTTCTATCCACAATAAGATTTCTTATAAGCAAGACATGGTCACCTGACCTGAGTTATTTCATAATGTGACAGCCCGTCTAACCCATGCCAGCATGGAAAAATGGATGTTAAATAATAATGACAAAATCAATTGATAGTGGGGAGGAATAGAAAGTTGTCAAGTTAATTCCTTTTTCATAATCCGCAATGATATATAGCAAGAACTTTAAGGCTATTCTCTCAGCCTGTATGGTGCATGCATATGAACTACAGAGCAGTGAGACATGGGCCTTGACTGCAGAAGACCTGTAAAGGCTAGAGAGAAATAAAGTGAGCATTTTCCGATGGATTTATAATGTTAGTGTGCATGAATGACATCGCATAAGCTTGGCATAAACGGAATTGGATCTAATGTGCAAGAGAGAATGTGTTGGTATGGACATGTGATGAGTATGGAAGATGACAGCTGTATAAAGAGATCCAGAGAAATCCCAGTAGCTGGGACCCATGAAGACTTGAGACGAGGTACAAAGAGGTGATGATGCTTTTAGGAAGCTGAACCTCACAACAGCGATGTCAAAGGACGACGAGGATTGGCAACAAGTGGTGTTAGAGAAGACCCACCTACCAGCATAAAATGTAACCTGATGACCTTCCATGTGCACATCCTCCCATAGCAACTATCCTCACCATCACGGTACAACTCACTCCATCCTCAATTTTACCCAGAATCACCTCCACCCCATTTAAATCCTCAAGTTCCAGTCATAACCTCTTAGTATCTGTCCACATCATCGATGTATACCATCTCTTTCATCCCTTGATAATTCCCACTACACCTATCATACACCCATTTGTTATCCTCCATATACATTGCCCCTTACCTATCGTACACTTCCTATTACCGTCATCCCACCAAATTGGGTGTGAATGGCACTTCAGACAAGCCAATGATTGTCAAACTCTATAGTGTTAGTGCCACCAACAACAAAATGCACCTATTATACTCTGTACAGTGGTTGGTGTTATGAAGGGCTTCATAGAAATCGTGCCAAAATGTGTTGAGAAGACCAAGTCATGACACAGTAACCACTCCAGTGTGAGTGCCATGAAAAATACCCCACCAAGAACACATTGTAACGTAGTTGGAGATTCAGAGTATCCATGCTAGCAAAACAAAAGGTCATGAGGGGTCGTCAGCTGTGTTAAAGACATGACAGTGCTGGTGCCATGATAAATTGTACTTATTGCATTCTGTAGAAGTGCATGAACGTATGTATATAAGCAATAAAGAGGTTCCCAGTCTGTCTGTGAGGTCAGTAGCGAACCAGTAAGTACTGACTTGGTCGGTCAGTTGACAATCAGTTCAACACTTGCTACCAGTGAAAATGGATGTTAAACGATGATGATGACGGTCATGGTGATGATGGTGGCAGTGATGATGATGGTGGCGGTGGTGATGGTGGTGACGGTGATGGTGGCAGTGGTGATGGTGATGGTGGTGGTGGTGATGGTGGTGATGGTGGTGATGGTGGCGATTGTGGTGGTGGTGGTGGTTGTGGCGGTGGTGGTGGTGGTGGTGCTTGTGGCGGTGGTGGTGGTGGTGGTGATGGTGGTGTTGGCAGCGGTGATGGTGGTGGCGATGATTATGATGAAGAGGAGGAAGAAAGATAAATCATAAATTATTCATAACTTCTATAAGAATCCGTAATAATAATGGGAAAGGAAATTGCAACAGTTGATGATTGAAGCCATGCAATATACAGCAATATACACTCAGTGCATCTGCATCAGCTTACTGCTATTACCTACTGCACATTAATGCCGGTGAATTGGCATTAGTTGTAAGACAGAACATACAACTACAACAAACATCTTGTGTTAGTTGCATATCTCTCTCTCTACACTGAATTTAATTCCCACTGTGGTTTACGTGGGTGATAAGATTTAATTTGCTGCTTCATTTAACACCACCACCTGGCCCTTGGGTGATTTTTATTGTGTAATCGGTCCACTCTGTTGCAAGCATTCAGACCAGATCACTAGTTTGAAGATAACTCCCTACCCCACCCCATTAGTTTCAGAAGCACTGAAAGGGTCTTAGACATAGACACTGGCCCTTCTTGATTAAACAGTAAAACACACACAACCAAGCCAGTGATTTTTCAATAACAATAATGGTTTCTGATTTAGACAACTATTTTGGGAGAGGAAGGGGAAAATAATTAAATTGACTCCAGTGCGTTACTGGTACTTTATTCTATCAACCCAGTAAGGATGAAACGCAAAGCTAAACTTGATGGGACTTGAAGTTAGAATGTAGAGAGAAGTAACTATATGCCGCCAAGCATGTCGTCCAACGCTCTACCAATTACTGCCAATCTTCAATAACAATAACAAAGTAGTTATTAGTAAGTAGTACTTACCTTCTGGCCAATTACTATAAACATATTCTGTAATGTCAGCAGCTGAATCATTAGGAGAAAATATAAATTCTTTTGTTTTCCCACTGACTAATATTAGTCGTATTGTGATCTAGAAAGAAAAAGAAAGAAAAGAAAACAGCAATGAATATGTTGTATTGATTGAGATATAAAGATCATCATCATCATCAGTATCAGCATTGTTTATGAAATTTTATGTCGCAATCTATGTTGTAACGGAAACTATAAATCGCAGCTTCTGAAAATTTATTTTGTCATGGAAACCTTATACGCCCCCCCCCCCCCCCCCCACCCTCCACCCTAAAACAAAAACAAACAAACACACAGAACCAATACCAGTAATTTATGGACAATCCTCAACACACTTATTTCGATAAGACATTAAATAAAACAAAGTTCTTTGATAGAGAGAATTTATTCAAACTCATTCTTTTACTTATTTTAGCTTGTTGAACTAAGTTACAGGACATAAACAGACACAGACCTAAACATTATATACATGTACGACAAGCACGGACAGGCGCGCACATACAGCAGGCAGGCACAGACATACACGTACAACAGGCAAGCACAGACGCGCACACATGTGGCAGGCACAGGCGTACGACTGACACACACACAAACATGGACACACATCTATGGCAGACACCCAACAGAGACAAACGGACATACATACACATTTAATGTCCAACCCTTGCTAGCAGAGAAATCAGTCATGTCAAAGACCATGTGCAATTTATCCTGACACCAACACTAAGGAGTCTTCAAGACCCCCTTTTTCTTTTTGAAAGTTATATTTTCTGTGGTTGCAAAACAAAGGCACAACAAAACTTGCCTCACAAGGTATTGGTCGACCTGTGGCTACAGTAGAATACACTTGCCCAAGGTGGCATACAGAGGGACTGAACCTAAATCTATTCGAGCTCCTTAACCACACAATACCTTTGTCTATATATTTAAAAACTGTTTGGAAACACAGCTATAGAGAACACTGCTATGGAAATCAGCTGAAACAAGTGTGAACGAAGGAAGTCAGAAGAAAGAACTTTAAAAAATTTCAAATGATTAACAAACATGTTCAAATAGTTTTGTTAACCAATACATTATTTTTATGAATTGAAGTTTCAATATGGTCCCCAAAGGAGAATACTAAAGTGAGGAAAATTTAAGAGCTAATCAATTAAAAAAGCAACTGGACATTGTTATTAGTTGATATATAGCAAGAGAAATGAGTTACATCATCATCGTTTAACATCCATTTTCCATCTAGCAAGGGTTAGACAGGTTATGCTGTGAGGCAAGTCAAGTCAGGTGACCATGTCTTGCTCTCACAGAACCGTTTCTGGCTTGGCTTCTATATCTTGGCTTCTGGATGCCCTTCCTATCACCAACCACATTTACAGTGTGAGCTGTGTGCTTTTTGTCGTGACACCTACATGACCATTTTACAGTGTGGGATGGGTGATTTTTGTCGTGAAAGTGCAAACCAGTAATATGAATAGTAGAAACATGTTCAGAGAAGTGGCACCAATTAGTAATGGAAAATACTCAAAGAAAACAAGATTATTAAACTTCACAGAAGAGCCAGAATAGATAATACAAATGAGACAAGTAGAAAAGTTGGTGTGAAGTTAGGGTGTTGGTCTTATGATCGTAATATCATGGTTTCAAATTATGTTCTTGGACCGACAGCTTGTGTTCTGGTGCAGTGCATTTTATTTCACTCATTTTCATGCCAGGAGTGGCAAGCCTATCATTAAAACACCCAAGAAATCTCCTATGACACACAATCTGGGAGGAAGCCATAAACCTACATAGACGTGAGCAATAAATTGCATTTTTTTTTTTTTTTATTTTCATGTGGAAAAGTTGTGGAAAATAATCCAAATTATTATTCCACCATGAAAAAAAGTGTTAAAATAATGAGCAAGATTATACAAGGATCTAAAAACAATCAAACGCATAACCAGCTTGTAATGACTCAAGTTGTCTCTGCTAACATTAATTGGATGGTTATGCAAAACTTTTTTCTTGTTCCAGTCCTGCAAATTTGGATAATGTGTATTAAATATTCTGAGAGCTAATACAACGACCAAATCAATAAAGTGTTTAACTACTACTATCCAAAGAGCAAGGAGTTCATATTCTGTCACCACACTGCATCTACAGCTAAAATACTATTTATTATAAACAAAGAAAATCATTTTATGAAGCATTGAGCAAATATGAAATTTGAAAATAATGTCAGCTTACAGGTAATGAATCTTGGGTGATGGCCGAAAGAATACAATCACGAATGCAAGTGGCCAAAATGGAATTCCTCTGAAGGGTCTATGGAGTAACATAACTCGATAAAGTGCATAGCTCGGAGCACAAGGAGTCACTCCAGGTAGAGCTGCTACTTCTTCGAATTGAGATATCTCAGGAAAGATCGCTGGACAGAATTTACAGGCAAAACCAGCCAGCAAGAGACCTAGGGTAGACCCCCAAGCAAGATGGTTGGATAGCATCCATGAGCTTGAGTGGTCTTGCTTGGGGATCTAGCCGGATCAGTTGGAAACAGGATTTGACAGGACCTGTTGGAAGGAGTGTTTGAGGACTACCTCCATGACCCTCTCAAGAATAAGACTAAGATGTCAACTTATTGTAAACTGCTACAATACTATACTTCTGACTATTAAATTGTTGAACAAGTTTGGAGGAAAGTGGACAGAATCATCTGCAGTAATATCAAACTCACATCTGCTGCATGCCAAGGTTAAACAGACCACTTACATGTCATTTTTAAGCCTTATTCATCAGCCAGGAAATATAAATGCATACCATAATATAATAAAATATAATGTAAACAGTAAATGCATTAAAATAATAAAATGAACAAATATTTCATTAGGCTGCAGTACAGAGTTCAACTATAGAAGAAGAAAAAAAGGATTATGAGTACCAGCTAAATTTGCAGTGTTATTAATTCTTAATATCCTGCAATGATTTAGTAGAAAATATATAAAAATATATATAATGTATTTCCCATGGTGACATAAGGACAAGCTGTTACAGACTAAATCAACGCCGTCTTCTAAACCATATCGCTTACATACAGTACATTCTGGTTTTGGTTTCTTTGGCGGGATCCCTTTCTTATTACCAACTGCTTGACAGAATGTACAGGGTGCATTTTCTCGCAGGACTGGCAATAGAGAAGTTACTATGTACTTAATACAGCTGAAGAGTGCTCTCAATCCTTTGTTTGGCATGGTTTCTATTGCTGGGTGCATTTTATCAGCAGGACACCAGCATCGAGGATGTTGCTGTATGTGTCCTAGACTAATTATAACAATTCTTCATAACATTCATTTCACAAATATTTAAAAAATATCAACCAGGAAGTTGGTAAGGGTTATGTGAAGTTCTATTTTCATTTGTATACTTATTTCTTTAACCCTTTAGCCTTTACATTACTCTATATATACTATTGTATTTTTGTGGTAAAGGCTTATCTTACATAATTATCTCATAATTTCAAATCTATGAGATTGATATTTATTTTGAGAACAATACCTTAACATCAGTATAAGCGGCTGGTTACTGCCAGTTTGAACAGAAAGAGGTGAGAGAACTCTGGCCGGATATGGCCGGTTTAAATGCTAAAGGCTTAATAGGTAAAATACACACTCATAGGTGACAAATTGTGGCAGAGTTGTTTGAACATTAGCTAGGGTGTTTGATGGTATTTGTTCTGGCTCACTGCTCTCGCAGTTCAAATCCTAGAGGTTAATTTTGCCTTTCATCCTTTTGCAGTCAATAAAATTACTAATACTGGGGTTGATTCCTTCTCTATATCTTTCTTACTTCCTCTATATCACTCTTCTCCTCTCAAAAAAATCAGCTGTGTTCAGACATGGAGAGAGGATGAGCATTGCCAGGTTTAAAATCTCATAACTGTACCTCTACAATTCCATTAGGAGTTACAGGTCCCAGTATACATACAAAATTCACTCAACTTCAACAGGTCCTTTTATGTACAATATGGTTCTTTTAAGTGAAATATGGTCCTTAAAAAGTAAAGTGTATTTTCCTTCAAAATCAAGTTACTTCAATATGAATTAGGACAAACACTGTTACATCCAATAAAAAAATTATATACATATAATACAAGTCTACAACTTGTTATATACATACACTATTTTTCTTTATATATGTGAAATGGAGAGACAGATGGCTATGAATTGTAGGCTTTTCTTTGGTGAAGAAAATACCACCCAACATAGACTAGTGGTTAGCAACTTTAGAGAAAGAGTTAGATGGATCCAGAGACATTAACCCTTTAGAATTTACATTACTCTATACTATTGTATTTTCATAGTAAAGGTTGAATCTCTCATAATTATCTCACAATATCGAATCTATGAGATTGATATTTATTTTGAGAACACTACCTTCACATCAGTATGAGTGGCTAGTTATGGCTGGTTTGAACGGAAAGAGGTGAGAGAATTCTGGCCGGATATGGCCTGTTTAAATGCTAATGGGTTAAACAATTTTGAAGAAGATATGAAAATTGAAAGAGCTATTGATCACATGATAAAAAGGAAAGAGATATAAACTTATAAAAGACTGGACATTCTTCCAAGATATTTTACTAAAGGTAGTAAGAGCAAATCTGTAGCTGGTGCAAGGTCCCATCTAGAGTTGTGGAATAATACTTGTTTCTACTTTTGGCACAAGGCCAGCAATTTCCCAGTAAATTACTGGTACTTTATTTTATCGACCTCATAAGGATGAAAGGCAAAGTTAACCTCGGCGTGATTTGAACTCAGATCGTAAAGGGACGTAACTATGTTGGAAAGCATGTCCGACCCTCTACCGATACTGCCAATTCACCACCCGGAGTGGAATAACACTGTAAATAGAACCAAGCTTTAAAAGAGTAAAAGACAAGCTTGGAAATACTAGATGAATGTGGACAGTAAAAAAGAAACGTCAAGTGACTAGAAAATAAGTTGGATGTCAGGTTTTTAGCAATGGGGAGAGGCAGAAATTCAAATGTGGGTTAATGTTCTGTTATGTGCAGATCAGAGATGCACGATACTCCAGATTGTAAGGCCATGTACTAGAGAAAAAACAAACATTGTTGGATAGAGAAGTGTGTACAGAATGATAACACATTTACTGACACCAACACAGAAAAGAGAGAAGCATGGCAGTGTTATTATGAGAGGCTGTTGCATAAAGAGAATGCATAAGAGAGAAAGAGCCTACCCCAAATAAACCCAACAAAAGGCCTTAGTATCCAAGATGACAGTAGTATGATAGCAAGCTCAATTAAGGTAGAAAAGGCTGCTTGTCCATTAAGAATAGTCACTGAGATGATTACAATATCTACATAGTCAATCGGGTAGTACAGGAAAGTGTCATACCCAACAAGTTGCATAACAGCTTCATTGCCAACTGGTACAGAGGCATAAGAAATGCACTAGAGAGGTAAATAAAAAATGTGAGGAAAAAAACCATAAAGGTTATGGAAAGAGCAATAGCACACTTGATTAGAGAGTGAATTTGCCAAGATCTGAATCTCTTTTGTACACCTTTCCACATCTTAATACTCCCCACCCTTCCATTACCTAAGTACCCCACCTTAACCCTTCCCACTCACTTCCTTTACTTCCACTTTGCTCGTCCAACCTCATACCACTCCTAGCCAAAGCCAACCCAAACCAACACACAAAGACTGGATATGCCCCACCTGGTACTACAATAAAATGCTTGGATGGGGTTGGAAATAGTATCTGGCTATGGAGACCTGACCTGAACAAGATGTAGTCACCTGTCTGGCTGAATTTCAGAGCGTAAGTAGACTTGGAAAATAGAAAATTTAACATTTAACGATGATGTACTCCCCTCCTATCCCCTGCCACATCCCTGATACACCTTTCTCGTCTAACCCATGCATGGAAAAGCAGAACACTGCACAATATATTACTAAGTACATGCTCATATAGAACTTGTGCATATAGACAAGATACGGTCTCCTGACCTAACTTGCCTCAAATGGGACAACCCACCTAATCCATGCTAGCATGGAAAGTGGACGTTAAACGATGATGTCACTCTCTTCAAAGCCACCCCCATGATATGTTGCTTGCTTTTCCATAAAAGCACTATATCAGAGCCATGAAGTGGTTCTATAGGGTCCACAACAAAAAGCACCCAACTCACCCTGTAAGGTGGTCATGGCAATGCCACAAAAAAAAAAAAAAAAAAAAAAAAAACGTTTCCAGTAATGTGGTAGGTATCAGAAAGGGCATCCAGCCATAGAAAACCCAAACCAAAAATGGTTCGTATGGGCAAGACATGGTCACCTGACCTGTCTAGCCTCATGATGTGGCAACCTGTCTAACCCTTGCAAACATAGAAAACAGACATTAAACTGTGATGATATATATATATATATATATATATATATATATATATATATATATAAATATATACATTTATAATTATATATACACACACATGTCTGATCTATATAACACATGTGGGTTGGACCAGCTACCCTGCTTTACAGTGAAGAATAGAAAATGTGGGCAGGGAAGAAAGAGAATGAAACAGAGGTTGAAGGAGGAGTTATACTGAACTGAGTTGCAGGCAGAGAAGGTGGGGTGGGGAATTAACATTCACAGACAAAAAAAAAAAAAAAAAGGAATGCTATGCAGATGCATGATCACATGTGTGAACACATACATACACACATATACATACATATACAGACATGACAGTTATTTGTGCCTGTCTATATCTGCTAAGACAATAAAGAGTAAACTTCTTGTCATCTTTGTAAACTTCAATGTTCAAAATGTTACTGTTACATTTCTGTTATATAAATACCATTCTGTTGTTGTCTGCATATATGACATTAATAACTACGAAACAAAATCAAAAACAAACTATTATTGTTTTATCTGTATAAATACAAAGTGTGTAACAGAGTGCATCGATGTGTATAAATATATACACATATCTAATATGTAGGCATGTAAGCAAGCCAGAAAATACCAATTTCCCTGTAAATTGAGAAAATGATAAACACCATTAATCGATTTTCAGATCTAATTGGATCTTCATCAAATGGCATCAAATCACAAGAAAACATATTTGATGGGTATATACACCAACTCACTCATAGCAATATTCTGAAATGGACATATCAATTTGCATATTATTGTTTTATATAATTTTACTGGCTTCAATCATTAGACTGCAGCCATGTTGTGTTGTGTTGATTTAGTCAATTATACAGAACTCAATTATTTTTCTCAAGTCTTGTAACATTTTATTGATCCTATTTTGTGAAACTTAAGTTATAGGACAGAGAGATATGCAAGCACAAACACAGACATGCACAAACATACACATGACGAGCTTCTGTAGTTTATGTCTACCAAATTCCACTCAGAAGACATTGATCAATCCGAGGCCATACTAAAAGATCAATCCGAGACCATACTAAAAGATCAGGCCTAGGCCATACAGTGTGACTGAACTTAAAACTACATAGTTACAAAATAAACTCCTTTTCCACACAGCCATGCCTGCACCTAAAACATTTATATTATTCATAATATGGAACACAATTGGAGACACTATTATAGATATATCATCATCATTTCACAAAGGCTTTTCCTAGCAAGGGTTGGACAGGTCTACATAGACCAAGTGAGTACTGAAGTGGTGGCTACTGACTTTCCAGACAAACCAGGGATCTGTATCCCACTTACGTATGGTCATCAAGTGCAGAGAAGTTGTCATTTGACACAAACTGATATTATTCATAAGATATT
>OZ024744.1:93114227-93149227 GCA_964016885.1 Eledone cirrhosa
ATATATATATATATATATATATATATATATATATATATATATATATATATATATATAAATGTGCACCCAGTATTGCCTGTGAAATAAACAAAATTAATGGACTGTTTGTTGAATGAGAATCAGTACTTCAGAATGAATCTGTTATCATTTCTAAACACATTGTTTATATTTATTAAAGAGATATAGAGATAACAGGAATATTCTGTGAATTCTTAGAAATAACATGCATACTCACACAAAAAGTGGTAAATTTGCAGTATCTATAGAACACAAGATAGAATACCTAGCGATACTCATTCCTTCACTCCAATCTCTCTAAGTTTAAACACTATCAAAGCCAACTTCGTCCTATAGAGTTGATAAAATACCAGTCCAGTACTGGTGTCGTTTCTTTATTGGAAGAAAATCAGCTGTGGCCAGACAAGGAAAGGGAAGGGCTTTGTCAGGTTAAGAATGCCAAGAGTGCTAACATATGGTGTATATCATGGCAGAATTTCTTACGACCACAGAGTTGAGGGTTCATATATGGCAAGCATGTATATAAGGCTTTTTCAGTCAGCCAATGACCAGCAACTGCTCTAGTGCTGGTGCCACAAAAAAATGCACCCAGTACATTCTGTAATAGGAAGGGCATCCATCTATAGAATCAATGCCAAAAAAGGGTTGAGAGGCATCTTAAGCTGTGTCAAAGATATGACAACCTCACTAGTGTTGACACATAAGTGAGATGCTGTAGCACCAAATAGGTACTGACCCATCCAACCCATGTAAGCATGGAAAAATGGACGTTAAACACACACACACACACACACACACACACACACCCCTGAGTGCTTGTATCTAAATCTGATACTTTGTTTTCAATTTTGTCGAACCACAAACAACAGCTCCAGTTTTTAAGCAGCGTAAACCTAAAAATAGACACACACACACATGCATACTGAAATATGACATTTTAACAACATAAACACCAACAAATATATATATATTTCTTCATTGTACTGTCGTTTAGTTTGCTATTTCTGTTTACCTCATACATACATATATATATATGTGGGGAAATCTTAACTGTGATAAAAACGTGAAAGTAAAATATAAAAGAAAAATAAAGTAAATTCTGTATTATTTCTTCAAAAAATGTAACAAAATCAAAGAAAAGTATGAAAGAAAAAAAACTCCAAACTATGAAACTTAGTATCTTTGTATGGAGAAAAATAATGCATATGACATGCATATATTTAAAGTAAAATATAACATCCAGCATCCATTTATAAAAGGAATAAGATTTCTGAATATCCATCCACAATTGCTCAGTTTATTCCTCCACATGTGTTCATAGACAAAGAATCTCTTAGTGTTAATTCATTCATTCATTCACAAAATACTGTATACTTATGACTATATGTATATATCTAGATTTTGTGTGAGTGTGTGAGTGTGTGCATGTGTTTTGTATTGGTGTGTGCATATTTATGGATGTGCACTCACCATTAAATGTTTGTGCATTTCATATTAAGTATGTATCTTGTAAATGTGTGTTTTTGCACGTTTTGTCTATGCTTGTCTGTATACATGTTTGCTAATAGAGATAGAAAGAGTGTGTGTGTGTGTGTGTCAAGTTCATGTCTTGACTATGTTTGTATGTAACATCATCATCATCACCGTTTTACATCCGTTCTTCCACGCTAGTATGGGTTAGACAGGTTGTCCTGTTGTGGGCAGTATCCGGTCAGCTGACCTTATCTTGCTCATACGGGAACATATGTATGCTTATCTGTGGATGCCTGCATGCATGTGTGTATTTTTCCATGTTGATAAAGCAAGGGAACAAAATTGTTGTTTCAATTCCCCTTAAACCCAGCTTCTCCAATTCGTCCAAGCTCTGCCTCTTACATTGCACATCCAGCGAAGCATGGTTGCTTCATTTCTCTCCAGGCTTCACATGCCCTCGGCAGTAACAGCCCATGTTTCACTATCATGCAGCACGCACTTTACTCACAGGCATCAGAGTCACACTTTTGTACATATACATACACACACGCACATATATATATATATATATATATATATGTGGAGCCATAACAAAAGCGGGCAACTATGCCACACTGTCAAATGGTTGTGTAATTGTCACGACAACAGGCACCCAGTCCATCCTGTAAAATGGTTACGTAGGTGTCATGACAAAAAGCACCCAGTCCACGATGTAAAGTGGTCATGAAGGCAACACGGCAAAAAACACCCAGTACACACTGTAAATGTGGTTGGTGTTAGGAAGGGCATCCAGCCGTAGAATCCAAGCCAAATCAGTTCTGTGCGAGCGAATAACAGTCCCCCCCCGACCTGATCCCTCACAAAGGGACAGCCCGTCCTACCCATGCTAGTGTGGAAGATGGATGTTAAACGATGATGATGATATGTACATATACTATGTAAATGTTTCAGGTAAGAGCTATTTGAGTATTTTTAACCAACTATAAGCAGTAACCGTAATATGAATAACTAAAAGGTATAACATGTTCTGACTTCATATATAACACGCAATATAGCGGCGTTATAATTCTACTGTCATTTTTTCACCCAACAATCATCGTCCATATAGATTACATGTCTGAACTCTTTTCTTTTACACACATTTGATTACACTTATATATATATATATATTTCTTCTTCTCAATCTCACTTACCATCGTCGTTCAAGCACATAAATATTACACATCCAACAGACTGTGTCCAAGTAATTTCTTTCTAACTGTTGTATATATCTTCTGCATTCAATGCCCGTGTCTCATCATGAAACACTGCCCTTTGTACACAGAAATCATACAACCCACCCTTAACTCGTGTAAATGTATGTCTATATATATATATATATATATATATATATATACACACACGCACACAAACACTACAGTATTACCTGTAATATGTTTGCCACTAGATACCAGTAGGAAATTACATATGTATAAACGTATTAATAAAAATAAATATATTAGTTCACTACACCTGTACTTGATTAAAACGATTCATTATATTGCTCATGCTCAAGCGCAATTATAGTATCAAATAAAGCAGTGATTTGGGGAAAATGAACACACACACACACACACACACACACACACACGAATTCCTGATGGATGATATATCAGGAGGTGGCCACAGTTGAAAAAGGTACTGTGTTGGTATAGCATAAACATATTTATTTTATTATAGAAATCACTACAGGATTAGAACCGTTTCATTCACGAGAAAATTTTACTGATGATTTCTTATGAATGAACAGTTCTAGTCCTGTAGAAGTTATTTTTATATATATATATATAAGATGCACATGGAGGATGACTGCTGGGTAAAGAAGTGCCAAGAAATGCCAGTAGAAGGAAGACCACGAAAAACATGGGTGGAGGTGGTGAGAGCGGACCCCAGATCGCTGAAGCTCACGGAGGAGATGACGAAGGACCATGACAAGTGGAGAGATGCCGTGCTGAATAGGACCTGTCCCACCTTTGCAAGCAGAGAAAAGCAAACGTAAAATGATACCGGTTACTGTCCACAAAAGGATAACCCGTCTAACCCATGCTAGTGTAGAAGAACAGACATAAAATGGTGATGATATATATATATATATCATCAACGTTTTTACATGTTTGTATGGCTCCTTCTCAGCACAGCATCTCTCCACTCATGTTCTTTTGTCATCTCTGTGAGTCTCAGTGATTTGAGATTAGCTCTCTACCCAGGTCTACGTCTACTGCAGCTTCCGTCCTTTGAGATTTTATGCCATTTCATCATCTATGCACATACAGAAGAATCTATCACATGGATCGTACTTGAATTTCAAAGGTTCAGCCAGGTCACATTGATTCTGCCTGAGAATGATGTTATGGGTACACATGTCTGTGGAATACTCAACTAATTAGAAATCAGATGTTCCACCATTCAAATGACGATCATCATCGAAACAGACAAGAGGATCCATCAAATTAGTATACGCATTTAAATGAATCCTGACAGAGACAATCTGGTTTGTAAGTTACTTCCTACTTCTCAAAGGAAAATGGGGAAATGGTTATGTTCAGATAGTGTTTAAAATGATAATGTTTCTACTTTAGACAATGCCAACAATTTGGGGGTAGGAGAAGTCAAATCAACTGGGTACATTATATCAACCCCATAAGGATGAAAGGGAAAGCTAACCTTGGTGGAATTTGAACTCAGAACATAAAGAGCCATACTATGCCATAATGCATATTGATACTTCCAATTTACCACCCTTGTTTGAAATAATTCTTTCTAACGTAAAAAAAGCACCCAATCAACCCTGAATGTAATTGGAGTTAAAGGCATTGATGTGTAGAAACCAAGCCAAAATACAGATCTGTATGAGCAAGATATGGTCACCTGACTTGACTTGTCTCTTAACATAACAACCCAGCTAATCCATGTAAGCATGGAAAAATAGACATTAAATAGTGATGATGATGATAATTAGCGCAAAGCTAGCAATTTGGGTGAAGGAGAAAATTGATTATATTGATTCCAGTTCTAAACTGGTACTTTATTTTATTAATCCCAGAAGGACAAAGTTGACATTGGCAAGATTTGAACTCAGAACGTAGAAAGTCATAACTAAATACCACAAAGCAGTTTGTTTGACATTCTGCCGATTCTGCCAATTGACTGCCCTTTATATAATAATAATATTAATAATGATAAAAAAATAAAAATAAAATAATAATCGGTGAATAAACTGTTAGGCACCAACACAACAGAACTGATAATTTGCCAAAATGATTGGGCAGTATGACCAAGTTACCTTGATCAGTATTGAACAGTTAAAATACATTAGGAGTGGTGTGGTGTGGACTTTTGATAGGATACCATTCTGCAGACTGATAGTAGCTAAGAATATTAGGTGTAGATGAATGGCTTATGAGAGCAGTGCAAGTCATGTAGAGATGCTCTCAGCAAGTTGGAAATTAGCAATTTATCAAGCAAGGGGTTTTGAGTGCAGGTAAGAATTCATTAGAACTCAGTTCTTATCCCACCCCAGTTTATTATAAGTCTCCAGGTCATAACAGATGGGTGTCTTTATGTACAGTATTGCTGGAAGGCGGACAACTGGAACAGAGTTCCTAAAAAGTTATTTGATATGGTGTTTTCCAACATGACCACGTCTGCCAAACAAAGTCCCCTTACATGAATCTTTAATTGTGACACTGGTGCCACTAAACTGGAGGTAAAAGCAAGAATACGGTGCCATCATCATTACTTTTTAATGTCCATTTTCCACACCGGCATGAGTTAGATGAGTTGTCCGATTGGGAGACAAGTCAGATCAGATGACTTTTAGTCACAGAACTATTTATGGTTTGGTTTCTATGGCTGGATGGGCTTCCTAACGCCAACTATATTTACAGTATGGACTGGGTGCTTTTTGATGTGGTACCAAAATGACTACAGTGTGGACTGGGCACTTATGACACCAACACAACCAATTTACAGGTTAGATAGGCTGCATTTTGTCATGGCACCAAAACAACCACTTTACAGTATGAACTGGGCGCTATATTATAGACAGTCAATCAATTGTCAAATTGGACTGAGGAAACAACGTTTCCGTTGGTCATTCCAATTGCTAATACTATCTATCGGTCACAACTCCAGGTAGAAGGAGCAACGGGAAATAAAGTGTCTTGCTCAAGGACATAACGCATCACCTGGTCCAGGAATCAAACTCACAACCTCACAATTGCAAATCCAATTCTCTAACCACTCAGCCACACACATATATATATATTCAAACCGGCAGCCTCTGTTCACAATGCTGTACATGTACTGACTGGGGCTGGTTCAACCCATCTTAGATCAACACTGACATGTACAAGAAAATACATAAGAGTATAAGATGGTACCTCCTGTATATCAGTGACTTAGTTCTCATTGCTAAATCAGTCAAAGAATTAGAGAAAAAATTCTGAATGTGTAAGTAAAGCCTAGAATGTAGAGGCCTCCAAATAAACCTACCAAAAGACAAATGTTATAGTTAGAAGGATAAAAGATGACCACAGGAAGGTGACGATACTTGATATGCACAAAAGATGTTGGTAGGCAGGAACTCTTTACTTTGTACCAAATGTAAACTATGGATGCACAAGACTTGTAGTGAGATCGCAGCCAAGCTGATAGAGGAAACTATGTATGTAGCAGATGCACAGGAGTAGCTAATAGGAGCACCCATAAAATATATTTTCTCAGAAGGTCCACTAGAAGTAGTTGATCTGGAGCTACATACTGTCACAGCATTTACCATAAATCTAGTCGATAAAGAGCTAGCTACACAAGGTCACAGCTTTGATAAGTATAGTTGATCAATGTTGATCTAGAGATACATTTGATCACATCTTTGATCATAGGTCTAGTTTAATGATGTCTCAGCAGTGACATGCTGCAGATCTTTAGGTGATTTGCAGTGAACTTTTAAAAATAAAAATCCTCATAAAAGCAGTTTACAAATTAACAAACTAGTAACTCATCATTAGTCATTCTTGCACCCAATTATTTTGCACTTATTTCCTGAATCATAAAGGCACCAACATCAACTGTTAATAAAACTAATTAAATTGCTACAAAAATAGAAGAAACAAAATGTTTAAGTTCGGTGGACTGAATAAACAGTATGTTGTTGATGATAAGGGTGCTAAAAAAATGTTAAGGATTGTGTTGGAGCTAGTTATCAATAGGTATTTGGATGTTAAACACCAATCACTCCTAGAAAAAAAAAAACTGTTGAAGACTCCCAACAGCTAAAGTGGAAAACACTCCCAATAAAAGAACATTAAAATTCTTGGAAGGACCTTCCTTCCCATGTAGTAACTGCAAGTTTTAGTTTTCCACATATTCTCGATCATGGAAAATAAGTGGAGGGGGAGGGAGGGGGAGGTTATTACAGACATTTTTTACTGAGCATCACCATGTTTATTTGATGACTCTTATAATGAGAACACTGTTATATAGTGCGTGAATAACTTTTGAAAATGATGACGGCCAACATAGAAAATAGAATTCATCCAACCCTTACAAGCAGGGAAAGCAGATGTTAAATGATGATGATGACTTAAGTACCTGTCACTTTTTCTATTTGTACTGATGAGACCACTTATATTACGTCATTAGCTTAATTAGCTATTAAAGCACAAATATTTTCAGAGTGGTTCTTTTCATGACAAGTTGATTAAGTTACAAAATTTACTTCAAGATAAATACCAACACAATCCGATGGTGCCTCTAACACTATGTTAAAATATTGGTTTTGTAAAGCAGCAATTTACAGAAACTGTTGGTCCACTCAGTTTTTTTTTCCCAATATATCAGGAAGTACTATAAGTAAAAGATGTACTATAAGCTCTGTATAGCTTATTTATAAGTTAGAAGCTGTGTGTAAGCTGTACATGTAATCATCATTAAACATCTACTTTTCCATGTTAGCATGGGTTAAACGAGTTGTCCCATTTGAGGCAAGTTGGGTCAGGTGACTGTCTTGCTCACACAGGACTGTTTCTGGCTTAGTGTCTACGGCTGGATGCCCTTCCTAATGCCAACCACATTTACAGTGTATGCTAGGTACTTTTTGTTGTGACACACCTACACAACCACTTTACAGTGAGGGCTAGGTGCTTTTTGCAGTGTCGCTATCACAACCACTTAACAGAATTTAATTTACTTTTAAATAAAGTTGAATCAGTTTACAACAGCTTAGTAATGTACAGTGATATTCGATAGTAGTCAGTCATGTACTTGAACAATTTGTTAAATGTTTCAGTAAAATTAGATGATTTTTCTTTTTTAGATACGAAAAGAACAGTAAATGATTTTCCTAAACTAAAATGATTTTGCTTAACTCAAACTTGTTTTTATGGATTTTTGATTGAATCTAAATATACTTAAGGTAACAAAATAACAGACTCATTAGAATGTCAGACAGAATGCTTTGTGGTATTTGTTACGGTTCTCTGGGCTTGGAGTTCAAATCTTGCTGAGATCAACTTTGCCTTTCATGCTTTTGATGTTGATAAAAAAAAGTACCAGTCTAGTACTAGGGTTGATTCTTTCTCTATATCACTTTCTCACTTCTCTATCACTTACTCTCTCTTTCTGGAAGAAATCTAAAGTATTCAGACATGGAGAGGAGATGGGCTGCACCAGGTTTAAAAGAAGCACAGGAAACACTGTATGTCACTACAACACTCCTACAATGCCATCGGGAGTTATGGGTTAACAGCAGAAGAAACAAACTTAACATTAAAGTGCAGGATCTTGAGAAATCTATTGACATGATATTTTAACTTGATCATGAATTTTGAGAGTAAACTCAGCTGTAATGTTTCAATGAGAGTTAGAAAATAAAAATTTCAATAATTTCCAAAAAGAGAAGAAATTTTAACAAAGAAACCAGTCAGCTGTAAGAATTTTGAACAAGGAAAACATCTAACTGAAGTTCTAAGACTGTATGTGACTAGTTTTCTTGTAGATTATTGTGATTCAGTTAGAGAAATCAATGCAACCCTAATGGAGCAGCTTTCACAAACCCGAGTGGTTGAATTTAAGAGATCTAGAAATATAGTTCTCTAAGAAATGTAGTTAGTTCACCTAGTGATAGTGGGGTGAGGCACTGAATAGTACTGCTTATCTACTTTTCAATAGACCCCCCACCTCCCCACAGATTTAGTAAAATTTACAGTGTTATGTTTAATCCAAAACTTCACCTTAGAATTATTGTGAAAAATTAGAGTGGCCACCCAGAATAATCCAATCCTTAAACTGGTGTCGAGCCCGAGTTAATTTAGAAGAAAAAAAGACTTCATTACACACAAAGCTGATTTAGAAGAAACTGAACGTGAACATGCACAATTAATCATGAATAAACATTCAGATTGAACAGCTAGGAGAGTGGAATTTTGCATTTCCCAAAATATTGATGCTCTTTAAAATTCCTGCTAAAACACCCACTCTTAACCATTTTCTCATGATCATGATCACCACCATCACCACAGTTTAACATCCTTTTTTCTACCCTAGAATGGGTTAGATGAGCTGTCCCATTTGAGACAAGTCAGGTCAAGTGTGTGTCTAACTCATACAGAACTGTTCCTGGCTTGGTTTCTATGGCTGCATACCCTTCCTAATGCTAACCACATTTACAGTGTGTGGACTGAACACTTTTTGTCATGACACCAACATGACTACATTCCAGTGTGGACTAGGTGCTTTTTGTCGTGACACTAACACAACCAATTTACAGTGTGGACTCACAGACTCTCAGACTCATTACTCTCAGAACTAAATAATATAAAACTAAACAAAACAGTGACTGATGACTTCAGGTAATTGATAAACATCTGTATATAACAAGATCATTCATTTATATAAGTTATTTATTTTTTTTAAAATGTGATGGCACGTGGCTATGTGGTTAAGGTGCTGGGTTCATGATCACGAGTTCCATTCCCAGACCAGGCAGCACATTGTGTCCTTGAACAAGACACTAATTCATGTTTACATGTTTACTGAGTTGGCAAAAATGAGTTGCACCTGTAAATTCAAGAGGCCAGCCTTGTCACATACTATGTCACGCTGAATCTCCCTGACAACAAAGTTTAGGGTACAGCTGTCTGGAAAGTTCAGCCACTTACACATTAATTTCACAAGCAGGCAGTTCCATTGTTCAAACAACTGTGGCACTCTTCATCAGGACTAAATGACAGATGACTAAAAACATACTTTAAAAAAAAAAAAAAAAAGGATACAACTTTATGAACACACAAATAGTAAGTGTATACATTGGTGAGAATCATATTTCTTAACCTAAATAGAAAATTCAAAAAATATATATCCAACATGAAGGATATCTGATTTCATTATGAAACAAACAGTACTAGCTACAGCAGTACATATTCTAAAATTGGAACCACAGATTGGCCCTGCACAAAAATGACATGCAAATTCGTGAAGTGTTCCATATTTTCTTAGGGTGGTGGATTGACAGTATTAGTAAAGCATTGGACAATATGCTTCGTGGCATATAGTTATGGCCCTTTATGTTCTGAGTTCAAATCCTGCTGATGTTAGCTTTGCCTTTCATCCTTACGGGATCGATAAATTAAAGTACCAGTAACACACAGGTTGATTTAATCAACTTTCCCCTCCACCATAATTCTTGGCCTTGTGCCTAAATCAAAAACCAATATTATACAAACAGATAGGGCAGTGTATCGGCAGTCTTAGAGTATTGGGGAAATACAAGGTAGTATTTGTTCTGAGTTCAAATCCTGCCAAGGATCAACTTTGTCTTTCATCTTTCCACAGTCAATAAAATTACACCACCAGTTAAGAACTGGCCCTAAAATTGCTGGCCTTGTGCCAATGATAGAAAGAAGCATTTATAGTATCGAGGGCAGTATATCGAAAGTTGTTATAACGTCAAACAAATATTTAGTGGTATTTATTCCATCTCGCTACATGCTAAGTTCATATCCCACCAAGGTCAAGTTTGCCTTTCATTTTTCTGTGAATAAAAGAAAATACCAGACAACTTTCCCCTTCCCTCCAAATTGTTGGCCGTGTGCCTAAATTAAAAATCATTATCAAACAATCAGATATAGTTAGTGTGTATATAAGAGTCCTTGGTTTGGAAACACAGCGAGATAATCATTATATTTTCATGGCATAAATAAATGAACTTCTATCAACACATGATTACAACTTGGCAACAAAATTTTGTAGTTTACATGATAAAGAAAAAACTTCCAGGCTTACTAACACTGCATACATTTTTAACTTCATTAAATAATACCGTTGATTTAGTTTCTCAGCAACAAAGAGTGTGACGTCAAAAAAGGAAGGTGTGTCTTTTAGAATTGTTGACTAGGTTCCTTGAGGGGAAACAAAGGTATGACAATTTCTAAGCATCTCATTGGTCAGAATAAGATTAAGGGTGGTTCTTAATTGTATTTGGCTCGACATATTTTAAACTCCGGTGTGGCTTAATAAATCGTTTGTTTATTGAAACAAACACAGCAATATCATAGTTACGATTTTATTTATTTGATTTGCATTATTACTATAGTGATGAAGAGTAGTGGATTGGCAGTATCGGTAGAGTGTTGGCGAAAATACTTTACGGTATTCAGTTACAACTTACTGAGTTCAAATACTACCGAGGTTAACTTTGCCTTCCATCCTTCCAAAATTGATATAATAAAGTAACAGTTAAATACCGGAGTTGATATAATTGTATTTTTCCATTCCATGCATACCTCGTGGCATTAGTGATGCTACAATTCAATTCTATATTATATACACATTATATACTATATAAACACCATATATGATCTTGTCCAAGGGAAAAGCAAAGGCCAATACAGCTTGGTACCAGTGATGCCAAAATTCATTTCTACAACTAAGTGAACTGAGGCAACATGAAAAACCATTATTCTATGTCTGAGAAATAGGTGAAAATCCAAACCCTATTTATAAACAGAGAAGCTAATCAACACATCGTTTAGATGGCATATATAAACCAACCTCCTATTTTACCATTGATTATTTGGCCACATATTCCTAAACATATTCAAGTATATACAGTGTTTCTAAAACTCAGCATTTTGAAATGTATTGAGTACTTCATTAGATAGAAACTACTCTTGTTGATTAAGGTTATCAAATCCTAATACACACACACACGCGCACACACACGTATTTATATAACTGGAAATTTCTATAAAACAGCTTACTGTGGATTACAAACCAGACCTACAGGTGGAAGATCTCAGGTAGCTGGAAAGTAATATGATGATGAAATAGCACAGTAGAGTCATAAAAACTAAGAGACAGGTCTGGAAAAATTGGAATAGAAAGAAAAACAACAACAATACTAAGTAGCTATAAGGAATTGTTGAAACTACAGCCCTCACAAACCATTCATCTACCCTAGCCTCTTTACTTTAATAATCACCAGCCTTCAGAGTATGGAATCTACTCTAAGGCCTTCTCAAGGTGATGTAGGACCTACTGCAAACTATGAATGCCAAGAGGTGTAGTGATATCACAGGTAGGTTAACAAAGAAATTAGACTTTGTATGTGGTAAACGTACAAGAGTAGTTAACAGCAAAAAATAAAATTCCTTTAAATGCTCAGAAGATACTCTAGATTTTGTTTACTTGGACGACCTAATTAGTAGTAGAGGTGGCTGTACTACAAACATAGTAGCCAGATTAAGAAAAAAGTCCAGAGAGTTGTCACCTCAGTTAACAAAAGAGTTCCCCTGTCAGCATAAAGGGAAGTTTGTATGATGCTTGTATATAAAGTGTGAAGTTGCATTGTAACAAGACGTGGATCTTAAATGTGGAGAATTTATATTGTTTAGAACGAAATGAAATGTTATGTTATGTTAGTGGACACAACTGAACTAAGTAAAAAGTTGAATATATAGAATGCAAGAGAGAAGACTACACTACAAAAGCATGTAGTGTATATATGGAGGATTGGCAGCTGTATAAAGAAGTGTTGAGCACTTAAATGGGTAGTAACTGTGGAAGAAGATCTATGAAGACATGGAACCAAATGGTGATGACTGATCTTAAGCATAAACACATGAAGATAATGACAAACCACAATTGGTGATAATTTGTGCTGGAAGAGACCAGCCTACCAGTGCAAGTATAGCAAAACAGAAGTTAAGGGTGGTAGTGATATCAGTTGGGATTCATAATATGCCTGTATTGGATCTCTCACCCATTATCGCTCTCTTCATTACCTTCTCATCCAACACTCACACATTCTAATATTCACTGTATCATAATACCTGTGTAATGAGAGATGACATTTGATATGTCCAGGTTCAATTTCTTTCCCTCTACCATTACAAATACCTGTGTAACCTGAAATGACAGTAGATCTGACTCATTCAGTAGCCTCTACCACCACCAATCTTTACTGCTAGCCATGAATCTCTTTGCCACATGTTGCTATAAATATCAACCACACTCACCTATTGCTATTCATCCATCACTCATGCAGTTTTCTTTTCAATCACCTTACCAACAACCAATGTATAGCTATCACTGTTCCTTCCATTACTCCTTCCACTACCATCCTCTTCATTATATCATTGTTCTTCATTATATCATTGTTCTTCATCATCCTCATACTCTTCCATCACCTTCTTGGTTAACATTCATATTTCACCCTCTTCATGTTTACCTTAAATGAACAGAGTAGGAAAGAAAGGACTTTCATTCATATGCATCATCTATCCATACCAGCATAGTCTTCTCTGTTGCATACAACATCTGCTAGAAAGGACTATTTTTAACTAATATTGATAAGAGGTCAACTCAGTTGGTGTTGACAGTGGTTGATGTTATAGGGAAGTAATATTTGCATCAAATTATTGTCCCCTCATTTTGGTCATTAAACGATTCTTTATAGGGGTTCTTCACAGGTGCTAAGCAGTATCTTGGAGATAAAGTAAACAATTTTAAATATCTGAAAAGTGGTTAAAAAAAAAGATTGATCTAAGGAACACTAACAATTATCTGGCAATGCTTATCACATGCAATCAAATAACTACATTTCTTACAAAAAAAAAAAAAAAAAAAAAAAAAGGGGTAGATAAAATAGTAAAAAGAGAACACTTAAATATATATTGATCGCCCTCAAAGAGGTGTTAAAAGCAGTCAGAGAAAATTTCCCGCATCAGAAGACAGTAACTAAAAGAAAGATCATAAAAGACTGGAGAGGAAAGTTGATAATATTCACAGAGTCCCCTAATTGGGAAGATACAGATTAACTGTTAACCCTTTTGATATCAAAATTGCCAGAAACCAACTCAGTTCTATGACACAAAACTTCTATCATAATTTTATGTAAGACTTTGTTAATGAGAGTTAGTAAGAGATTTAATTGTTGGCAATTGGTATGAGTAACTTTCATTGGAAAGTATCCAACTGACCATTATCACCAATCTCTCAACAAGAAGGTGGTCAGGGTGTTTGATTCCAAGCCTGGGTGGTGCATTGTGTCCTTGAACAAGGCACTTTCATTTCATATTGTTCCAGTCTGCTCAGCTGAAAAAATGAGTACCAGTAGCAGCCAGAGGTTAAATTACAACAGACTGGCATCATGTCCAGAGGAAATCTTGTACTCTCATTTAGCATCAACAAAACTGGAGTAAGCTCTAGTATAATGAGCCTCTAGACTTGGGACAGACAAACAAAGTTCTCAATGAGGATATAAATATACCAAGCTGGCTGACTGGCTGGCTGATATTAGCAAAAATAAAGTCTGACAACAGAATACAAAGTTACCTTCTCATGGCAAAGAACTACCAACCAATTGCATGCTAGAATTTTATGTATTAAATGTATACATACAACCAGTCTGAACTTATTCTTCCAGTGATAGTAACAATATTATCACAGTCAAATGAGTAAGTGGTTGGCAACAATTTGGTGAGATGAAGGTCAACAACATTTAGTACATTAGCTCTCATTTTAAAGAGTATGTAAACACAATTTAGGAATACAAAACAACAAAATTTCTGATTCACGAATTGAATAGAAATGCTGGTAAAACACCTGAATGAGACAACCAATGTAAACTGTGGATGTCCTTAACACTGGAGATGTCATCCACATCATAAGCAGCTAATCAATATCATCACATAACTATCAATATCATAACTTATGAGGTAATCTGTAAAGATAGTTCTGAAGATATATGTGGCAATGATATAAAGCAGGCTTACCAAAACTTTTTAAAATCACAAACTTACCCTCTTTTCTTTTTTTAAAGGAAATTCATTACTGCCACCTCCAACCCCGTTTGATAAAAGAAGTACATTGTGTCATTATTTTAATGTGACAGAATTTTTCAGCACTGTTATTAAATTTTAAATTTGTAGATTTATTTTCAAATCTACAATCACAAACATTTATGTGTTTCTGTAGGAAATATTTTAATATTCAGAAAATAATGATTCTAAAGCTAGGATATAAAATTTAAAACAAAAAAAAAATTTAATTTCACCAATGACCACTCAATGTTTAACACAACCTTCATAGAGGATTGCGTCCCTCTACTTTGGTAACGCCCAATGTAGAGGAGATACACATACTTTGACAGAATACTAGATTTATGTTCCTGTTAAAGTTCAAGTGAAATAGAATAACAGAGGAGACACAATAATCTGGGACAGAGAAAGGGAAAATGTGTATGTACAATAGTAGAAATGTAGGTAACACGGTAAAAAGCACCCAGTCCACACTGTAAATGTGGTTGGTGTTAGAAAGGGCATCCAACCGTAGAAAACCTGCCAGATAGTCCTATACAAGCGAGACACAGTCACCCGACCAATCTTGCCTCAAGTGGGATGATTCCCGTCTAACCCATGCTAGCGTGGAAGATAAGACAATAAACGATGATGATGATAAGTTGTCCAGCTAACATTTTATTCAACAAATAAGGAACCTGCAGAAACTCCAGTATGTTGTTATAATTCTAGCATTTGTACCTTTGATTATTGGGGCCCTGGCTGAACACTGGTCATGAGACCTTGGGGCTTACAAAACTAGAGAGAACATGTCTAATTAAGAATTTAAAAATTATGAAAATATGCCAAACATTCATGAAGTTTTGTCTGTAATAGTCATACACATACACAAACAACTCAAAACAGATCCACACATACTAGCAAGGACCACCACCAAGTATTAAATTATGATGATAATCATTTCTACTTTTGGCACAAGGCCTACAATTATCCCAGTGCATTACTGGTACTTTATTTTATCAACCCCTTAAAGATGAAAGGCAAAGTTAACCTCGGCGGGATTTGAACTCAGACTGTAAAGGGCCGTAACTATGCAGCAAAGCATGGCGTCCGACCCTCTACCGATACTGCCAATTTATGATGATGATACACATATGCACATAGTTGAACATATACTCACACACACTGCAGAATGCTAGCTTGTCAGTATTGCTCTGTATTCTGCCATTAACCCTTTAGCATTTAAACTAGCCATATCCAGCCAGAATATTCTCACTTCTTTCTGTTCAAACTGGCCACTCATACTAATGTTAAGGTATTGTTCTCAAAATAAATATTATCAAAATCTCATAGATTCAATATTGTGCGAGATATTATGTGAGGTTTACCATGAAAATACAATAATAAATCTAAAGTAATGTAAATGCTAAAGGGTTAAGCCTGCTAACATATGTGTTCACAAAACAGTGGTTATAGAAATATTCCTCTCTTTTTCCTTCCTAGCAAAATTGAAGCTGTAAGGGTCAAATACTAACCAACATCAAAAAGCAAGTTATTGGGTTAGAATTTGTTGAGTTCAAATGTACATTTATTGATGGTAAGACTATGAACACTTGTACTCTGATATTTAAAAACTAAATATAGATCGCTTGACAATACAACCATTACATTTCAGGTGACAACCACTGGTATCAGGTGTCTTGGACACGAGTATGTCACACTTTTTTTTTTTTTTTTTTTTTTTTTTTTGTGGTAAGACAAAGAAAGCATGTATCCTAACTCTGCTAATACAACCATTACAATCGGGTGACAACTACAGGTATTTTGGTAGGATGATGGACACATTAATTGGGAGAAGGTGAGAAATGAACACCTCAAGAGAGTCAAGATATCATGGTCAACAGAACTGTCAACCACAACACCACCATACTGTCTATCTTGACATATCACTCACAGCACCACCATACTGTCTATTTTGACATATCACGCACAGCACCACCATACTGTCTATTTTGACATATCACTCACAACACCACCATACTGTATCTTGACATATCACCCACACCACCACCATAATGCCTATCCTGACACATTTAGCCATCTGAATTGGTCACTACAAGAATTTGGCAAGATGAATTATAAAAACTTAGAAACTGTTCAGTGTGACAAGAAAACTCCACACCAATAGGAACAAATTATATTTCCTATGCAATGAGGGTAGCTGTAACCTTAAATCTATATTAATATCATACAAGACGTGGACTGTAATACTGAAGCAACATCTCTAGCAGGAAAAAGAAAAACGAAAAAAACACACACCCCACCCCCCCCCCGAGCTCAGCAACTATATCGCTCCTGTTTGCAAACATGAAAATAAAAATCTTAGTGGGATAGCAAATGAAATGAGTAGACACAAAGAAATAATAGCTGACAGATCTCTTTCAAAAATAAATAGACCAGTTCACTGAGAAAGATGTACTTGAAACAAAAACCGAAACCATAATAAACGACAGTAAAATCCTAGCATGCAGTACTGATGATTTTATAACCCACCCATTTGCACCCCTGCATCTTAAAGGCCACCTCCATGCAATTCAGGAGCAAGAAATCCCCATAAAATACCTACTAAACGAAAAACAAGAAAAACAACAACGAAAGACATCATCAGTTGATAACGAATGTAAGCTATGCAAAATGAAAAACCCGAAGGTATTAATTAACCGCTATCGTTGTGGACTATAAGAGAATGCCCTCTAGATAACTACTTTCCCAGAAGGCATGATATGGTAGACAGAACAGTACGGAATAGAGTGAGAAAGAAAGAAAAAATGCAAAAAAAAAATGAATAAACTAACAAATAAAACACATTGAGACTAATGCAATATTGAAAGCATATACAATATGTTTATGCATAACAAACATACATAAAGTAAAGTCCTGCTGTGTGTATTTTAAGCCGTGTTAGTAGTACTGCTAATGAACGGGATATTGGTGGAACCCAAGAATAGAAATAGCCACCCAATTAAAACAACTTAGTAATGATGTCTGACAAGAAAACAACAAGAAAACACCAAAAAACCTGCTCTGTGGTAGAAGTCAGCTGCCCACACAAATCATTTTACATCCGCTTATACTTATATATATGTAAGCATGTGTATATTGCTATTTACATGTACATGTGTGTTTGTAATATGTACTAATCTGCTTCTTTGAAACATATATACATATATAAGTATATATATCCATACATATACACGCACACTATATATATATATATATATATATATATATATATAAACTTGCCTATTATTTTAAGAGCCAAACTCCAAATTCTACTTAACCAGACAATATCTTACTTTTTCTCCCTTCATCCACTAATGTGTGAGTTTGTGTGTGTGTGTGTATTATATGCACAATTGTGTATATAAATATAGTATGTATTTCACAGAAGATTCATAAACAGATATAGGCTAACATTACAGCAGTGGAGCAGTAGTGATGTTTGATACTCAGGGAACCATTGTGTGGTGCTATTATGAATGTATTTTTGATATAAGTTCACTGTAATCAATTCATGAATGTTTATTTCATTCTGAAACACTTTCATCAATTTATATATACACACAAGCCTTCCACGTGTATAAAACAAACAAAAAAAAGAAATAGACAGCTCTCTTTCGCCCAGCTGTAAGCTGCTGTATTCTACATTGTCAGTCAATCAGGAATGATGATTTAAAGGCACCAGTTTGTTTGTTTATTTCAGTCATAGGTCATAGAAGATTATTGCTATGATATCTAAAGTTCTGAGTATCTACTAGACTGTATTGGTAATAACTAGGATTATTTCAGCTAAATTTGTTTATTATTTAACTCTTAACATCCTGTAATGATTTAGCAGAACATATCTAAAAGCTGGGTTTGTTAATTCATTTGTTTATAATATCTTTACTGGTAAACAGATTGTTTTCAAAATTGGTAATTAAAGAAAGTACTTTCGTTACCATGTTTCTAATGGCACTTCCTATCATTTTCAAGGAATTTTTAAAATAGTCAAGAATTTGAAAGGGTTTAGAAATATGTTTTCAACTGATGTTCGGAATATAAATTATGATGGAAGGTATTTTAGATAAATATAAACACTTTAAATTAAACAGCTTTGTATCGTAAAATCAAGGCCATTTCCAGGCAGTTTGGTATCAAAAGCATTAATTTTTAATTGATGCAGTTATACTGCTGTTTCATACTTTACAAGAAAAGAATGTCTTGCTAATGTAGTTTCATGTAGTAGATAGAGGGCATCAAGAGTTAAACATAGCCACCATCAACACAAGCAATAGAACATTAAATGATCCTTTTATTCCATAGCTATGCCAACATTGAAGATTGCATTGAGCAATGTACCTCATAACTAATGATATGAACTAGAAAATGGTTTATATAGGCACAAGGCCAGCAGTTTTTTTTTTGGGGGGGGGGGGGGGTAAATCGACCCCAGTGCGTGACTATTTTATCGACCCCGTAAGGATGAAAGGCAAAGTTAATCTCGGCGGGATTTGTTCTCAGATCATAAAGGACTGTAGCTATGCTGCAAAGCATGGCGTCTGACCCTCTACTGATACTGCCAATCCACAAAATATAACTGACATTGGTAGCAATGAAACATTTTAGTTTTTTTCTATAGACAGAAATTTATATTATAAATATATATATTAACATAATTTATGTCCCACAAAATTATATACAGAATAATGATGAATTGAGTGATTTTTATGTTTTTCTACTTTCTGAAAATTTAAAATACTAAATTTCAGTGTAAAAACTTAAAATTAATTTTTTTTTTTTGTGCATGAGATACTCAAAACAAATTTGAAGACCATTTTTCAAAAATTGTATAATAAAAAAGGATACAGTTTAAAATCCGCACGTAAACCAATAAATACATTGATTGATCTGGTGTGGAAACATGACTAAATAAATAGATAAGATAGATAGTTAGATACAAAGATAGCAACAAAGAGAGATAAGAATGTGTTATGGAGTACAACTGTACTGTTATATGAACATACTAGTTGTTGAACCTCCTCTGTCAGTACCAAAAGACAAGTACTCAAGTTGATTGACCAACAGAACAGCCTGCTCATGAATATGAATATATATATTATATATATATATATATAAATAATTGTTTCTTCTATTGGCACAAGGCCAGCAATTACCCAGTACATTACTGATACTTTATTTTATCGACCCCGTAAGGATGAAAGGCAAAGTTAAACTCGGCGAGATTTGAACTCAGAATGGCAAGGGCCGTAACTATGCATCAAAGCATGGCGTCCAACCCTCTACCAATACTGCCAATTCACATGGCTGTACCACAGTTTCGAGAATTGCCATCCTTTGACCTTTTTCTCATATATGGGTGGTCAACAGGAATAGCAAAATCCGGTACAAGTGCTGCTTGACATTGAGTGTCAAGATTGGTACCAGTGGTGGAACAAATGCAACAATGCATTCTTTCTAACATCAACATCCCTGCCAAGACATACATGCCTCTCTCTCTCTCTTATCTATATATAACAAACAAGCAGCTTTGCAAAACAATCGAACATCATACTGGCCCCCCATGGAGAACTTGCAACAATGGGGGAAAAAAAAATGAAAGCTGAGATGGTAAGATCATAGAGTAACAACATCCAGTGGTCCTGCCAAAACCACCCTACAAGGAACTGTGGAAGAGCAGAGGAATAGAGAGACAATGATGGACGGAAAACATCAAAGAGTGGACAGACAAATCCTTAGCGGAAACCCAAGATCTGATATGAAACCACATCACAACACCCCTAAGTCTCCACTGGCGAGTTGAGAGCCACGATATAAACTTTTATACTTATACTTTTATATATATATATAAATGTAGGTGCCACATCAAAAAGCACCCAGCACACACTGTAAATGTGGTAGGCATTAGAAAGGGCATCCATCTGTAGAAATCTTGTCAGAAAGTCCCATATGAGCAAGAAAGTCACCTGACCAAACCTGCCTCTAATGGGACAACCTGTATAACCCATACTAGTGTGGAAAGGGGACATTAAACGATGATGATATATAACTAGAGAGAGTGGGGGGAGAGATTTCTTTTATTCATTTACTTCTTTCAGTCAGACTACGACCATGGGATAGGCATAAGTCTGGTTGTTTGTGGAAATGAAAGGCTAAGGCCGATAGAGCTTGGCACCAGTGATGTCACAACTCATTTCTACATGAGTGAACTGGAGCAACATGAAATAAAGTGTCTTGCTCAAGGACACAATGCATCACCCGGTCCAGGAATTGAACTCCCAACTTCACGATTGTGAATCCGATGCTCTAACCATTAAGCCAAGCGACACACTTTCATATATATACGTATACTTAAGCACAAAGCCGCGCGTGCGTGCGTGCGTGCGCGCATGTGTGCATATATATATATATATACATACATGCATAAACACACTTGTCTAGCTTTATGGTTAAGTTTGGTTTGCAACTGAATAACTGTAGGTTGTATCCCTCTATGTGGCTGACACACTCACAAGTCTGTATATATTAATATTATAATGATTTCCTTTCTTTGATTGAATATCTAGAGATAGTCTAGCATCAGTACATCTGTCTCTAATTTAAACTGATTAACTGAATAGACACACAGACAATAGAGAATTGGACTTCAAGCATGATCAATTTCCTCATTGTTTTATGTTCAGCTTCCAAAAATAAACAAATTCAACATTACTTATTTTTTTAACCCATTTTATACCACACTCAATGATACTGCCTCTGTGTTTACAAAACAAAACTATTTGTTTTATACTTATCTAAGAACCTTTAAGTTATTTTCTAGGGTAAAGACCTCCTTTGGTCACGAATGACCATCGGATTTGCACTTAGAAAGTTCCCCACTGAGGCACAATTCCGGGAAAGGTTGTTTGTGGAACACAAGTGTGTATGCATGTATAGATATGCACGCACGCATGCGTGCACAAATATATGCATACATACACATATCCATACATGCATAAACATACTTGTCTGGTTTTGTGGTTAAGTTTGGTTTGCAACCGCATGGCTGTAGTCTCCCATGCATACTCGTCTCCCCTCTCCACACGACCGATGTTGTCCAAGGGAAAGGCAATGGTTGATACAGCTTGGCACCAGAGACATCGCAACTCATTTCTACAACTGAGTGAACTGGAGCAACGTGAAATAAAGTGTCTTGCTCAAGAACACAACACAAAGCCTGGTCAGAGAATCAAACTCCCAACCTCAAGATTGTAAGTAAGATGCTCAAACCACTAAGCCATGTACCTTCACATTATGTTCTAAACACCACATTATTAATCCATCCAAATTGTAAGCAATCATGAACAAAGATAAGCTGGAAGCCAGGAAGAGAAGATGGGCAGTGATTTGGCCACTATTGCTGACCAACCAACAAGAGGATGTCTGTTTACAGTTAAGGGGCGAAACACCTAATGAACATTGGACATCATCTAATAACATCAACATCCTTTGGTCAAGGCTTTATTCACCAAATGAATGTAAGGCATCTTCAAGATAATTATGTCTAAGAAATATAGTAACCAAAGGGTTTAAATGTGTGTGTATATGTGTGTTGGACCACTTTCGGTTTTCACAAGTGTTGCAATTGATCAGTTGATGGAACTGCTGGCTTGTGAAGTTAACACTTAAGTGGCTGAGCATTCCACAGACGTGTACTCTTAACATAATTCTCACGGGAATTCAGTGACATACAGCTTCTGACAAGACTGACCCATTGAATATCAGGTCCAATTCATTTTTGCCAGCTGAGTGAACTAGAGCAATGTGAAAATAAGCAAGTGTCTTGCTGAAGGACGCAACACAACACACTGTCTGGTCTGGGAATTGAACTCAGTGTCTCGAGTAACATCTTAAGCCACTACACAATGCACCTTCACATAGCTATATTTAGGACTGACTAGGGCTGTTTTAACATTAATTTACTATATATAATAATCAAAGTAGGAAAACAAACACTTAAGAAAGCCGTTTAATGAAAATATATACACAAATAAACAGCTATGGAGTTGAATAACTTGTAATGTATCGATATTTATTGTTTGTATAATCTTTATTATCAATGAAACTAAATGTTGAAAAATGTAGTCGCCACAATGTAGATAACTATCATAATAGTTGAATACAAGGAGTAAATTAACCCCTTGTGATAAAGGAAATGGACAGAAACTCGATTTATTCAACATGGCTTAGTGGTCAGAGCATTGGCCTTGCAATCGAAAGGTTGTGAGTTCAATTCTCAGACCAGGTGATGTGTTGTTTCCTTGAGCAAGAAACTTTATTTCACATTGCTCCAGTTTACTCAGCTGTAGAAATGAGATGATAGGGACTGGGGTCCACATCATTCCACTGCAAAGTGGTTGTGGAGGTGCCACGGAAAAAAAGCACCCAGCACTCACTGTAAATGAGGTTGGTGTTAGGAAGGGCATCCAGCTGTAGAAATCAAGCCAGAATCAGTTCCCGTCCCACCCTTG
Source organism: Eledone cirrhosa (assembly GCA_964016885.1). Classification (NCBI taxonomy): domain Eukaryota; kingdom Metazoa; phylum Mollusca; class Cephalopoda; order Octopoda; family Eledonidae; genus Eledone; species Eledone cirrhosa. The sequence goes on from OZ024744.1 coordinate 93,137,626, forward strand.
CAAGCAGGGAAAAAGCGGACGTAAAATGAAATGATGAAATGATGATGATGATTGTGGCAACTATATTTTCAAACAAAGATTGGAAAGAAATGAAGCCTCCATGCTTTGATGGATGTGAAATAGCAACATACGCGAACAGCAAAGCATAAACAAACTGTGCAAGAAATCAGGAATAAGAGGGATCAGATGTGTGCAGAAGAGGAGATTGCGATGGTATGGATGCGATATGTATGAAGGATGACAGCTGTATAAAATGGTGCAGAGCACTCAAAGTTGATGGTAACCATGGAGTGGACAGGCTTAGTGGGATGAGGTAATAAGAGCTGACTTTGCTCAATTACACCTCACTAAGGATCGTGACCTCTGGCGCTATGAAGTATTACAGAAGACCCACCCTCTATTATTCTCGGACTGAGGCATATACCTAGAAAGCAACACCATTTCCCTACCATCTCTCCTCCCTCCCCTATACCTATGTCTAATTTCCCCACCCCTCCCAAGTTTCCAACCTCCTCCATAAAGTAATCCTACTGGAGCAACAACAAAAGAGCCCAGCCCACATTATAGTGGTCATGTAGGTGTCATGACAAAAGTGAGTGCCTCGTCCACTGTAAAGTGGTTGTGTAGGTCTCATGACAAAAAGCACCCAGCACTCACTGTAAATGAGGTTGCCATTAGGAAAGGCATCCAGCTGTAGAAACCAAGCCAAAATCAGTTCTGTGTGAGCAAATCACAATCCCACAACCCGATCTCTCATAAAGGGACAGCCCGTCCTACCCATGCTAGCGTGGAAGATGGACGTTAAATGATGATGATGAATAATTGCAGAAAGAAAACACCTAAACATTAAAAATATACACTAGAACAGCAATGAATGAAGTTATATAACTTGTAATGTATCAATATTTAATATTGGTATATTTATCATCGAGTTCAACTTTGCCTTTTATTCATTTGAGGTACAAGTCTAGTCCAATACTGTAGTCAATTCATCTTGTATCTCTTTCTCACCTTCCCTAGACTGGTCAGACATAGAAAGGAGATCAGTTCCACCAAGATTTTTAAAAATACCCAAGAAACACTACGTGTCGTGATGGTGCCCTACAACTACCAGGACTGCAGGTTCATCATCATATAAAATCCGCTTTCCCTGGTAGCAAGGGTTGGACGGCTCTACATAAACCAAGTCAGTACAAAAGTGGGGCTACTGACCTCCACGGAGGCCAAGTGGTTTGTATCCTGCATACGTAAGGTCATATCAATATCAGAGAAGTTGTCATGTCCTTTGACACAATCTGAAAAATCCTCCTAACCTCTTGTTTGGCAAGCTTTCTATGGCTAGATGCCCTTCCTATCACCAACCACATATACATTTATTACCAATGAAATTAAATGTTTGTTTATTTCTGGAACATTTAAATTTGAACATTTACATATTACTTGCTGTCATTTCAGAGAGACGGAGTAGACAATAAGGTTAACCTACTGAGATTGAAATGAAATTCACAGCTAAACACCTATCTGGCCTCATACAAGGTTGCATTACATCAACTGTTTATGATAGGAGGCCCACTCCTACCATGTTGTTACAGCTCACACTACATAAGTTTATCTGGCCTCCTACAAGGTTGCATCAGTTATTTATTATGCTATGTCTACTCCTATCATGTTACAGCTCACAACTACAAGGTTGCATTACAAAGGAGGTTGCTCAAGTGTTTGTTTTTCGCGATATGAGTGGGGTTCCTATCATAACAAAATGAAGTGAAGTGTCTTGCTCAAGAACAATGCTATTACAAGACAGCTGTTGGGTTCACCCATCCTTTTGGTAGGTCTTGTTTCTCACAACCCATCTCCCCCAGTTCACCTGTTCAGGGCGTTGTTTTGTTCACCAGTGAGCTGACCATGCAACAGGTTGTACAGGTTTATCATGTTACCCGTAGTATTCAAAGTGACCTGAGAAAACCAAACTCATGCAAACCTAACTAACATAAATTAGTGTACAGTAAATAAATGGAATCACCAACTCCGATTGAATTGCTTTAACCCTTTAGCATTTAAACTGGCTGTATCCAGCCAGAATTATCTCACTCTTTCAGTTCAAACCGGTTGTAACCCGCCACTCATACTGATGTTAAGGTATTGTTCTCAAAATAAATATCAAAATTTCATCAATTCAATAATATTACGCGAGTTAAAGCCTTTACCATGAAAATATAATAATATATATAGAGTAATGTAAATGCTAAAAAGTTAATGAAGCCTGTGTGATTAAGGAGTTTTCTTTTGCAAACATGGTGCGGGATTCAGCATTTACTATAGCCACAAGTTGACCAATGCCTTGTGAGTGAAATTTGGTAGCTGGAAACTGTGCGGAAGTCCATGTGTGTGTATGTGTTTGTTTACGTCCCATAACTTAGAAGCTCAACAAAAAAAAAAAAAAGAAAAAAAAAAGAAATCAATAAAACAAGAAATCAATAAAACAAATAAGCTTGAAACTAAGAGCGAGGTTGATATTACTGACGGGGGTGTCTCAGCATGGTCATAGTCTAATGACTGAAATCAATAAAGGAAAATAAAGCATACTAATGTATTATTCCGCCGAGGTTAACTTTGCCTTTCATCCTTACGAGGTTGATAAAATAAAGTACCAGTAATAAACTGGGTAATTGCTGGCCTTGTGCCAAAAGTAGAAACAATTATTAACAGGGAAACTTACTTGCCAATGATTATCACTGGAAAATTAACTTCCAATTTCTTTCAAAATTGAGTTTAGAAAAACAAGCTATTATAGTAGTGAAGCATTAAGAAAAACATGATGGTGATGAGGATGGTGGTGATGGAAAGAATAGCAAACTCATGAACAAGTTGTATACAAAGAAAAATTAAATACACAAACAATTTAAATCAGGTATGGCTTAGTAGCAGCTCAAGCCAGTAATTGTGCACACTCAACAATACATGTACATGTATATACACACAGGTGTAGGCACAAACAAATGGAAAGAACAATCAACACACAATGTGGAGTTTGAGAATAATTAATTGTTAGTATACATGGAGAGTATACATGGAGAATTCACCCCATCTACCCCAAAGAATTCTGAAGAGTAACATAAACTGGTTTAATCCTCCGTTCAATCTAGACGTCTCCATAAATATAACTAGAAACTTCCTGTTTCTAATTAGAAAACAATTCCCAAATAACTACAAGTACCATAAACTCTTCAACTCCTCCAGCATTAAGGTTACCTACTTCTGCAGAGATATTATCACTTCCAATATCACGTTACAACAGAAAAACATGCACCTACACACACGCACCACATCACATGCACCAAATTGCAACTTCTAAAACCCTACCAATTGTTCCCGTGAGGGATCATGCCTATCAAATGCTGTGGTCAATAGAGAACCATCCTCTCAAACCCCCAAGGATCTACAAAGACCTAACAGCTAATTATTTTAAGGGCAGATTTACTCAGCATGTGAACTCCATGTGTAGGAACAGGGAAAATGTTCAACGCCCTGACCAAATTCATTAAGCGACTGAGACCAAGGGAACAAAATTTGTAACATCATGGAGTATCCTTGACAGGACACTTTCTTACTCTCCCAGGACTTGCAAATGACTCCTGATTGACTAAGTGGTGGACAGCCCTCACAATTGAACCAGCATGCATATACATACATACAGAAACTACACCTGCATAAAGCCTATAGTGACATCAGATACACAGACTGCTGACACAAAACTACCTACTCTTTGGTGTCACTAGCCTACTCCTGACCTGCTTCCAAAATTTGCTCACAGTACTAGACTAGTAACTTATTGACCTCAAAAGGATGAAAAGCAAAGGTGATCTAGGCATGATTTGAACAGAGTGCATAGAGCCAAAACAAATACAGCAAAGCATTCTATCTGATGTTCCAGTGAATGAAAATTTGCCATATGTGTGTGTGTGTGTGTGTGTGTGTGTCATCATCATTCACTTTTCCTGCTAGCAAAGGTTGGATGGGTTTACATAGACCAAATCAGTACTTAAGTGGTGCTACTGACCTGTCAGAGGCCAAGGAGTTTGCATGTCACATATGGTCTTACATTCTATCAAGTGCAGAGAAATTGTGACTGAAAGGTCCTCCCAACCCCTTGTTTGGCAAGCTTTCTATGGCTCGATGCCCTTCCTAACACCAAACACTTTACAGCGTGTTCCGAGTGCTTTTATTGTGTAAATCACCAACACTTGAGAGGTTGTCATATCCTTTTCACAACTGAAGGGTCCTCCCAACCCTTTGTGTTGGCAAGCTTTCTATGGCTGGATACGCTTCCTTTACAACATGTACTGTGTGCTTTTATTGTATGTGTGTGTCAACCATCACCTGTATCAAGGTTTCAAATACAGATAGATGTTTTGTTGTCAACAATCAGAACACTCAACTGCCAAGCTAGAAAATACAAAATAAATTTTCTGTGGAACTACCACCTAGTTTTTAAGAGTGGCATTTTCTTTTTAAACTCATTTGTAGCAACAACTCTGTTTACTATAAAGGAGAATATCATTCATGTAACACAGCAAAGTGATAAACATGCTTATCTTCATATTTATTTACACTTTGTCCAAAATAAGTTTCATTTGTGTTCATCACCATCATTTAATATCTATTTTTACATGCTTGTCTTTGTTAGATGGATCGTCCACATTACAGACAAGTCTGGCCAGTTGGCTGTGCTGTACCTTGCTCAAACAGAACTGTATTTTGGCTGGGATTTTTACAGCTGGATGCCCTTATCTAAATCAAATAAAAACCCACAACAAATTAGAAAATTCCTTTATACTTATAGTGAATGCTAACACTATAAAAATATCTATCTATCTATCTATCTATCTATCTATCCCAAAGCTCAAAAAACAGTTGTTTTCAAAATTATTTGAAAACCATAGGCAGTGATTTTCGTTAGAAATACAGTAAAAAGAGTTAAAAACGTTAAGTTCTTTTTTTCTTTTCCTTGAGACAACCTAGCAACAGAAAAATGTATGTTTAAGTGAACTTTGTGATACCTTTACTACACATACACTTGTACCAATAGACAAGTGTGTGTAGTGAGAGATAAAAGATGGAGTGTTATGTAGTTAGATTAAAATCACCATTGGTTGCACACCGTTTCTTTTTATATTTTGCACTTAGTCATCAAGCTGGAGTTTTAAAGACAATCTTTACTGATCAATACTCTCAGTTTGTTGACTAACATAACCTGTATTTCAAGGATTATACAATCATACAAGATATGCAGTGCAATTTCATTTCTTCTTTTTATTTTTATCTTTTCAATTGAAAATACATATTAAAAATAGAAATATAACTCCAAATTTTTTTAACAGCAGAGCAGACTTGATATATATATATATATATATATATATTTGTGTATGATATCTTAATAAAACGGCACACCTGATAGACTTCTAGTTCAAAATTACACTAATTGTTTTGTACGATAATAATTCCTAGTTAGAACAGAATAACACTGACAATAAATAAATTGCAACCTGTCTATGGTTCAAAAACAACCAAATTCCTTAATACCATATGTCTAAATCTACATACTACTAGAGTGGGTTGAAAAAAAAAAAAAAAAAATGAGAAAATGAAAGGAAAAAAGAAGCATTTCTAATGAGACTGGATGAAATGTGTGCTGCATATTTTATTTAAATCTAAAAGACTTGGCGACTATACGTACATATGTTGACATCTTCCATTATGCTGCTAGGTTTTAGATGAATTTCATTTCATTTGGAAAGAAGCATGTGAGGAACACGAGTAAAAATAAATGCCTTGCCTAAGAAATCGCGAAATATACAGTATTATATTATTTGCCTGCACAACGGACTAATTTTCAACAATTTGTAGGCAGTAGATAAACTGGTTAATTGGCTATCAAGTCAAATATATGTATAATATAATAGTATTTGGGACATGCTTCAAAGTGATAATTAACCATCTATTCATATACAAATTATTTTCGAAAAAGAACACCCCCAAAAAAATTTGTAGGTGTGGTTTTGTTGTTTCAACACGCTTTCTCTTTTTTTCCCCCCTCTTTCTCGTTTTTGGTTCAATATTTAGTTTTCCTACTACCACTATCACCATTAATTATCGTTACTATATAACTAACAATATAACAGCTTCTAAGGAAGGGAATTATATTTTCAGGAACATGCCCATTTTTCATATTCATTTACAAGCCAAAGTCTCCTAATAAAAACAAAGAACTATGCTTTGTATAAATAACTATCATTAGCTGCAATTACAATTAGTTAAAAATACATTAAACAGAAAATACACACTGGTAGTGCAAGTGTGTATGTTTTATATAAATATATATATATATATATCATTTAAGTCATTAGGTCCGACTGAAATTGACAATTCTGATCGGTGGTGATACATTCATATATGCATACATAACAGCTCAATCTCGATATCGAATATTAACGAAAAACATTGACTACCTTATTTCACGTAAAAAAAAAAAAATAAAAAAATAAAAACCCGAAGGTAAGATGTTTTCTGTTATGATGAGATGAACAAACTTAACATACATACGCGCGTGTATATCTATATGCAAATATATAGACATATATACTTTCCTGCCCGCCGAAACGCGATTCTCGCTGAATCTTTATATATATATATATATATATATATATATACATGCTTGATTAAACAACCTTACAGTTAGACTGTAATGAGTAAGATAATAGGTGAAATAATAGGCACAAGGCCAGCAATTTGAAGAGGACAAGAAAGTCGATTAAATCGACCCCAGTGCATTACTGGTGCTTTATTTATCAACCCCATAAGGATGAAAGGCAAAGCTAATAATAATAATAATAATTGTGTCTATTTTAGGCACAAGGCCAGCAAGTACATTACTGGTACTTTATTTTATCGACCCCGTAGGGATGAAAGGCAAAGTTAACCTCGGCGAATAATAATAGCATTCAAAATGTGATGTGTAGGAGGGAATATTTTTAGCGACCACGATATTTTCTCTCTCATAAGTAGACACTGCAAATAGATTTTTTTAATAGAACTGTATATACACACACACACACACACACACACACAGGTGCCAAATTGAGAGAGAACTAACAGTATTTTTGCACGTCTTCTACAGATATAACCAAGGAATAGTTTCTCCCCCAGACAAATAAATGCACTATGTACACACCCACACACAAAATATGCCATATAGATTTTGTATAACAGACTTGGTTAGATAGAATAAGAGCTATTTGGTATGGTATATATTACAAATCCACCCCAACCCCACTCGCAATTGACAAGACTATGCATGTATTTATATATACATATATATTCATACACACTCACATCCACATAAACACACGTATGCATACATATCTATGCACATGTACATATATACACACACACATATCTCTACTCATATATATATATATATATATATATATATATATATATGGATGGATTCGGTGGTAGGCAAAAGGACTTTATTGTTTACAGAAAGGCCCAAGAATGTGTTTCATTGCTACACAGATAAGCGAGCTTACTTAAACTGAGATTAACGAGAAACATTAAGAGTTTATGTAAACGTTGTATACGTGTTTTTAATAGGTTCATCAACGCCTGTGTGTCTCCATTATACTCTTTCCATCAACATCACATCACATCACTTCACTCTTCTCTCCATTACATTTGAATCAGAGAGTATCACGAAGCCTGGAAAGGTTTAGTTGAAACAAGTGAGGGGCGCTTACATAAAGATGCCCAGACACAGACGTGTGTGTGTGTGTATATATATATATATAAGGTGTATGTTCACGAAACGGAAGAAATATATATATATATATCAGTTAGCAAACATTTAGTTGGATATTTTATAAATAACGGGAAATAAAATTAAAAACTAATTACATTCCAATATATATATATATACACATGTATCTGTGTGTTTCTAAATATATATATATATATATATATATATATATATATATAGAAAGAGGGGGTTTGGGGGGTTGGACGCTGAATTAAATATCAGAACTGTAAAATTGTTAATGAGCTTTCTTGCAAAAAGCTAAAATATTTAGTTAGCTTCTCTCTCTCAGCTAGAAACATAACTGGAACACCCAAATAATATAGATTATAATCATTAGTATTTAGTTAGTTACAGTTGTGTGTATATAAAGTTAACACTTAAGACAACAACCCCTATAGAAACCATGTATGTATATCTTAGTATAATATAATGATGTAGGTATAGTTAGTGTGGTGAGAGGAAATACTACGTTAGTATAAAAAAAAAAAAACTGCAAGTTAGTGTTAAGGTTTTATTTATTATTATTTACTATTATTTTGCTTTTAGAGAAGTTGAAGAGTTTTAAGTTTAAAACAACTAAACATAACAGCAGACACTAAAGAAGGAAGAAGGATTGGCAACATTCTACTTAAACTAAACAACACATCCAAAAAATAAATTAAATTAAAATAAAACAAAAAAAAAAAAACTCGAATTTATAATATAAGTACTATTGATTTCAACAATTTAAAAGTGAGATTAATTATTAAAAATATATATATACATATATAGGTATTTTTTCTTACATAACTACCTACTCAAATAAAATACAACAGGGCCTAAAACTAAATCAAAAATACACACCAAACAAAAAAAAAAAAGCTACCTTTTAAAACATTAAATTCAAGTGCATCTAAACTCATTATACTTAATATTATTTAACTATCTATCTATCTAATCCACTTATCTATAACCAAGTTACAATAAACCTTAACCAAAATTAAAACAATAACACTTCCACTACAAAAAGAAAATGTATATATATTAAGAATTAAAATTAAAACCAACCCACTTTGAACGTATGCATGTGTATATATAACGGACGTTAAATGGTTTTATGTGTATATATGAAATATACTTATATAAAGGATGTTAAATGATTTTATTTATATATATATATAAACGGACGTTGATTAGATATATCTAACTAACTACCGATATAACTAACTACCTATCTATAAAACGCACGTTAAATGTTTATACACACACACACACACACACACACACACACACACACACACACACACACACACACACACACACACACACACAATGATAATGAGAGGAGAAGGGAATATAAAATATATATATATATAATATAGACATAACTAAGCACTCAGACAGAAAAATGTAGACAGGTCACACACACAACATTCACACACATTAGATTTCAGTGAAAAGAGAAAAAAAATATTGTGTAATTTCGCTTCCTTGTACAAGAGAGAGAGAGGACACAAAGATTGTATATAAAATACACATTACTTGGTGGTGGTGGTTACCATCCATCACAAAATAATTGTTTATCATTTCAACATTATATATAATCTCTATATATATATCTATAAATATATATATATAATCTCTATATATATATCTATAAATATATATATATAATCTCTATATATATATCTATAAATATATATATATAATCTCTATATATATATCTATAAATATATATATATAATCTCTATATATATATCTATAAATATATATATATACCTATATATATATATCTATAAATATATATATATACCTATATATATATATCTATAAATATATATATATACCTATATATATATATCTATAAATATATATATATACCTATATATATATATCTATAAATATATATATATACCTATATATATATATATCTATAAATATATATATATACCTATATATATATATATCTATAAATATATATATATACCTATATATATATATATCTATAAATATATATATATACCTATATATATATATCTATAAATATATATATATACCTATATATATATATATCTATAAATATATATATATACCTATATATATATATATCTATAAATATATATATATACCTATATATATATATCTATAAATATATATATACCTATATATATATATATCTATAAATATATATATACCTATATATATATATATCTATAAATATATATATACCTATATATATATATACCTATATATATATATATACCTATATATATATATATACCTATATATATATATATAAATATATATATATACCTATATATATATATATATATAAATATATATATATACCTATATATATATATATATATAAATATATATATACACCTATATATATATATATATATAAATATATATATATACCTATATATATATATATATATAAATATATATATACACCTATATATAACTTTGAAATGTTTTGGCCAGTATTGGCCCAGGCCATGTCTAACTTAATAGCACCACCTGGCGAAGTCTTTCAATTCAGGATTTGGGCACCATGGCCCATTCGAGAAGAGAATTACTGTTTGCGGAGACATATCCGGGTGTGGGTGGTTTGTCCGGGATTACTTGGAGGAATTTGTCCAAAGACTTCTTGAATTTTGTGTGGTCAGTTTCTGTTTTGACGTGTCCTGGTGTGATGTTGAAGAGAGCAGGGCCGATTGAGGTGAAATAATTGTGCCGTATTGTTGTTATGAGTTGCGATTTAGATTTTTGAATGGGACGGATAGCACGGGGCCCAAGCCTTGGGTGTATCTTGAAGGCGATGCCAACATCATTTGGGCAGTGATGATGGAACATTTTCCACATCATGCAGATAATATAACGCTCACGGCGACGTTGGAGTGAGTAAAGTTTCAGGTTTTCCAATCGACCCCAGTAGTCAAGGTCTGACATGCCATCTATCTTTTTCGTGATTGCCCTTTGAGGAGCTTCAAGTTTCATGATACTTTGTTTCGTGTGGGGAGACCACAGTGGACAACAGTATTCAAGGTGTGGTCGGGCGAAAGTAGAGAAGAGAAGGATAATGGTGCGGGAATCTCTCGACTGGAAGGTTCTGAGGATCCAGGAACACATTCTGCGGGCCATGTCAACTTTGCTGCTTATATGCGTGGTCCAGCTTATGTTGCTGTCCACGGTTACTCCCAAGTCTCTGATGTTGTTAGATGCCACGAGAGTTTCCCCGGAGGGAAGGGAGTACGGGAGTTTCAGAGCATCCTCTTTTCCAAAGTGGATCAGTTCGAATTTGTCTTCGTTCAGTAACATGTTGTTCTTTTCTGCCCATTGGGTAACAGCCAGTAGGTCTGACTGAAGGCTTATCCGGTCATCCACGCCATTGATGACCTTTTGGAGCTTGGAATCATCAGCGAAAATTTTAATGTTGCTGTGTTTGATGATGTCAGTGATGTCATTAATATAGATGATGAAGAGAAGTGGGCCCAACACAGTGCCTTGTGGGACTCCACTACTGACTTTGGCTGGGCTTGATTTGACTCCCTCAACTACAACATGTTGGGTTCTGTTTGACAGGAAGCTCTTGATCCACTGCAGCAGCTTTCCAGTGACACCAATATTGGACAGCTTTCTCAGTAGAATGTTATGATCAACCCTGTCAAAGGCCTTGCTGAAATCAAGGTAGATAACATCAGTGTTGGAACCCTCTCCCAAGGCTCTCAAAATGTCATCAAAGTGATGCAGTAGTTGCGTCAG
>OZ024744.1:93184470-93294470 GCA_964016885.1 Eledone cirrhosa
CTCGATAAGCTGATCACAGCAGCTGGAATTAGGGATAAATCCAAACTGTGAGGGCCGGATGAGGCTGTGAGAGCTCCAGAAGTTCCAAAGTGTTTCATGTATGTATATATATTATATATATGTATATATATTATATATATGTATGTATATTATATGTATGTATGTATATTATATGTATGTATGTATATTATATATATGTATGCATGTATATTATATATATGTATGTATGTATATTATATATATGTATGTATGTATATTGTATGTATGTATGTATGTATGTATGTATGTATGTATGTATATTATATGTATGTATGTATGTATATTATATATATGTATGTATGTATATTATATATATGTATGTATGTATATTATATATATGTATGTATGTATATTATATATATGTATGTATGTATGTATATTATATATATGTATGTATGTATATTATATATATGTATGTATGTATATTATATATATGTATGTATGTATATTATATATATGTATGTATGTATATTATATATATGTATGTATGTATATTATATATATGTATGTATGTATATTATATATATGTATGTATGTATATTATATATATGTATGTATGTATATTATATATATGTATGTATGTATATTATATATATGTATGTATGTATATTATATATATGTATGTATGTATATTATATATATGTATGTATGTATATTATATATATGTATGTATGTATATTATATATATGTATGTATGTATATTATATATATGTATGTATGTATATTATATATATGTATGTATGTATATTATATATATGTATGTATGTATATTATATATATGTATGTATGTATATTATATATATGTATGTATGTATATTATATATATGTATGTATGTATATTATATATATGTATGTATGTATATTATATATATGTATGTATGTATATTATATATATGTATGTATGTATATTATATATATGTATGTATGTATATTATATATATGTATGTATGTATATTATATATATGTATGTATGTATATTATATATATGTATGTATGTATATTATATATATGTATGTATGTATATTATATATATGTATGTATGTATATTATATATATGTATGTATGTATATTATATATATGTATGTATGTATATTATATATATGTATGTATGTATATTATATATATGTATGTATGTATATTATATATATGTATGTATGTATATTATATATATGTATGTATGTATATTATATATATGTATGTATGTATATTATATATATGTATGTATGTATATTATATATATGTATGTATGTATATTATATATATGTATGTATGTATATTATATATATGTATGTATGTATATTATATATATGTATGTATGTATATTATATATATGTATGTATGTATATTATATATATGTATGTATGTATATTATATATATGTATGTATGTATATTATATATATGTATGTATATTATATTATATATATGTATGTATGTATATTGTATGTATGTATGTATATTATATTATATATATGTATGTATATTATATTATATATATGTATGTATATTATATTATATATATGTATGTATGTATATTATATTGTTTGTATGTATATTATATTGTTTGTATGTATATTATATTGTTTGTATGTATATTATATTATATGTATGTATGTATATTATATTATATATATCTATGTATGTATATTATATTATATGTATGTATGTATGTATATTATATTATATGTATGTATGTATATTATATTATATGTATGTATGTATATTATATTATATGTATGTATGTATATTATATTATATTATATTATATGTATGTATGTATATTATATTATATTATATTATATAATATATATGTATTTATATTATATATATGTATGTATGTATATTATATTATATTATATATATGTATGTATGTATATTATATTATATTATATATATGTATGTATGTATATTATATTATATTATATATATGTATGTATGTATATTATATTATATTATATGTATGTATGTATATTATATTATATATATGTATGTATGTATATTATATTATATATATGTATGTATTTATATTATATTATATATATGTATGTATGTATATTATATTATATATATGTATGTATGTATATTATATATATATATGTATGTATGTATATTATATTATATATATGTATGTATGTATATTATATTATATATATGTATGTATGTATATTATATTATATATATGTATGTATGTATATTATATATATGTATGTATGTATATTATATATATGTATGTATGTATATTATATATATGTATGTATGTATATTATATATATGTATGTATGTATATTATATATATGTATGTATATTATATATATGTATGTATGTATATTATATATATGTATGTATGTATATTATATATATGTATGTATGTATATTATATATATGTATGTATGTATATTATATATATGTATGTATGTATATTATATATATGTATGTATGTATATTATATATATGTATGTATGTATATTATATATATGTATGTATGTATATTATATATATGTATGTATGTATATTATATATATGTATGTATGTATATTATATATATGTATGTATGTATATTATATATATGTATGTATGTATATTATATATATGTATGTATGTATATTATATATATGTATGTATGTATATTATATATATGTATGTATGTATATTATATATATGTATGTATGTATATTATATATATGTATGTATGTATATTATATTATATATATCTATGTATGTATATTATATTATATGTATGTATGTATGTATATTATATTATATGTATGTATGTATATTATATTATATGTATGTATGTATATTATATTATATGTATGTATGTATATTATATTATATTATATTATATGTATGTATGTATATTATATTATATTATATTATATAATATATATGTATTTATATTATATATATGTATGTATGTATATTATATTATATTATATATATGTATGTATGTATATTATATTATATTATATATATGTATGTATGTATATTATATTATATTATATGTATGTATGTATATTATATTATATATATGTATGTATGTATATTATATTATATATATGTATGTATTTATATTATATTATATATATGTATGTATGTATATTATATTATATATATGTATGTATGTATATTATATATATATATGTATGTATGTATATTATATATATATATGTATGTATGTATATTATATTATATATATGTATGTATGTATATTATATTATATATATGTATGTATGTATATTATATTATATATATGTATGTATGTATATTATATATATGTATGTATGTTATATTATATTATATATATGTATGTATGTATATTATAGTATATGTATGTATGTATGTATATTATAGTATATGTATGTATGTATTTTATAGTATATGTATGTATATTATATATATATATGAAGGTAGCTTGGAAGTGTCACTACGAAAGGCTACTAAATGAGGAGAATAAATGGGAGAAAGACAGTCTCCCCCACATCGATCCAATAGAGGGACCAGCAGTGTTAGTCGAGGGTAGTATAATAAGTAAGGCAATCAAAGATATGAAGACAGGCAAGGCGGCTGGGCCTTCGGAAATAGTTGCCGAGATGCTGAAGGCATCTGGTACGGTGGGACACACCATGGTCACCCGGATAGTAAACCAAGTCATACAGAATGGGGTTGTTCCGAAGGACTGGCGTAGCAGCATCATCGTTAACTGTTATAAGGGTAAAGGAGATGCCCTAGCTAGGAGTAACTATAGAGGCATTAAATTAATCGACCAGGTCATGAAGGTCACGGAAAAAGTAATAGCGCAACTAATCGGAGAGCGAATTGATCTAGATGAAATGCAGTTCGGGTTTGTGTCAGGAAAAAGTACCACAGACGCTCTTTTGATTGTACGACAACTACAGGAGAAGTACGTAGCTAAAAGTAAACCCCTATACTTAGCTTTCGTCGACTTGGAGAAGGCCTTCGACAGAGTCCCCCGTTCCATTATCTGGTGGGCTCTTAGAAAACTAGGTGTTGATGAATGGCTTGTGAGAGCTATACAAGCCATGTATAAAGAAACAGACAACAAGGTTAGAATTAACAACGAATATAGTGAAGAGTTTAGTGTAAAAGTTGGTGTTCATCAGGGATCTGTTCTTAGCCCCCTACTATTTATTATTGCCCTCCAGGCTATAACAGTGGAGTTCAAGACCGGCTGCCCATGGGAACTCCTATACGCAGATGATCTAACGCTCATAGCTGAATCAATGGCCGAGCTAGAGAAGAAATTCCAAACATGGAAGCACGGCCTAGAATCAAAAGGCCTTAAAATTAACCTGGCTAAGACTAAAGTTCTAGTTTGTAAGAAAGAAAATAAGGCGGCGGTCCCCTCCGGGAAGTGGCCATGCGCAGAGTGTAGGAAAGGCGTAGGTAGAAATTCCATTTTGTGTCCCAAATGCAAAGTATGGGTGCATAAAAGATGTAGTGGGATCACAGGTAAGCTAACTAAGAAGTTAGATTTTACATGTGGGCGGTGCTCTGGTGCAATAAGTAGCAGCGAGTGCCCACAAAATACTAGCTCTTTCAGCTGCGCAGAGGGTTCTATAGAAATAGTGGACAGCTTCTGTTACCTGGGTGAAAAAATCAGCAGTGGGAGAGGGTGCTCTGAAAGTACAGTAGCTAGAGTCAGAACTGAGTGGAAAAAATTCAGAGAGCTTATACCACTATTAGCCGTTAAAGGGTTCTCCCTAAAAATGAAAGGCAGGTTGTATGATGCCTGCATACGAACAGCAATGTTACATGGCAGTGAGACCTGGGCATTGTGTGCAAAGGATATATGCAGACTGAAGAGGAACGAAGCTTGCATGCTCCGCTGGATGTGTAATAGTAATATACGTGAACGGCAAAGCATAAACGAACTAAGGGAAAAATTAGAAATAAGAGGGATCAGATGTTGTTTACTCGAGAGAAGACTACGTTGGTATGGTCACGTGACGCGCATGAAAGTCGACAGCTGTATAAAAAGTGCAGGGCTATAAAAATAGACGGTAGCCACGGAGTAGGCAGACCCAGAAAAACCTGGGACGACTTGATAAATTCCGACCTCACACACTTACACCTCTCCAAGACAATGTCACTGGACAGAGATCTTTGGCGCTACACAGTAATAGAGAGACCAGCCTTACCTAAGTACAAAGTGAAACCTACTACAGTCAGTAGGCACCTCTAACAAAATACACCCCCGTCCCACTACCCCCACCCCATCCATACCACCCCTTTCAATGTAAAGTTATGTTGGTACCACAACATCCAGCCCGAAATAAATGAGGTCGTGTAGGTGTCACGACAAAAAAAACACACAGTCCACGCTGTAATGTGGCCGTGTAGGTAACACGGTAAAAACCTCCCAGTTCCACACTGTAAATGTGGTTGGTGTTAGGAAGGGCATCCAGCTGTAGAAAACCCGCCAGATAGTCCTATGCGAGCAAGACAACCACTCTTGCCTCAAGTGGGAAAACTCCCGTCCAAACCCATGCAAGCATGGAATATGGACGTTAAACGATGGTGATGATGACATATATATATATAGACAAACAGTAGGGTATAAATGGAGGAATATTTAATTGCTATTTCCAGCAAGTCAATCATATAAAAGCTGCTTTGATGGCTGTCCCATTATGTCCATGTTCTTACCTAAGACTAAGACTACAGCACATTGATAGTTCCAATCTGGAACCTTATTTTTTATATTTTCTTCTCCGTCAGTTTTGAAGACAGATATTCTAGTTGTTTGAACAACTGGGATTGTTTTCAACACGCTGAAATGTGTGTATGTACATATGCATTCATTTATATGTATGAGTATATAAATATAAACATGCAAACACAGACGCACTTACAAAAATACACATTCTGGCATATATTCACACGCACGCACGCACGCACACAGTGTAGTTTTTTCTCCATCCCCTGCCTTCCATTTGCACACAAATACATTCATGCAGGCAGCAGATGTGAAGAGAGGAGTAGTATGAGGTAGTCAAACTACTCCTCTCTCTTTACGTGTTGTGACAGAATCGCAGAAATTTATATATAGATGGATATTAATGTGCAAGTGGCTGAGCACTCCAATGTCTTGATTTTGATCAGGAATTGTTGCTTGTAGATTTCAAACAAGCCAACCACAGGTCTACTGTATCTTTGGTGCTGAGTGACTGATGCATATACACAAGTGCTTTTTAGAGTTATTAAAATGTACCCTGTCCACCCTGTAAAGTGGTAGTGCTGGTACCATGGTAAAATGCACATAGTCCAATCTGTAAGGTCGTAGTGCTGGTGCCATGATAAAATTCACCTAGTTCACTCTGTAATGTGGTAGTGCTGGTGTCATGATAAAATGCACCTAGTCCACTCTGTAATGTGGTAGTGCTGGTGCCATGATAAAATGCACCTAGTCCACTCTGTAATGTGGTAGTGCTGGTACCATGGTAAAATGCACCTAGTCTAATCTGTAAGGTGGTAGTGCTGGTGCCATGATAAAATGCACCTAGTCCACTCTGTAATGTGGTAGTGCTGGTACCATGGTAAAATGCACCTAGTCTAATCTGTAAGGTGGTAGTGCTGGTGCCATGATAAAATGCATCTAGTCCACTTTGTAAGATGGTAGTGCTGGTGCCATGGTAAAATACTGGAAGCCTCTGACGATCATAGGCAATGTTTTGTTTTTCTTTTTTGTTGTTGTTGTTGTTTTCTGTTTTGTTTTGGTTTTAGAAATATTGTAACCGGGCTAATATCCTAACTATTCAGAACTTACCATTTTTACTTGAATATAAGCCGAGGAATATATGACCAAAAAATCGATGATAGAAGGGGGTTGGCTGATATTCGAGGTCAATATTTTAACGATTTTCAGCAACTTTAATTTCTCTGTAAATAAGGTTTGGGGATTTTTGCCTATTTCTCAGACATAAAATAGTGGGGTCAGCTTATATTTGAGTATATATGGCATATCTTCATGTTTCTTAATATATTGATTAAATGGTTACATTTCTGGATTGTAATTTTTTTATTGTTTTTGTTTTCTTTTACCATTTTAGTGCTGTTGACATTCTAAGACGTGCATCAGAATCAAATCACATGGAACTTGTTATAACAAGGGATGAGCAAGCTAGGTGAGTAGTATCATCGTCACTGCCACCATCATCATCACTGCCATCACCACCACCATCACATCATTACCACCACCAACACCATCACCATCATAATTACCATCATTACCACCACCACCACCACCACCACCACCATCTTCATCATCATCTTCCCCATCACATCATTACCACCATCTTCCCCATCACATCATTACCATCACCCCACCACCATCTTCATTATCTTCACCACCATCACCACCACCATTACCACAATTACCATCACCACCACTATCTTCATCATTACCATCACCACCACCATCTTCACCACCATCTTCACCACCACCACCATCTTCACCACCACCACCATCTTCACCACCACCATCACCACCACCATCACCACCACCATCACCACCACCATCACCACCACCATCACCACCACCATCACCACCACCATCACCATCACCACCACCACCATCACCACCACCATCTTCACCACCTTCACCACCACCATCACCACCACCATCTTCATCACCACCACCATCTTCATCACCACCACCATCTTCACCACCATCACCACCACCATCTTCACCACCATCACCACCACCATCTTCACCATCTTTACCACCATCTTTACCACCATCTTTACGACCATCTTTACCACCATCTTTACCACCATCTTTACCACCATCTTTACCACCATCTTCACCACCATCTTCACCACCATCTTCACCACCATCTTCACCACCATCTTCACCACCATCTTCACCACCATCTTCACCACCATCTTTACCACCATCTTCACCACCATCTTTACCATCTTCACCATCATCATCAACATCATTACCATCACCATCTTCACCACCATCTTCACCACCATCATCAACATCATTACCATCACCATCTTCACCACCATCTTTACCACCATCTTCACCACCATCTTCACCATCTTCACCACCATCTTCACCATCTTCACCACCATCTTCACCACCATCTTCACCACCATCATCAACATCATTACCATCACCATCATTGTTTAACGTCTAATTTTTTCCCCCTGATTGCGTGGATTAGACAGGTCAGGTCGTCCATGTTATGATACAAGACTGGTCAGTTGACTGAGCCGTACCTTGCTCAAATGGGACCCTATGTATTTAGAATGGGATTTTTACAGCCAGATGCCCTTCCTAACACCAACCACATTGGTTCTTCCAATATCTCTCTTTATTTTTTTGCTCTTTCTTCTCTCTCTATTTTGCTCTCTCTTCTCTCTCTATTTTGCTCTCTCTTTTTCGCCCTCGCCCTCTTTCTCTCTCTTTCGCTCTCTCTCTTCATGTGTCAGGATTCCATTAAGAGTTAAGGGTCCTTGCCGATGCTTCTTTTTTTTTTTTTACTTCAGATTTTGAAAGGTCTAAATCCTAATCTTATTTAAGTTTACGTTACCTAAAACAATTAATTTTCAATGTAAATATTTCATTCATAATTAAAAAAAAAAAAAAAATTTAAATTGTAATTTTATAATTTATTTTGAAATACTGTCAGCATTTTTTGTGTAATAATTGTTTCTACTTTTGGCACAAAGCCAGTAATTTGAAGGGAAGGGGAAAGTCGATTAAATATCCCCAGTGCATTACTGATACTTTATTTTATCAACCCTAATGGATTTAAACTATATGCTGCAAAGCATGTCCAATGGTCTACCAATACTGCCAATCCATCTCCCTCTTATATAATAGTTTCAACCTTTGGTACAAGGCCAGCAATTACCCTAGTGCATTACTGGTACTTTATTTTATCAACGCTGGCAATTACTAGTACTTTATTTTATTGACCCCCATAAGGAAGAAAGGCAAAACTATCCTGGGTGAGCTTCGAACTCAGTACTTAAAGGGAAATAATCTTTGCTGCACAGCATGTCAGATACTCTACCAATACTGACAATCCACTGCCCTCTTATATATAGTTTCTACTTTTAGGCACAAGGCCAGCAATTATACCAGTGCATTACTGGTACTTTATTTTATCAACCCCCGTATGGATGAAAGGCAAAGTTAACCCCGGCGGGATTTGAACTCAAACCGTAAAGGGGTGTAACTCTATGATAATAGTTTCTGATTTTGATACAAGACCAACAGTTTTGGGGGAAAGCAGGTTAAATATACTCCAGTGCATTACTGGTACTTTATTTTATCAACCCCCGTAAGAATGAAAGGCAAAGCATGTCCAACAATCTGCCAATCCTCCCTTGAATATGATAATAATAATTAACAAATTTTAATATAATATCAAAGTTAATTTGTTTTTTGTTTTTTTTTACTCTTTATCTCAGCATTGAATTTGTGGAAGTTTTTGATTCTAGTCCAGTGCATTCTGCAAGTCCACCCAGCAATTTGAATCTCTTCAAGTTTGCTCCAAGCTCACCTGACTATAATAGTAAATACTCTCGAACGCCCTCACCCAGAACACCATCCATCACAGAAAACTCAAGGTCAGTTTCACCGCAAACAAATTCACCAAAGAATTCTCCCAGGGCACCAACCTCTTCTGCTAGAGCCACCTCTCCATTTTCCGTAACGCCACGGTCATCATCTCCGCAAACAACCTCTCCGGTACCAACTTCTCCGAGAGCCATTTCTCCTCTGGTCACTTCACCGAAAGCTTCCTCGCAGATATCTTCTCAGAAGGTATTCTTTCAAACATCCGTTTCAAATCCAACATCGCCACCGCCGCCACCTACTCAATTTGCTGCCAACTCTCCACGATCTTCTCCACAACTTGGCATGCCAAACCTAAATTCTTCATCACCTGTTCCGTCAGCGACAAATTCTCCACAGCCTGTTTTATTATCTGAAACAAATTCTCAACCTAACCAATCAAAGTCAAATTCCCCACAGAGTATCTTATCCAAGGGAAATATACCTCACGTGACAACATTAGCAGAGACAGCCCAGGAACTCAATATATCCGAGCCAATACCTTTTCAAACTGCTTCTCCTGTCGCGTCATCTCCTCATTGTAACTTAGAAAGACCTAATTCACCTACTGTACCATTACCAAGACCATATTCTCCATCTGATATTGGTGCAAATGATATCTTTCCTGTGTTTTCCCAAGCTAATAATACATCAGCTACTTCACCACAAATTACAGCTGCAGTTGCCACGCCTTCACCTGAAAATCACTCAGATAGTAAGATATATATTTTTAATCTTTCCTTCCTAATTTTCATTCACCAATTTTTATTTTTATTTTTTTTTTGTGAAGATATGCAATTTTATCTCCTTAACATCCTGTAAGGATTTAACAGAAAATACCTCAAAACAGAGTTGTTCAAATGTTTATAGTATCTTTATTAGTGGACAGACTTATGAAAAATTACGGTATTATCTCTTAACATCCTGTAATGATTTAGCAGAAAATACCAAAAGAAAGTTGTGAATTCAAATGTTTATAGTATCTTTACCGGTGGACAGATTGTGAAAATTTAAAGTATTAGAGTAGAGACCTCAATTTTTAATGTGATGCAGTCATTGTACTATTTTGTAGTTTTCAAGAATTTCTTAATATGGTTTCATGTGGTTTGATTCAAAATATTTATAGTATCTTTATTAGTGTACAAATTGTGAAAATTTGCAGTAAACTAATAAACTAAAGACTTTAATCTTTAATATGATGCAGTCATAGTGCTGCTTTTTACTTTTCAAGGATGTTAAAAGTTAATCAATTTAAGAAGCACATATTCTCAACTGCCATAAGCTGGTGTGACTTCTCATGGTCATGTAGTTAGGGTCTTGGGCTAACAATCATTGGGCTGTGGGTTTGATTCCTAATTGTATTTAATGGTTTGGCTGGGGCCCCTATAATAAAAATAAACACTTAAGAATCTTATGAGATACCTTAACCCTTTAGCATTCACATTACTCTATAAAAACTATTGTATTTTTTGTGGTAAAGGCTTTATCTCGCATTATATCGAATCTATGAGAATATTATTATTTATTTTGAAAACAATACCTTAACATCTGTAGGAGTGGCCAGTTACGGCCAGTTTGAACAGAAAAAGGTGAGAGAATTCTGGCTGGATACGGCTGGTTTAAATACTAAAGGATTAAAGGCGGTCAACTAACTTTACATAGGTGTGAGCTGTAAATTTCAATTCTTAGCTAGTATGGTACTGGAAAATGTAAATATAACTGTTTTAAGCAACTGTTATTATATCCAGCATAGTTACGTCCTTTTATGATCTGAGTTCAAATCCCGCCAAGGTTGACTTTGCCTTTCATCCTTACGGGGTCGATAAATTAAAGTACCAGTAATGCACTGGGTAATTGCTGGCCTTGTGCCTAAAGTAGAAACAATTATAACAACCTTTATGGTCTGAGTTCAAAATCCGCCTAGGTTAACTTTGCCTTTCATCCTTACGGGGTAGATAAAATAAAGTACCAGTAATACACTGGGATAATTGCTGGCCTTGTGCCAAAACTAGAAACAATTATAACAACCTATAATATTGTGCTTAAGTACATATGTTATGTGGATAGAGGAAGTGTGTTTATTAGAGGGGGTAATGGTGAGAGGCATAAGAAAGATAACACTACTTACTAATAGTGTTACAGAGTTGAAGGAAGAGGTAAAGAGTATGAGATGAATGCTCAAATGCATACATGCACACACATATATTAAGAACTGTCGTAGCTATTAAAGTGGTGCCATTATTGGAAAGGAAATTGGTTAATGGAGTTGGTGATTGTGTGTGTTAGTATAAGCATATTTTAAGTGATTATATATGGTGTATTACTAAATCCTTCCAAATTCTTGATATTTCACAATTATTTGAAAACCATAAGCAATGTCTTTCATTAGAAAAAATGGTAATACATGGGGTTTATCTTTTGATAATATAAACTAACATTCTCTTTCTCTCTCTCAGGTCTTTCAATTTTTCTATTAACCCTCCTCTCAATATATGTTCCTTTAAAATCTCTCTCTCAATATATGTCCCCCTTAACATTTCAGTAATTATTCTATTTTCACCAGATAATAAATGGGCTTCTGACTATGACTTCCCAGATGCATATCAACAAGTTCATAAATATGACAAGCCATTTACCTATGGTATCACGTCTCCAACTGAAGTGAGTATAATCATCATTGATACTTATTCATTTTTTTTTTTTTTGCATTTCTTTTTCAAACTTCAACAATATTGGTTGTGTGTATGGTGAGGTAAATAAACATAAACGTATACACCAGGTCTAAACTCAAAGGAACCAAACTCCCACTGTCACTGCCTCAGTGTGAGTATATGTCTGTGAAATATATACCAGGTCTAAACACAGAGGAACCAAACTCCCACTCTCCCCATCTCTCACTATTATGAGCAAATGGAGATCCACACACTGGCCACCCCACGGCCCCAGCGGACAAAATAGAGGCTTTTCCCTGGAGGATGGTGAGGGAGATGCACTGCATAAGCCATTCCAGCTCGTGAGGTTCATACCTGCAGGTATCCAACTCTGTGCTGAGGTGGTAGTTAGGGATGCGGCCCTAGGGCTAAGGATACCAGAACCTCCACTGCTAATATTGGCTATTGTTAAAGTCTGCTTGTGATATTTTTTTTTTGGGGGGGGGGGGGGTACTGATGTTGCCTGACCCTTTGTAGTGCTGCCAGCCATACCTTGACAGTGCTGCCAGCCATACCTTGACAGTGCTGCCAGCTGTACCTTGACAGTGCTGCCAGCTGTACCTTGACAGTGCTGCCAGCCGTACTCTGACAGTGCTGCCAGCCATACCTTGACAGTACTGCCAGCCGTACCTTGACAGTATTGCCAGCTGTACCTTGACAGTGCTGCCAGCCGTACCTTGACAGTATTGCCAGCTGTACCTTGACAGTGCTGCCAGCCGTACCTTGACAGTGCTGCCAGCTGTACCTTGACAGTGCTGCCAGCCGTACCTTGACAGTGCTGCCAGCTGTACTTTGACAGTGCTGCCAGCCGTACCTTGACAGTACTGCCAGCTGTACCTTGACAGTGCTGCCAACCGTACCTTGACAGTGCTGCCAGCTGTACTTTGACAGTGCTGCCAGCCATACCTTGACAGTGCTGCCAGCCGTACCTTGACAGTGCTGCCAGCTGTACCTTGACAGTGCTGCCAGCCATACCTTGACAGTACTGCCAGCCGTACCTTGACAGTGCTGCCAGCCGTACTCTGACAGTGCTGCCAGCCATACCTTGACACTGCTGCCAGCTATACCTTGACAGTACTGCCAGCTGTACCTTGACAGTGCTGCCAGCTGTACCTTGACAGTGCTGCCAGCCGTACCTTGACAGTGCTGCCAGCCATACCTTGACAGTACTGCCAACCGTACCTTGACAGTGCTGCCAGCTGTACCTTGACAGTGCTGCCAGCCATACCTTGACAGTACTGCCAACCGTACCTTGACAGTGCTGCCAGCTGTACCTTGACAGTGCTGCCAGCCATACCTTGACAGTGCTGCCAGCCGTACCTTGACAGTGCTGCCAGCTGTACCTTGACAGTGCTGCCAGCTATACCTTGACAGTACTGCCAGCCGTACCTTGACAGTGCTGCCAGCCGTACTCTGACAGTGCTGCCAGCCATACCTTGACACTGCTGCCAGCTATACCTTGACAGTACTGCCAGCTGTACCTTGACAGTGCTGCCAGCCATACCTTGACAGTGCTGCCAGCCGTACCTTGACAGTATTGCCAGCTGTACCTTGACAGTGCTGCCAGCTGTACCTTGACAGTGCTGCCAGCTATACCTTGACAGTGCTGCCAGCCGTACCTTGACAGTGCTGCCAGCTGTACCTTGACAGTGCTGCCAGCCGTACCTTGACAGTGCTGCCAGCTGTACCTTGACAGTGCTGCCAGCCGTACCTTGACAGTGCTGCCAGCCGTACCTTGACAGTGCTGCCAGCCGTACCTTGACAGTGCTGCCAGCCGTACTTTGACAGTGCTGCCAGCCGTACCTTGACAGTACTGCCAACCGTACCTTGACAGTGCTGCCAGCTGTACCTTGACAGTGCTGCCAGCCATACCTTGACAGTGCTGCCAGCCGTACCTTGACAGTGCTGCCAGCTGTACCTTGACAGTGCTGCCAGCTATACCTTGACAGTACTGCCAGCCGTACCTTGACAGTGCTGCCAGCCGTACTCTGACAGTGCTGCCAGCCATACCTTGACACTGCTGCCAGCCATACCTTGACAGTACTGCCAGCTGTACCTTGACAGTGCTGCCAGCCATACCTTGACAGTGCTGCCAGCCGTACCTTGACAGTATTGCCAGCTGTACCTTGACAGTGCTGCCAGCTGTACCTTGACAGTGCTGCCAGCTGTACCTTGACAGTGCTGCCAGCTATACCTTGACAGTGCTGCCAGCTGTACCTTGACAGTGCTGCCAGCTATACCTTGACAGTGCTGCCAGCCGTACCTTGACAGTGCTGCCAGCCGTACCTTGACAGTGCTGCCAGCTGTACCTTGACAGTGCTGCCAGCCGTACCTTGACAGTGCTGCCAGCCGTACCTAGACAGTGCTGAATTGGTAGAGTGTTGGACATCATGCTTAGCGGCAGGGAGTTACGGCCCTTTATGTTCTGAGTTCAAATCTTGCCAAGGTTAACTTTGCTTTTCATCCCCGCGGGGTCGATAAAATAAAGTACCAGTAATACACTGGCCTTGTGCCTAAATCAGAAACCATCATTGGATTGGCAGTATCAGTAGCGGGTCAGATGCCATGCTTTGCAGTTTAGTGTTACAGCCCTTTATGATCTGAGTTCAAATCCCGATGAGGTTAGCTTTGCCTTTCATCCTTACGGGGTCAATAAAATAAAGTACCAGTCACACACTGGGGTTGATTCAATCGTATAGCCCCTCCCCCTAAATTGCTGGCCTTGTGCCTAAATCTGAAACCATTATTATTATTATTTATTTATTTATTTATTATTCAGATTTCACTTCCTCGTTCCCGTATACCAATGTATGCAGAAAAACCATTAAACTCACCAACTTTACCCAATTATAATGGCTGGCGTGAAGCAAATTCAACCCATGAAGTATCTCAAGAAATACCCTATACAAAGGATGCAGAATCAACTGGTACGTATTTACTTCCCCTTTTGTCTCCACTCATTACTCTTTTCCTTTATCTTTGTCATTTTTTTTTTTTTTTGAGAGAGAGAGAGAGGGCTCTTCAGTCATGTCAAAGTCAATAGCAACCTCCATGTTATTAGTGGTACAATATAATGCTCCGAGTACACTCTGTAAAGTAGTTGGTAATAGATAGGATGGGTTTCCAATCATTATAAAGCTTACCAAACAAAGAGTTGGGAGGACTTTTCGGTTAAGTTAAACATGACAACCTCCCTAGTGCTGGTGCCACAGTAAAACACACCAAGTACACTCTGCAAAGTGGTTAGTGATAGGAAGGGTATCCAGCCATAGAAAACTTGCCAAACAAAGGGTGGAGATGACTCTTCATTTATCGCAGACATGACAAACTCCCTAGAGTTGATGTCGTGATAAAATGTACCCTGTACATTCTGTAGAATGTGGAGAATGTTATGTGACCCCTAGCCTTTCTGATCTCAGTAACTTAAACACTGATTTGGTCTGTGACAACCCATCCAACACATGCTAGCAGGGAAAACATGCTATAGGAACAGATTCTGGAATAAGATAGAGAATCAAGAAGATAGGGTGAACTCATGGTATGACAGCAACAAATACCAGAGTGTAATATTCATCTATGCTACCCCCATTTATTTAGTAGAAAAGCCAGGTATTCCCATTAAAGCCATGATTAACAGAACGTACCCTTTTAAGAAAACCCCCTGCACTGATAGAAAATGTATAATCTGAAGATTTAGCCCACAAATTAACTGTAAAACTAGGAATGTAGTATATAGCATACAATGTACAGCAGGACAGTGTAAGAATAGGAATACAATATATATAGGTGAGACAGCGCATAGCATAGGATGAAAGAACACTGGTGAGAACTCCAAGACAAGAAAAACTCATCAGTACTCCACCAACATGCCAGAATGGAACATGGGGATTCTCTAGTGAACATTGAGATAAAAGATTAAATTTTATCTGCACACAGAACAGATGTGTATGTGAGCCCACGGAATGTACAGAATGCTGGGTTGATGTATATATATATTGTAAAGGTGCATTTCGTACTTAAATACTCCCGCGTCGAAAGTCACCAGTTTTAACAGGATGGTTTTAAGAGTAGATGTATCACCACGAAGAATCGAGGTTAGCCTGTAAGATGTTAGGAATATCGACAACGACTATGGCTTGTTTTACATTATTTATTAACAAGGTTGAGCTGAGTGGAGCTGAGTAGCTGGCATGCCAAGAGAGATAAAACAAACGAACTAAGAATTTCAGAAGGCACGGTCTACTGGCTGAAGTGTTGCCAGGCCGTGGTTAAGTTGTTGTTACATATTGGCTAGTGATTTCACAGCGAAAGAAAGTTAGTTGTTTACCTTTTCAGTGTCAGCACGCAAGAGGCAGATTTCTCAAAATCAACGCGAGAATTTTTCCCTCGGGGCGCGTAGGGATACATTCTCTTCTACTGGCGCTGATTGGCTGAGCTGAGCCAAATCACGCACAGAGAATGTATGTGAGCCCGCGGAATGTAGATCACTACAGATGCAATGCTCCAACAGATTATTGAAGCTACAAACATAAATAAACTTTGACCAAAATTAAATAGAAAGGAGGAATAGAATTACAACCTCACATCATAGTGATTAAAGCAATATAAATACACACAAGAAGAAAACTAATAAAATACATATGCCATTCCCACGCCTGCCACACACACACACATCTCTCTCTCGAGAGAGAGAGATCAGCATAACAATTAGCTAGTGACAAGTAGGAAAGAGAGAAAAGAGGGAATAAACAAATAAATGAATAAAATGTACACATGGATGTAACACATGTGCAGTCCAAGTCTACAGCTCACAAAGTAACAAAAGTTATCACTGAAGAGGTCACAGAATGTGTGATGAAAGAGCTTTGACAATCAGCAACTAAACAACTATCCAGCTATTAAACTAGCCAACACTGTAAATGTGGTTGGTGTTAGGAAGGGCATTCAGCCGTAGAAAACCTGCCAGAAACAGTTCTGTACGAGCGAGACACGGTCTCCCGACCAATCTCACCTCAAGTGGGACAAAACTGTCCAACCCATGCTAGTGTGGAAGATGTACCTTAAATGATGATGATGAAGTGTAACCTAACAGGTGCATGTGCATTTCTTGAAAGCATGACCCTCCAAAAGTACAACAATGTTTCAACATGCTTTCACATAAAAAATACCTTTAAAAAGGATACAAAATCGAAGTGTGTGCGTGTATATACATACATACATACATGCACACACACACACACACACACACACACACTTTATGTGCAGTTTCATGCATTTGTTGGTGTGACGCATGTGAGACACTAACAAAAGAAAGAAAAGACGGAAAATTTACAGGTGTCTTTTCGACTGAAGAGGGACACATGTTTGAAAATGTACAACTAGACTTGGATGGACAATAAATTGTGCATATAAATGTGCAACATAAGATGCTAGAAACAGGTGGAAAATCGACTTTTTGTCAATGAAATACAGAGCAAAAGAAATTATGAGTGCTGGCCAGCAGTGTTACCAGTGGCAACATAAAGGTTAAATTAATAGGAAAGATAGCTGAAGTAGCAAACAAGGAACAGTAGGAGACTTGGATGGGGAAACTGAGAGGGAAAAGAAATAGAGGTGGTCAGGCAAGCGAGAACTATACTTTATCAAAATATATACTTTGTCTAGTGTGTGTGTGTGTGTGTGTGTATCTATACGTATGTCTGTATATGTGTATGTATGTATGTATATATATATATATATACACACACACCATATTTCCTGGCATTGAAGATGCTACTTTTTTCCTAAAATAAGTCTCAAAACTCTACCATGTATCCTGGAGGCCGAAGGTTGTTTATTTTTTTTTTCAAATTTTTGGTTGTCAAAATTAGGGTGTGTCCTTGAGGACGAAGCGTTTTTGGCACCAGGAAATACGGTATATATGTATATATATATATATATATATATATATATATATATATATATATATATATATATATATATATATATATATATATATATATATAAACACATACCACACTAGACATAAAATAAAACCAATCATGCCCTTCAGAACTATACCTTAAAAACACTCCCAGTATGGTATAGTCCCGTAACTCCTGATGGCATGGTAGGGGCACCGTATTGACATACAGTGTTTGTTGGGCATTTGAAGCCTGGTAGAGCCCATCCCTCTCCAGGTCTGGCTAAAGCAGATTTCTTCCAAAGAAGGATAGATCCGCCAACAGAACAGCTAACACATACACACATGTACTTCCCTGACATTTGTGTATTATTCTATGTACTATATTGACGAGTTGTAGTGCACCTGAGCACTTTACACAATAATTTCATTATTATTTTATAGTAAGAGAAAAGAAGGAAGAGAGGTATATAGAGGAAAAATCGATCCCCAATACTTGACTGGTACTTCTTTTATCAACCTCCAATAGACGAATGGCAAAGTTGATCTCAGTGGGATTTGAACTCAGAAAGCCAGAACGAATACTACAAAGCATTCTATCTGACATTCTAATGACTCTGCCAATTTGCAGCTTTTATGACTCCCAGTATATCAACTACCAAACCTACATCAGTTACTACTGGTATGGATGAGTTGGATGTTATCAGGCAGCAACCATTGTATTACATGGTGTGTGGCTGGTAGCATGGTCACAACTGCTGGTTTCACGGTAAAGACTTTATCTCACATAATATCGAATCTATGAGATTTTGATATTATTTATTTTGAGAACAATACCTTAATATATATATATGAGCAACCAGTTTGAATAGAAAGAGTTGAGAGAATTCTGGTCGGATGCGGCTGGTTTAAATGCTAAAGGCACTAGAGTCTTTGTGGGCGTGGCGTCAAATCCCAATGTTGTCACATGGGGTACTTTGTCCAAACCTTGCTAGCAATGTAAGTGGACATCAAACATTGATGATGATGATGATGATGATATATGATAGAATTTTTTTTTTATTTTAAAAAAATATTACTTTTCTTTAGTAAATATTTTTTTTATTTTATTTAATTTTAATTTTTTTTTTTTTCCAGGTAAATCATCTATTTTACATATACATTATTCTGATGACATGCCGAATAATAACAACAATAATAAACATGGGACTTCTAAGGTTAATTTTTATCAGGATGAGAATGTTTCAACTTCCAGTCAACTCCCGCAGTCACCACAAAATAACAACTTTAATTTCAAGGAGATGACAGATGTAAGTTTACAAGAGGTTTTTATAATTGATCATTCGTTCTGTCTATTATCTCACATCCTCGTGTCTTTTATTCCTAGGCCATGTCTGTAACACTCCCGGAACCAGACCTATGCTAATTTCCTAATCCTCTTAGCTTTGCTAGTACTTTTTTTTAAACTTCACTTTCAAAGAGCCCAGTCCAACTTGTAAAATAGTGCTGGTGCTACAATAAGCACCCAGTCTACCCTGTAAAGTGGAAGAGTTGGTGCCACAACAAAAAGCTCGCAGTTCAACCTGTAAAGTGCTGATGCCACGATAAAAAGTACTCAATTCACCCTATAAAGTGATTGTTTTGGTGACACAACCAAAAACACCTAGTCCACACTGTAAAGTGGTCGTCATGGTGCAATGATAAAAAGCCCCCAGTCTTTACTGTAAAGTAGGTGTGTTGGTACCACAATTAAAAGCACCCAGTCCACCCTGTAAAGTACTAGTGTTGGTACCACAATTAAAAGCACCCAGTCCACTGTAAAGTGGTTGTTTTGGTGCTACAATAAAAAGCACCCAGTCCACACTACATTGGTAGTGGTAGTACCACAATAAAATACATCCTGCCTACATTGTAAAGGGGTAGTGATGGGGCCACAACAAAAAGTACCCTGTCCAGAAAGTGGCATGTGACGGAGTAAAACGTTGGCTCTGTTTGTTTTTGTCTCCCTAGTTCTCTAACTGACCCTCTTCATCAAATAATGTGCAACTCAAATGTATTGCATTTAATTCTATACATGTATGTTAAGTTATGTTTTCATTTTAATACCCCAGTGACAGTGTTGGACTATTTTGCCAGACATTGTGATTCTGTATGGACCAGCAGTAGTTGTGGTAGAAGTTGAAACTGTGTGTGTCCATTTCAGTGGACAACAACCACAGTTGATTACTTGTTATTGAGATATATATGTGTGTGTGTTATATATATATTCCTCATTTCTCACAAATGAAGCAGTTCTAGTCCTGTAAAGGTTTTCTATATTAAAACATTTATACTCTATGTATTGAGTACCTTACTTATTGTGGTTAACCCCGATTCAACCTGGAATAACTTATATATATATATATTACAGATTAAAGTTTAAGCAAAGAATTTCTACTTTCACCCTATTATGGGATCTTCTATACATAAAATCCTTATCCAGCCCTCTTCAGATTTTGGTCTTCATTATTATTATTGTGTGTGTGTGTGTGTGTGTGTGTGTGTGTGTGTTGAGAGAGATTAAAACGTAACGACTCTTTAACAACAAAGTGAAGACATGGTAAATAAATAGAGGGGGAGAGAGAGAGATGTATGTCTGCTTGTCTATCTATTTATCACATACAATTTACACATTTTCATTCTCCGTCTTTTGATCAGCTGTGGCAGACTTTAGGATTTCAACCGACTCCTAATGAGCTGGCTGCTATAAGATATCGTGTGGCTGTTGATGAACATGGAATGGTTTCTTACGAAGGTAATTAGTAACACCTGTTTTTACCTTGAAGCAATGAACAATCAAACAAAAATATAATCTATAACAGCGGTCACCAACCTTTCGGACCTCACGGACAAACTAAATTTATAATTTTAAATTCCACGGACCATTAATATGAATACATTTGTGAAATAATTGTTTCTACTTTTGGCACAAGGCCAGCTATTATCCCAGTGTATTACTGGTACTTTATGTTATCGACCTGCGTAAGGATGAAAGGCAAAGTTAACCTCGGCAGTGTTTTAACTCAACGCAAAGGGCCATAACTCTATACTGCAAAGCATGGTGTCTGACGCTCTACTAATGATCAGAGAACTACCATTTTATTAAATAATACTGAAGTGTACGCGTGTCATATTGTTGATAGATGATACATATGTGTAAAATACTTTCATGGATGTTAGTTCTTTACTGAGGAGAAACATTTTTTTAGAGGAGTTATAAAATATATTTTAACCAAATAATACTTTTGTTTTATTATTAATAAAACATAAAAATTGCAAATGTCAACATTTTTCTGCAGACCACCAAAGTTTTCTCTTGGAAACCCGGTTGGTGACCACTGATCTATAACATAACAATTAGTTGTTGTTGTTTGTGTTTTTATATAGAAATTAAATAACACTCTCTTCCCTATGGCTTTAGTTATAAGTAGATCAACACTGCAGTAAATATTACTGACTGACATTGTGTAAAAATCTCTTTGGTATACAAGGACCAAGAACAGTAGCATTTGATCCACTGTAAAATTCAGGGGGTCAGCAGTTGGATATATCATTTACCAGTTGGGTCTAAGACCAAACAGTAGACTGCCATGCATTAATTAACCCCTTTTATACCAACCTACCTGCAACCACTACCTCCACCACCCTGTCATCGAATCATTTCCATTTTACATTCATTTTTCTACACTAGCATGGGTTAGATGAGTTGTCCTGTTGTGAGACAAGTCAGATCAGATGACTGTGTCTGGTTCATACAGAACAGTTTCTGGTTTGGTTTCTACAACTGGATGCCATTCCTAACTCCAACCACATTTGTGTGTGTGTGTATATATATATAAATGTGTGTGCGTATGTATAAATGCGTGTGTATGTATGTATGTATGTATGTGTGTGTGTATATATAACAATAACATCAGTAACAAAATATCTAGATGGTGAATAATTAAAACAATAACATCAATACAAGTAAGAAATAGAATATAATGATTTAACAAGCATGGTAAACAAACAGAAATGATATTGTTCTGGTCTAATACCACTCCTCTATAAAAGCCATGCCTTGTATATTATCCTCACATCCACACGCTCTGATGAATTAACTGGTTATAAACAAAGTATTGGAGATCGATTGACGCAACATCTAGCGATTAGCGAACTCTAGACCTACCAGATCAACGAAACAATTGTCAGCACTGTGAATAAAGCCCTTATTGTACAGCCAACCATGTTACTCTTATCTCTTGAATTATTATTACTCCAAGTATAACCTGCATAGAAATCACTGCAAACTCGCTGCATCACTATGGAAGCATCTTGTTGAGTCAAACTAAGCCATGCGTTAAAACCATCCACAACACAGAGTACTCTAAGTGGATTACCTACAACAATAACTTGTTATCCCGTATATATATATATATATATAAAATCATCATCACCTCCATTTAACATTCATTTTCCATGCTAGCATGGGCTAGATGAGTTGTCTTGTAAGACAAGCTAGGTCAGATGAGTTTCTGGTTTGGCTTCTGCAGCTAGATGCCCTTCCTAATGTAAATCACATTTACAGTGTGGACAAGGTGTGTATATAGTAAAAAAAAAGAAATGCTTATATTCATCTAAAAACCTTTCATCATAATTTTATATAAGAACAAATATGTTCCAAACACTAGCTTAATAATGAGAAAGTTATATAACTAAATCCTTCCAAATTCTTGATTATGCTCAAATTGATTTGAAAAACCATAGACAGTGTATTTCATTGAAAATATAGCAACAAGTGGCTTAAATTTTAAAAATTATTTGAAAATCATAAGCAGTGAATTTCATTAGAAATATGGTAATAAAAGATTCAATATTTTTAATTATTTTAAAATCATAAACTATGTATTTCATTAGAAATATAATAATGAAAGGATTAAAATAATTTTCTGAGACAAAACAATTACCAAATTAATAACTAATTATTTTACTTTTTTTTTTTCCTATTAGAAATCATCAAAGTTGCAAGTGAGGTGTGCCAAGCGGGCTCTAAAGGAGTCGGAAAAGACTTTACTCGGCCTCTAAATCGAGAGGTGAGAGTAGAAACATTTCCACATGAGGTAAGACATATTGCATTAAAATGGAATAAAGGATATACTGATTAAGTAACTTGGCTTACCATACAGTGGGAACTAGGTGCTTTTGTTACTATGGCACCAGATTACCCATACAGGGTGAACTTAGTGCATTTTTTTTTTTCAGATGTGGAATGTGTCCAACTTTTCATGATCATCAAATTGTATTTTTTGTTTAAATAAGATAACAGGAATCATTATGGAAATACTTTTGAATACCTTTAATAAACATGTAATTAGGATCTTTGTAATTTTACAATTAATTCCTTTATAAAAAGACTAAATGTACATAAATCTTCTTAGGTAAATTTGAGAGAATTTCTTTTACAAGATTTGGCTAAAAAGTTCATAGACGAACCAAGATATTCCTATGGGATAACCACATGAGGTTTATTTTTCAACATAGTCCTGGAAAGAATCAATCTCGTTATTAGTAAAAAAAAAAAGTTGAAATTAATGCATTACATGCAAGATTTCACAGCTCTAGCATCATTCCTTCATAGGATGGCCAAGATACTCTCATGGAATAACCAAATGAGGTTTATTTTTCAACATAATCCCTGGAAAGAAACAATGTAGTTATTAGAAAGAAAAGTAAAAATTAATGCATGCAAGATTTCATAGGCTGACCAAATACTCTCATGGAATGACCAAATGAGGTTTATTTTTCAACATAGTCCCTGGAAAGAAACAATGTATTTATTAGTAAGAGTTGAAATTAATGCATGCAAGATTTCACAGCTCTATTATCACTCCTTACTCATCCTATGAATTTTTCAGCCCACTCTCATACTTTGACAATATTTAACCTACGTCTCCTGGGCGATCATGAGTAATTTCCAGTTGTGTAGTTAGATCAGTGCATTCAAACACTAAAGGTTTCCAATTTATATTAAAATCTTGCAATACAATTTTATATAGTAACCTTTCATTAAGTTACTATCTTAGTAATGAAATAATTCATAATTTTAGTAAATCCATCAAAATTCTTTAATTAATTAACCTTTTTTCATTTAAACTGGCCATATCTGGCCAGAATTCTCTCACCTCTTTCTGTTCAAACTAGCTGTAACTGGCCACTCATACTGTTGTTAAGGTATTGTTCTTAAAATAAATATCAAAATCTCATAGATTCAATATTATGTGAGGTAAAGCCTTTACCATGAAAATATAATAGAATATATAGTGTAATGTGTATTTCATTAGAAATGGAGTTGTGAAAGGGTTAATTTCTGTATCCTGGGAAATAGGTTTCTTATATATTTCTATATGTTGAATCCTGTGTTTTTTCTGGATTTCTCTGCCACTCGTGGTTTTCTTACTTTGAAATATTAATCAATGATTATCAAAATTGATTAATCGACAGAATGGCTTCTAAGGCTGATACTAATTATCTGTGAAGAAAATGTTATATTACAAGCATTGTTATTCTCTCAGAATAGCTATATTACATGCTCAGTCTGCCTAGCTGATGAACAGATACCTCTACATTTCATAGTTGAGTAAATAGTCGTTTGATAAAAAAAAAAAACCTTCATTGGTGTTAAAGATGAATGTTCCCAGTTCTTTAGTCAATGGAACAGTCTGCTCATTTAGCCAACATGTAAGTGGTTGAATATACTATAGATGTGTATTTTTAACATAATTTTCAAGAAGATTCAGTGTGTGTGTGTCAAAGCTAACCCTTTGAATTACTGGTACAGTCCCTCCAATGGGATTCCAAACAGTTTTCACTGACCCAGTTTTGCTTATAAAGCTTGGATCAACTTGATCCAAGAGAGACTCTTGCTAAAGATGTCGGGCGCTCTTTAGAATAAGATCCTGAACCTTGTAATTGTGACTCAAACTTCCCAAGTTATTCAGCTATGCTGCATCAAGTTTATACTGTTTGATGGAGAGGGGAAGGGGGGCTTTGATAAATTAATGCCTCTGGGGAGAGAGAATGGATGTATTGAGACACCAACACTAAAGATAATGTTTTACATGACTTCTCGTTCTTACATCAGTTTTATTTCACAACAGCTGAAAAATATACTCACCACAGTGCAGATAACTAAAATAAGTAATAAAGCAGTAGTTTACATGAATGGAGCATTGTGAAATATGAGAATCTGCTGAAAAGTTCAAAGGCTGGTCAAGATACTCTCGTAGAATGACCAAATGAGATTTATTTTTTCAACATAATCCCTAGAAAGAAACTATGCAGTTATTAATAAAGAGTTGAAATTAATGCATGCAAGATTTCCCAGGTCTAGCATCAATCCTTCATAGTCAGCCTATGAACTTTTCAGCAGACCCTTGTATGTAATAAGGTCACCATAAAGATGATGGGAGAGGAATGTAGGTAACTTACAAATTAAGGAAGCTACAATCATTAACATGCAGAAGCCCTAAATCAATAATAGATCATAACTACATGGAGCAGAGTGGCTATTGTGACTGCGCAAGACGTGCACTACTGTCAACCATGCATGCACAACACAGAAAAGGTTCATGAGAACAAAACACCTTTTTTTCTGCATTCTTTTAAAAGAAGGTATTTGCTTTGAAATATAAAAAAAAAAATATAAGTAAAAATATTTTTTGGGGTCATCTTTGTACCCCAATACCACCTTTGTTTCTGTCCACACTGTAAAGTGGTCATGTAGGCATCATGACAAAAAGCACCCAGTACACACTGAAATGTGGTTGGTGTTAGGAAGGGCATCTAGCTGTAGAAACCAAGCCAAAATCAGTCCAGTATGAGCAACTGACCTAACTTGTTTAACAATGGGACAACTCGTCTAACCCATGCTAGCATGGAAAATGTAAGTTAAATGGTGATGATGATGATTGTACCATCTTTCCCAAAACCTTATCATTTGAAATAAATAATATTTTTGCTTTTCCTATCATTTAATTTTTCAGGTAGAAGTTTTGCCTGATTCAACAATGTTGTCATTGGAAGAGGTTGCTCAAATCCAATTAGAAAAAGATATCCTGCAGATTGAAGTTGAAAAACTGCGTGTAAGTATTTAAAAAAATAAAATAAAAGCACCCAGTTCACATTGTAAAGTGGTTGGTATTAGGAAGGGCATCCAACCGTAGAAAGCTTGCCAAACAACGGGGTTAGGAGAACCCTTCAGTTGTGTCAAAGACATAACCTCTTTAGTGCTGGCGGTCTACACATTAAAAGCACCCACAGATTTCATATTGTGAAGTTGTTGGTGTTAAGAAGGGCCAGCCTTAGGAAGCTTGCCAAACAGAGTTATGAGGATCCTTCAGTTTGTGTCAAAAGACACAACTTCTCTACACTCGATAATGGCCGGATGTAAGCAGAATACAGACCTCCTCAGCTTGTCTGGGACATCAATGACCCTGCTTCAGGATCTATGTAGACCCGTCCAAACCTTGTTAGCAAGGAAAGGGGACATTGAATAACGATGGTTTTTTTTTGGGGGGGGGGGGGGGGGGTTATACACATATTACATATAATCTGTTTTTTCTCGCACAAATACTGAGACCCTTTCATTTCTTCTTCCATTCCTTCTTTACTCCACTAACTTGCCTTTTTCATTCAACCATCTCCAATACTAACCTAAATAATAGAAATTATCCACTGGCTGTCTGACAAAGACAACTCAGGATTTCAAATGTGAAAAATGTTAGAGGAATGAGCAGTCATGACATGAAGTCTATGAACTGCTTTGACTGTCATCACTGCCACTTTTGTTACCGTCACCATTGCTACTGTCATTATCAGTTCTAACACCACCACCACTGCCAACACTAACACCATCATCATCAGTAGCCCCACAACCACCACCATCAGTAACCCACCACTGCCAACTTCATCAAACAGATGTTAAATGATGATGATCCTGGCAGAGAAATAATATTTGAACCATTGCCCTTATTTTGTGTGTTTTCTATACACTGAGTATATCGTATTGGGTTCATGTGTGTGTGAACTCAAGGTGTTATACAAGGTGGCGAATTGGCAGTCATTAGAATATTGAATAGAATGCTTTGAGGTATTCGTTCCGGCTCTCTGCTCTCAAATCCAACCGAGATCAACTTTACCTTTTATTCTTTCGAGGTTGATAAAAAAGTACCCATCAAGTACTGGAGTCAGTTCTTCCTCAATCTCTTTCTCATTTCCCCTCTCTCACTTTCTCTGTTTCTCTGGAAGAACTCTGCTGTACTCAGGCCTGGAGAGGGATGGGCTCTGCCAGGTTTTTAAAAAAAATGCCTAAAAAAATGCTGTATGTCAATATGGCACCACTATGACTATATCGGGAGTTACGGGACCATACATACATATATTCGTATATATGTATATATATCAAACAAGGCCATTTATGAATTGTGGGCCCTGGAAACTGATCACTGATCAAGCAAACGACAACTTGACCAATTTGTGAAATTTTCAGGCAGATTTCACTGTCTCTAAGAACAATTGGCAGAAGTTTCTTGTTGTCCACTGTCTCCAACAGCAATTGTGGAAATTACTTTTCAAACACACTTCTCTCTGATAACAGCCTGATTCATACAAATACTATGTCTAGCTTCTTGATATCACTGCTTGCTATATATACTTAATTTCTACCACTAATTTAACCCTTTAGCATTTACATTACTTCTATAGATATTATTGTATTCTCAAGGTAAAGACTTTATCTCACATAATATCAAATCTGACATTTTGATATTATTATGAGAACTTAACATTAGTATGAGTGGTCAGTTTAAACAGAAAGAGAGAATCCTGGCTGGATATAACCGGTTTAAATGCTGAAGGTTTAATGTGAACTGCACAGGATGAATTGGCATGAGAAGGAAAGGCATGAAGCCATAAAAACCCCCACCTCAAAATGTCTTGTCTTAACCCCTACAAGCAGAGTAAAAGCAGACATATAACTGATGACAATGTGTAAAGCAGATGTTAAATATAGCATACCTGGTCCCGTAACTCCTGAGAGAGTTGTAGGGGTGCTGTATTGACATAGTGTTTCTAGGGAGTTTTTCTTTTAAACTTGGCAGAGCCCATCTCCTCTCCAGGTCTGAACACAGCAGATTTCTTCCAGAGGGGGATAGAGAGTGAGATATAGAGGAAGAAGAATCGACTCCAGTACTAGACTGGTACTTTTTATCAACCTCGATTAGACAAAAGGCAATGTTGAACTTGGAGTTCAAAGAGACAGAAAGAATACTGCAAAGCATTTTACCCAACTTTCTTAAGACTTTGCCAATATGCTGTCTTTATGCTAATTATACTAATACATGGAGGCACATGGCTTAGTGGTTAGAGCATTGGCCTTGCAATCGAAAGGTTGCGAGTTCAATTCTCAGACCAGGTGATGTGTTGTTTCCTTGAGCCAGACACTTTATTTCACATTGCTCCAGTTTACTCATAGAAATGAGATGATAGGGACTGGGGTCCCTATCATTCCACTGCAAAGTGGTCATGGAGGTGCCACGGCAAAAAGCACCCAGCCCACACTGTAAATGAGGTTGGTGTTAGGAAGGGCTTCCAGCTGTAGAAATCGAGCCAGAATCAGTTCCCGTCCCACCCTTCCAAGCAGGGAAAAGCGGACGTAAAATGATGATGATATCTAAATCATTAGGCATCACATGATACAAAATCAAAACCTGTGTAGATGATGATGGGATGTCACATTTATTTACTCCTTCCCCAATAAAAGACCCTGGGTTTTATCTTTTAACCTGTAATGATTTTGTAGAAAATATCTGAAAACAGGTTTGTTAATTCAAATGTTTATAATATCTTTGTCCTGAAATGATTTAGAATATCTAAAAACAGGATTGTTAATTCAAATGTTCATTTTTAATTATACATAGTAGTGTTTATTATTTTTAAAGAATGTCTTGCTAATATGGTTTTGAGTGGTTCAGAACAATAAAAGTTAGTTACATCACCCTTATCTCTCTCTATATATATATAGAGAGAGGGGGGTGGGGGAATCGAAAGAGATATATATAGTGTGTATGTGTGTGAGACAGAGGGAGAAGACATCGCTCTCATCTAGTAATAATTGTTTCTGCTTTTGGCACAAGGCCAGCAATTATCCCAGTACATTACTGTTACTTTATTTTATCAACCCCGTTAAGGATTAAAGGCAACGTTAACCTCAGCAGGATTTTAACTCAGACTGTAAAGGGTCGTAACTCTATGCTGCTAAGCATGGCGTCTGGCCCTCTACTGATACTGCCAATGTTGAGATAATGGTGTTTTTTTTTTTTTTTTGTATGATGAATTTTTTAAACATATTTTTTTCCCTGCTATTTTTCAGGCTAAAATCCGTGAAAAAGAAGACAGTTGCAATACAGCCGAAGAGGAATTACTTCGGATTAGAAGAGTAAGAATTAAACTTTTCATATAGGCTCATTTTCATCCATTTTCTATACTGTTAGACTTGAACTGAAAGATGCTCCAACTATGACCATCACATCTTTATTATACATTGTGTATCAATGACTTTATTATCCCCGTTTTCAAACGTTTTTAATTAATTGATCCAAATCGACAAGATCCCAGACTTCATCCGTTACCAAGTGTTGTGGAACTTGTCAGATCGGACCAAGGAAACAATGTTTCCATTAGTCTTTCCAATTGCTAATATTGGTTTCTGATTTAGGCACAAGGCCTACAATTTTGGGGGAGGAGAAAGTCGATTAAATCGACCCCAGTGCATTACTGGTAATTTATTTTATCAACTCCTTAAGGATGAAAGGCAAAGCTAACCTCGACAGGATTTGAACTCGCATTGTAAAGGGCCAAAACTATATGCCATAAAGCATGTTGTCCGACACTTCACATTATTTACCAGTCAGGGTAGTATCGGTAGAGCGTCGGATAAAATGCTTTATAGCATAGGGTTACGCCCCTTTACAATCTGAGTCCAAATCCTGCTGAAGTTAGCTTTGCCTTTCATCCTGACAGGGTTAATAAATTAAAGTACCAGTAATGCACTGAGGTCGATTTAATCAACTTTCCCCCCTTCCCCAAAATTGTTGGCCTTGTGCCTAATTCAAAAAACTATTAATATCGGTCACAACTCCTGGAACTGCCCAGGTTTTGACACAAAACTGCTTATTTTAGAATATTCACACTTAAAATTATGGAAGGTTTTAAATTAAGAATTTTTTGTAATGTAACACTCCAGACATCAGCTTACAAATTAAGATTAGTTCTCATTAAATTCTTCAAATTTTCGAAATGTATTGATAGATGTTAAAATGTATCGATAACTTTAAAAACCTGTAATGATAAATTTCAAAATTAATCGAATCCTTGAGCAAGACAGTTTATTCCATATTGCTTCAGTTAACTAAGCTATCAAAAATAAGTTTGTATCAGTTATTCAAAAGAGTCAGTTTTGTCTCACTCACATACTCAATGTCGTACTGAATCTTCCTGAGAACCACGTTAAAGATACACGTGCATGTGGAATGCTCAGCCACTTGCACATGAATTTCATGAGCAGGCTGTTTTGTTGGTCAAACAACTGGACCATTTGTCGTCAGAACTGACAGAGATCCAACATTAAAGAAATATGCCTAGGAGTATTAATTCCATCAAATTATGTCCCTTTACACCAAAAGTTAACTCTGTCCATTTAATAAATAGTTCAATAAGTTTAAGTACTAGGACCAATTTATTGATTAAGACCCTTAAAACCAGTGCCCCAGCATGGCCATAATCCAAAAAAGGAAACTAGTAAAAGTGAAAATAAATATATACACATTAAACATATACAATCATTGTTGATATGGACATGTCTGTATCATCATCATCGCCGTTTAATGTCTATTTTCCACGCTAGCATGGGTCAGATGGGTTGTCCCGTTTGAGGCAAGT
Organism: Eledone cirrhosa; assembly: GCA_964016885.1. Classification (NCBI taxonomy): domain Eukaryota; kingdom Metazoa; phylum Mollusca; class Cephalopoda; order Octopoda; family Eledonidae; genus Eledone; species Eledone cirrhosa. The sequence goes on from OZ024744.1 coordinate 93,215,727, forward strand.
CGGATAAGGTGACAGAACTGCTTCTGGCTTGGTTTCTACGACTGGATGCCCTTCGTAATGCCAACCATAGTTATAGTGTGTGCTGGATGCTTTTTGTCATGACCTATATACATATACGTCATTTTTGCACGTTTTCTATGCTTGCATGGACCAGAGGTGTTCTTATTACGAACCACTTCACGGCATGTACTGTGTGCTTTTGTTGTGTAGGTCACCAGCACTAGGGTGGCTGCCATGTTCTTGACATCTGAAGGGTCCTCGCAATATAAATAAATGTATATACAACACTAGGCATAAAGTAAAACCAATTACACCCTTCAGGTCTATACCTCAAAGCACTCTCAGTATTCAACAACCAAAAGCCTTCACCAATTACTGGTATGGGGCTGATGAACTTCATCAGGCTGCAGCCATTGTATTATGTGGTCTTTCTTTCTCTCTATCTCTCTCTCAAATCTATAAATCTACAAACAATGTTTAATGAAGTATATTTGTTGTAATTCAGGAGGCACAAGGTGCTATTCACGAAACTCGGTCTCTGCGGAGTAAGGTTCATCTTGCTGAAGAAGCTCAAAAAGCAGCCAGGAGTCTGGAACAGGGCTATGAAGAAGCCATTCAAGTTTTGGAGAAAGAAATTGTGCAGTTAAGGACACAAGTGCAAAAACAATCTGTAAGTCTTCAGTGTTAAAAACACTGTTACATCATAACATCATAAGTTATTTATGCTTGAAGTGTGGGGGATTGGCAGTATCGGTAAAGGGTTGGACGGCATGCTTTGCAGTATAGAGTTATGGCCCTTTATGTTCTGAGTTCAAATCCTGCTGAAGTTAACTTTGCCTTTTATCCTTACGGGGGTTGCTAGAATAAAGTACCAGTAATGCACTGGGATAATTGCTGGCCTTGTGCCAAAAGTAGAAACAATTATTTATGAATAAATGTTTTGTTGTTTTTTTATATTGAATATCAAATTTAAACTAAATCAAGTTCAGTATTTATTTCATTGAATTCTTTTTTACCGAACTGTTTATAGGAAATAAATGCATGCACAGACACTTGTACATAGATGCGCATACATAAAAACACTCACGTATACACACTCATACAGACTCACGCATACACACTCGGGCGTGCACACTTGCATACAGATGCACATATACATAGAGGTGCACGCATGACAGGCTTTTGCAATTTCCATCTTTCAAATTCTATACACAAGGCAGTATGTATGTGTGTATGTCTTTGTATATATATATATATGTATATTGACTTATTTATTGCAGAAGAACTCACCAATACACCGACAGCTTGCAGTTGCTGCATGTCAACTTAGAAAGATGGAATCGTGTAAGAAAACATATGAAGTAGCTATTGAAAAATTACTCAAGTTTACTGAGGTAACCATATTTCTTCTTCTTTGGTGATTTAACCTTTTAGCATTTACATTACTCTATATTTACTATTGTATTTTCACGGTAAAGGCTTTGTCTTACATAATATTAAATCTATGAGATTTTGATGTTATTTATTTTGAGAACAATACCTTAATGTAGGTATGAGTGGCTGGTTATGACTGGTTTTAACAGAAAGAGGTGATAGAATTCTGGCTGGATACAACTGGTTTAAATGCTAAAGGGTTAAAAGACATATGCTAATTATTTTTTTTTTGAAATCCTAACAATTTCGAAAACTAATTCGAAAGCTAAATATCATCTTCACCGTTTAACATCCATTTTCCACACAAGCATCGATTAAATCCCTTTAACCCTTTAGCATTTACATTATCTATATACTGTTGTATTTTCATAGTAAAGGCTTTACCTTACATAATATCGAATTTATGAGATTTTGGTATTATTTTTGAGAATTTGCCGCCTTTTATCTTTATCCTATTATTTTGAGAACAATACCTTAATATCTGTAGGAGGGGTCGAGAGAATTCTGGTTAGATACAAATGCTAAAGGTTTAAAAGACGCATGCAAATCATTTTTTCAAAAATCCTAACAATTTCAAAAACTGAATATCATCTTCACCATTTAACATCCATTTTCTACACTAGTATGGATTAGACGAGTCGTCCCATTGTGAACAAGTTAGATCAGATGACGATATCAGACCACACTGAGTGGAACTCTGGGCAAGTGTTTTCTACTGTAGCCCGATGTGACTGGATTTTGTTCAACAGAGACTAAAGAAGTGTGTGACTATGTGTGTGTTTATGTCCCATAAAAGATCAATAATAAAAGTTACTAGACTCTAAGAGCTACAGTTGATATGATTGACTACATCCCTTTACATTAACTCTATATTTACTATTGTATTTTCACAGTAAAGGCTTTATCTCACATAATATCGAATCTATGATATTTTGATATTTATTTATGTTGAGAACAATACCTTAACATCAGTATGAGCAGCCAGTTACAGCTGGTTTGAACAGAAAGAGGTGAGAGAATTCTGGCCGCATATGGTTGGTTTAAATGTTAGAGTTAAGATGATATCCCAATATGTCCACAGTATAGTAACTGCAATCAGCAGTCTGAAGAAGGAGCACTGCGAGGTGGGGGTGGCTGCTGCAGCGGGTGTTGCTGGCCATTGTCTGCGGAAATACCTTTGCATTTTTGTCTGTAGGGCACAGCCGAAACACCACTCTGACTTAGACATGGCGCCTGTCATCCTCCCCTCCCCCCTTTTTTTTGCTTAATAATCTTTGCCCTTTCCCTCTTTTTCCTCTTTTGTTTGTTCTTTGTTGTTTTTGTTTTTTGTTTTGTTGGTGGGGTAATTATTCCTATTAATATTGGACTATTTTCTTGTTCATGAAAGCAAACAAACAATCCACCAAGTGTATGACAATTCACCTTGACCAGTATTTAGCTAAACAGGTTTATAATGTAGATAGACATAGATATACAAGTTTTATTGTGTGTGTGTGTGTGTGTATAACGGATAAGAAACTTCTTATTCTTTATATTTCAGCTCTGTAATGAACCCCACTGCATCGAGCTTTAAACCTCTGATAAAGTCTATATTCAATAATAACAACACTGCTGGCAGTATCGGTAGAGGGTCGGACGCCATGCTTTCCAGCATAGTTACGTCCCTTTACGATCTGAGTTCAAATCCCGCCGAGGTTGACTTTGCCTTTCATCCTTACGGGGTCGGTAAAATAAAGTACCAGTAATGCACTGGGTAATTGCTGGCCTTGTGCCTAAAGTAGAAACAATTATTAAAGTTATATATATAATGTGTGTGTTTGTGTATAAGTTTGGGAAAATTTACACTATCGATTTATGAGTATTTCTTTAACAAAGAAAAAATCTCCTAGTCGTGCAGCTCTAAAAAGGTAGCACAATCTGTTACTTGTAGCTAAATCTGACGACCCTGTGGCTCTGGTTTGCAATGTTTTTGGTTACCTACACCGTTGGCTTAGTAAATTGTAAACAAAAATATTGGCAACCTATTCCGTCGCTATTTCAATGTAAAATGTCTGGAAAATGTGGGAGAACCATCTCTGGCATGCAGAACCCCGAGTAAACGTTGCCTCATCGTCCCAGCCCATAGAATGTCATGTTTTGTTTGTTTTTTCCTTGAAGACTTTCCTTAAATTTGCTTTCAAAATATTCCCATTTTAAACTAGAAGTTGTTTTCGTAAATAATTCTATTCAACTGCCAGGGTTATGTCCCTTGTATTAATCAGTTAACTACAGCTTGCCATTCTTCTGCTGTTAATGTATTTGAAATACGTTTATAATAATAATGAAATTATTGTGTACAGTGCTCAGGTGCACTACTAGTTTAGCGACTAGTAATTTGTCTTTATCGTCTGATTTATTATTTTACATACGTTAAAGCTTTCATACTTGCTACATGGTAATACCATTTGTCTTGTACTTTTCTGAAATCTACATTTCACGTTAAATAGTTTAACTGTTACAAGTTCTATTACTACCACTACTATTACTACTGATAATAGTTTCGACTTTGGTCACAAGGCCAGCAATTACCAAGTATATTACTGGTACTTTGTCTTTCATCCTTACGGGGTTGATAAAATAAAGTTAACCTCGGCAGGATTTTGAACTCGGACCGTAAAGGGGCGTAACTATATGCTGCAAAGCATGTTGTCTGATACTCTACTGATACTGCTAATCCAAATGGTTTCTGGTTTAGACACAAAACCAACGCTATTGGGAGACGGGAAATTCGATTAAATCTACCCCAGTGTATTGCAGATACTTTATTTTATCGACCCCCGTAAGGATGAAAGCAAAGCTAACCTCAACGGGAGTTAAACTCAGAAATTAAGGGGTTGTAACTCTGTCCCAAACATGGTGTCTGACGCTCTAGTAATACTGCCAAATACACCGCTCTAATAATTGTTTCTACTTTAGGCACAAGGCCAGCAATTATTCCAGGGCATTACTGGTACTTTATTTTATCGACCCCCGTAAGGATGAAAGGCAAAGTCAACCTCGGCGGGATTTGAACTCAGATCGTAAAGGGACGTAACTATGCTGGAAAGCATGGCGTCCGACCCTCTACCGATACTGCCAATCCACCCCAATAATAATGGTTTCTGATTTAGGCACAAGGCCAGTAATTTGATTAAATCAATGGGATTTGAACTCAGAATACAAAGGGCTGTAACTATATGCAGCAAAGTATGTTGTCTGATGCTCTACCGATACTGTCAATCCACTGCTCTAATAACAATAATAATTGTTTCTGCTTTTGGCACAAGGCCAGCAATTACCCCAGTGCATTACTGGTACTTTATTTTATCGACTTCGTAAAGATGAAAGGCAAAATTAACCTCGGTGGGATTTGAACTCAGACCATTAAAGGGCCATAACTCTATGCTGCAAAGCATGGAGTTTGACGCTCTACCGATACTGCCAATCCAAATGATTTGGGGAGATGGGAAATTCGATTAAATCTACCCCAGTGCATTACTGGTACTTTATTTTATCAACCTCGTAAGGATGAAAGGCAACGTTAACCTTGGCAGGATTTGCACTCAGACGATAAAGGGGGCGTAACTCTATGCTGCAAAGCATAGTGTCTGATGCTCTACCGATACTGCCAATCCAATAACAATAATTATTATTATTATTATTTCTTTAAGCGGTGGATTGGCAGTATCAGTAGAGGGTCGGACGCCATGCTTTCCAGCATAGTTACGTCCCTTTACGGTCTGAGTTCAAATCCCGCCGAGGTTGACTTTGCCTTTCATCCTTACGGGGGTCGATAAAATAAAGTACCAGTAATTGCTGGCCTTGTGCCTAAAGTAGAAACAATTATTATTTCTTTATTGACCCCTAGGACCAAGATATTAAAGACAATACACAACAGGAGCAGTGGGGATTTACATAAAACATGTAAAAAAAAAAGATAATGGAAAACAATTAATTAACCCTTTAGCATTTAAACCTGCTTTATCTGGCCAGAATTATCTCACCTCTTTCAGTTCAAACCGACTGTAATTGGCTGCTCATACTGATGTTAAGGTATTGTTCTCAACATAAATAATATCAAAATATAATAGATTCGATATTATGTGAGATAAAGCCTTTACTGTGAAAATACAATAGTAAATATAGAGTAATGTAAATGTTAAAGGGTTAATAACAACAAAATTACCCAATAGGGGGAATACAAGCCAGGGGTAACTTAGGAGCCCCACAGATCATAAACCACCTTAATCTCCAAAAGCACCGTAGGTAGGTGCTCCTCTTTTCTCTCAACTCTCCAGTCAAAAGGCATATGGTCAAGGTAGGTCCATTTACTTAGGCCATTCTTGCTACATTCACCCACCTGTTAACAAATATACTAGAGGGAGTGGGGTGAGCACTTCCTTCTCCACCCTTACCTTCTTTTCCACCAAAGAAGAAAGGGTCTGTCTTCAGGGGAAGAAATTCTTTGGAACTATAGTAAATATTGAATAGATGGTATATATTTATATCCATCTTAGTTCTTTTTTTTTCTCTACTAATTTCTTTTTGTATTTACAGCATGTCCAGGAAGTTTTGGAGGGAAACTCTTTAGTAAAGTAAGTTGGCCTTTGTTGATATTAATATACAGGTTCACAATCTTTTATCCGAAATTTTGGAAACTGAAAAGCTCCAAAAACTGAACATTTTTTTTTCCAGGATGTCAAAGCTCATGTTTGGCGCCATACTTGTCCCAAAACGACCCACAGTCAACCCAGGTCACACAGTTGTCTCAGTGCTCCTACCAGTCAGACACATGTCGCTCTGCTGCTCACAGAAATTTTTATTTTTGGTGATTTTTTTTTTTTTTTTTTTTTTTTTTAACTTTGAAGACTGAAAATGCCGGGATCGAGGCTCAAACTCGCAACCTTGCAGCCACGAGCCGAGCACTCTACCACTGAGCTACCCTGTCCCCCGTAATGTTTTATCAAAAAAATCTTTAAAATCTACGCTAAAACTTTTCTATTCAAAAATCCGAAAAATTCCGAAATCTGAAAAGTGTCTGGTCCTAAGGTTTTCAGTCTGGTCCTAAGAGATTGTGAACCTATATTGTTGATGTTATTATTGTATTGTTTTTATTGATGTTGTTAATAATAATAATAATAATAATAATGAAATTGTGTACAGTGCTCAGGTGCACTACAACTCATCAAAGGTGCATGTATAGTACATAGAATAATGTACAAATGTCAGGAAAATGAACAGTGTATGAGTCATGAAATACATGTGCGTGATATGGAGGGGGGGGGATATCTGGTATAGTGTTGGCGAATCTCTGTTGATGTTGTTATTGTATTGTTGTTACTGTTTTTAAATCCTGGCCTACCTTCATTCAGCAAAAATATTATCAATGGTGTCCCAACAATGACTATTGTGTGTGTGTATTTGTGTTCGTGCATGATTGTTGGGTGAAGAAATTCCAAAATATCTCAATGGCAGGGAGTTTCAGAAGAGGGAGACCAAGAAAGACTTGAGCAGAAGTTGTGAGAGTTGATCATAAAACACTGAAACTCAGATGATGAACTGGCAAGTAGAGGCATGCTGTGGTGAACCCATGCAAGTAGGAGAAAGCGGTGTTTTGGTAATGGAACAGACTGAGAATATATAGTTGGAAAAGATTCTTCAGTCTGGTTAAGAATGTCACGACCTGTGTTAGTATTGATGATTATCATCATCATCACCGTTTAAGGTCCATTTTTTTTTCCACACTAGAATGGGTTAGATGAGTTGTCCCATTGTCAGACAAGTCCGATCAGGTGACTCTGTCTTGCTCATACAGAACTGTTTCTGGCTTGGATACCCTTCTTAACACCAACTACATTTAGTGTGATGTCATGATAAAATATACCCAGAACACCCTGTAAAGTGTTAGTGTCGATGGTGTCATGGTAAAATGCACCCAGTATACTGGGGCAGGTGTGTGTGTATGTAGCAATATATTATTTATAGTGATCAACTATTATTGTAGTTATCTACACTGGAGCCTACTATGTTTTCAAATTTCTACATTATTTGAGACAAAAAAAAAAAAATTTGACAAAGTTTATATTTTTGTATTTAAAATTCTTACCATTCTTCTAATTCTTTATCAGACTCGCTGGACATCAGGAACAAAGCGGCAAGAGTTCTTCAATTAAAATTAAGAATAAGTTCACATCTCTTAAAAATTTGGCAACAGAAGCGAAAGACCTTAGCCGAAGTGTTAAACTTTTAATAGATTCCCAACGTGAGTATTTGGTTTTGTCATTTTAACATTCATTAGTTTGGGTGGCACCTTTCTACATTTAAATTTTTTTTTTTTTTTTTTTTTTTTTATACCTGTTGAGTAAAAAAGAAAAAAAATCTGTGATTTGTAAATATTATTTTAAAATTTTCTCTTTATATCATCATCATCATCATCATCATTATTTTGTGCCGCTTTTCCCTGCTTGCAAGGGTGGAATGGGTCTTATAAAGCACGGCATCTCTGCATTCATCATGGTCCTTTGTCATCTCCGTGAGTTTCAGTGATCTGAGCTCTGTTCTCACAACCTCCGCCCATGTTTTTCTACTGCGTCTTCCTTCTACTGGGATTTCTTGGCACTTGTTTACCCAACGGTCATCCTCCATACCAACGCAGTCTTCTCTCCCGCACACTACAACTTATCCCTCTTATACACAGATTCTCTCTCAACTCGTCTATGCTTGGTCGTTCATGCACATTGACATTGCACATCCAACAGAGCATGCTTGCTTTATTTCTCTCTAACTGTCGCATATCCTCCGCAGTTGCTGCCCATGTCTCACTACCATGCAGCATCACGCATCTCACACAGGCATCATATAACCAGCCTTTCGTACGCAAGGAGAAACCCATCTTTGTCAACAGAGGAAGCAGCTCCCTAAACTTCTTCCAACCCGTCCTTATTCTAGATACTGTGGCCTCGGAACACCCTCCTCCCTTGCTAATCTGATCACCTAGGTATCGGAATCTATCAACCACCTTATAGGTCCTACCCGCATTTGAAAAATGTGTCTATCACTGCGACTTCTACTGTCAAATTTCCCTGTACATCTACTACATATATTGTTTTCCCTATAGCTTGCCTGTTATCCCACTACATCTCTTGTGTACCCAAGATCTGCATTGTGTACAATTTATATATTTATTTTTATCATTCATTGGTTTGGCACCTTTCTGCATTTTAATTTCTTACTTTCTTTTTCTCCCACTTATTCCTGAGAGGGTTGTGGGGGCAGTCCTGAAACATTCCTTCCAGCGGGTCCTGTCAGAAGTAACCATCTCCAACTGATCCGGCTGGATCCCCAAGCAAGACCAGCCAAACTCATGGATGTTACCCAACCATCTTGCCCATGGTCTACCCCTGGGTCTCCTACCTGTTAGTTTTGCCCGTAAAATCTGACAAGCAATTCTTTGCTGAGACATTCTAACCACATGCCCATAGTATCAGAGCTGTGATCTCTCAATTCGGAGAAGTAGTGGCTCCACCTGGAGTGACTCTCTGATCTCCGAGCTATGCACTTTATTGAGTAATGTTACTACAAAGACCCTACGGAATTTCTTACCTGTTGAAGTAAAAAAAAAAAAAAAATCAAAAAAAATCTGGGAATTCTAAATATTTTTTTTTATTTTTTCATAATTTATTTTAATTTTACTTATAATTGTTGTTGTTGTTATTGCAGCTTTACCATATGGCTGGGAAGAAGCATATAGTTCAGATGGATTGAAATACTACTTAAAGTAAGTATTATTGCTTTTGTTGGGCTTCATAAATTATGAAGAAACCCACTACTGCCATCATCGCTAGCGTCACTACAACTGCTACAATCATATCACCATCACTACCACCACTATCATCACTACCATCACTACCACCACCATTATCACTCACTACCCCTACCATTGTCACTACCCTCACCATTGTCACTCACTACCCCTACCATTGTCACTCACTACCCCTACCATTGTCACCACCCCCACCATTATCACTCACTACCCCTACCATTGTCACTACCCCCACCATTATCACTCACTACCCCCACCATTATCACTCACTACCCCTACCATTGTCACTCACTACCCCTACCATTGTCACCACCCCCACCATTATCACTCACTACCCCTACCATTGTCACTACCCCCACCATTATCACTCACTACCCCTACCATTGTCACACCATTATCACTAACCCCACCATTATCACTACCCCCCCCCCCCCCCCCAAACACTGTCACTGCTGTTTAACATCTATTTTTCATGTTTGCATGGTTTATGGACAATATTAAAGAATTCAACCCCCCAAAAGCTTTTACAAAATGGGAGGCATCATGTAGAAATAGAAAGCATTGTAATATTTTTGTGATACTAGATAAAATGGGGAATTTTATATTAATTTCTTAGTGAAATTAGTTTTCACTGTTTAACGTACATTTTTCCATGCTAGCATGGGTTAGACAAGTTGTCCCATCATGAGACATGTCAGATTAAGTGACCATGTCTTGTTCATACAGAACTTTCTGGTTTGGTTTCTATGGTTCGATACCCTGCCTAACACCAACCACATTTACAGCGTGGACTGGGTGCTTTTTGTTTTGACACCAACACGACCACTTTACAGTTTGGACTGGGCACTTTTTGTTGTGAGACCAATACATCCACTCTACAGTGTGGACTGGGCACTTTTTGTTGTGAGACCAATACATCCACTCTACAGTGTGGACTGGGCATCTTTTTGTTGCAACACCAACACAACCACTTTATAGTGTGGATTGGGCGTATCAAGAAGAGCATCCAACCATAGAAACCAAACCAAAATACAGATCCAAATGAGCATAATGTGATCTCTGGACCTGACTTTCTTCATAACGTGATAATCCATCTAACTCATGCAAGCATGGAAAATGGACATTAAATGATGATGATGATGAATATAATTCAATGTAGTGGTATAATTTCCCTTGACTGTTGTAATTCTACTGCTTATTTAAATAGAAACCCTTTAACCATTTAATATGATGGTGGTTTTATTTCATAGAATTAGTGTCGGTTTTTGGCAAGGTTTGATATACAGAAAGAGTTAATTTTTACATTGTGATTTTCCTTTTTATATTTATTTATTTTCCTTTTTTAATTTCTCCTCTTTCAGTCACATAAATCAAACAACAACTTGGTCACATCCTTTGTCTGGAACTCAGCAATTCCCATCCACTGGCAGTTATGCTCAGGTGTCTCAAACAACCAGTAGCACGACCCCTTCAAGTGCTTCAAGAACTAAAGCCCTTCCACAACCTGGACCAAGCATTTTGAAAGAAACAAAGAATTAATATCCTACTTCCTTATACAGCTTTTTTTTTTTTTTAATTAGCGAACCAGCTTGTTAATGTTATAAATTTAAATTCATATTTAAATGGAAAAAAAACCCCAAAAAACAAAGCAAACACCCTTTTTCAATTAATATCTCTACATCGGGATGATAAAGAACCATTATAATGTTTTAGTTTTTATCTTCAATAATGGAAAATATATTTATGAATTATGAGTAAACTTATTTAATAGACTTTTGTTCATAAAATTGATATTATATACACATTTAAATCAATTTATTTTATATTGCAATTTGAGACTAGTTTTTGCTGGCTCATTTTACTGCCAGCAAGAACAAAGTTCTCCATAAAGAAAAAGAACTTTTGACTTCCAAGCTAGTCTGTCTACCAAAGCCAATTTCTTGAAAAGTACACAAAGTAGAATTATGACCTGCGGTAATTGCATCATCATCATCATCGTCATTTTTACATCTACTTTTCCACGCTTGTATGGGTTGAACAGGTCTTTTTCAGCACGGCATGTCTCCACTTGTTGCAATCCTTTATCATCTCATTTGTGAGTCTCAGCGATTTGAGGTCAGCACTCACAACCTCTGCCCAGGTCTTTCTTGGTCGTCCTCTACTGCAATTTCTTTCCACTGGCATTTCTTCACCCATTGGTCATTGTCCATGCGCATCACATGTCCGCACCAAACAGTCTTTTCACCTGTACACCACATTGGAGTTCCCTTAAACCCAGTTTCTCCCTCAGTTCATCCAAGCTCTGCCTTTCTCTCACATTTACATTGCACATCCAACGAAGTGTGATTGCTTCATTTCTCTTCAGTCTACACATGTCCTCTGCAATCACTGCCCATGTTTCACTACCATGCAGTATTGCACTTCACATACAGGTGTCATACAGCCTTCCGTTTGTTGTCAGCAGTGGGAGTAGTTCTCTAAACTTCTTCCATCCTATCCTTATTATAGTTATTATACTCTCGGCGCACCCTCTTCTACTACCTTAAAAAGCCCTTCAAACTTCCATCGATTAAATATGATTTACCAAATAGGATGCAATGAAAACTACATTGACAGCATGATTCAGTTGTCCAATGTAGCTTAGGCTAACAGGCAGATAGAAGTATATGGTGCTGAGACTGGTGGTTGGCCTTGCTCCATTCCAGTCTATTAATAAATAGGTATAGTCAGAGGTGCTTCCTCAAAGTTCCGTGGCTTAGGTACTATAAATTTGAATGGAAACTCCACTATTCAGTTGTGGTGTTCACAAGCCCCCCAGCTGTCAGAATGTTATTGACTGGATGCCATTTGGAGGGAGAATTTGCCTCAAGGACTGAAATCAATAATTTTATTGTCTCTGAGCTCTCCTGTTCTGTGTTGGCTGTTCATGTTAAGAGAAACACTGATCGCCAATTAGTTATCTGCAACCTATCACTACCTAAAGCCAAGAAAACCCAGATCAACTGGAGACAGGACTTGTTGGAAAATGTACTTGAAGACTGTCACCACGACTCTCCCAGAAATATGTGGGGGCAAAGAAGACAGCTATTAGTCCAGGTGTTGTTAACTTGATTTGCATAGGTGTCACTCACATAACCTTAGAGTAAAGCCTGTCATCAAGGTGTTGGTGTGTTAACTCTTTGTAAACCTCTCTAGTGTTGATACAGAATTCCTTTCCCTTGTCAGAGAGGAGGTAGACAAGGTTCTTTGATCCTGGAAAGATTATGGTGTGGGTTATTCAGTGAAATGTTTGATAGGGAGTGTTTTAGTCTTATAAGTTTACTGTCAAGATCATGGTGATTGGTTCGGCAGAAATAGGCTTCAGATGTCTCGAGTCTCACTGGTGTGTTAAGATGAATTTAGGACTTAGCAGGAGGGCATTTCAATCTCAGTGACTGAGAGGAATCTGATTAGGTTGGTGATGAGATGTTCCATGTAGTTGACTTGTGGATCAGTGTTGGTTTGATGGTTACCATTCCAGTGGTGTTCAGTTGTCCATGGTGGAATCCCAGTCCTTATATCTGTTAGTGTTGATGATGATGATGTGGTGGGGAGACAGACTGACAGATGTTGTGGTTGCATGAGTTATGGAACCATTCAAATTTCCATCATTTCAGTCGTTGCTTTTTATGCTGGACCCAGATGTAGTAGTTCTTGTCGATTACTGCAATTGTTTTCTAGTGCTGGTTGTCTTGTGTTAACGCCAGTAGTCGTATCTGTTCATGGCTGCATGTATATATGAAGCTAACTGATGGAGATGTCATATCGTAAGAACTTCTTGATACAGATGTGGTTTATGTGGTTTGACGTGTTAGTGATTTAGGGATTACATTGTGCTTCAAAGAGGAAGGAAACTGACTTTATTATAAAGTATTAAGAAACTCTTGAGAGAAAGAGAGAGCTTGACAGTAGGTCCTCAGAGAAGGAGATCCCCTTATCCTTGATGCACGTATTTCGGCCCTTAACATCTTACATTCTAAGGGAGCCAAACCACATCCATGTCATGACACCAGGGTGTCTACTTCTGTTGATACCTTTTAATCACTTGGATATCGGAAAATTGTTGGACATTTAAACTGAATGAGGATTCTCTCCTTCCTCTTTGGCAAGATTTGGCTGGAACTGCTTTCCATTGCCTCTGATTTCAAACTTATATTTAAACATTCTCTTGAGTTGTGTTAGAAAAATAACATTCGCATTCAAGATAGTGGTGAAATGACAACAATGTCACCATCACCACCAACCAGCATCATCATCATCAACACCACCACCACTATGACTCATTAGAGTTCCTTTACTTAATTCAAATGCTATGGCAACCTTCATATGTTTCTTAAGATCCCTTTTATCCCCCTAGATGTTTGAAGGCTTTACTTAAAATACTGGGGCTCAACAAGATAAGATATGCTGTAGGACTCAATTTTCCTTTTTACGTGTCTTCTAAGAAATTGACTTTGGTATATTAGTTTGGAAGCCAACGTTCTTCCAGAGGAGTACGTGTTCCTGTTGGCAGTAATATAACATGTTGAAATGTGTTTATCACACACTCACACACACACACACACACCATGCACTACACCACATGCAGCACAGCACACTATTCACACACTACACATCACACCACACACCATACCACATAGCACTACGCACACACCATGCACTGTACCACATGCAGCACACAACACACTACACCGCACCACACACACACACCTCACTATATGCTACACTGCACTCACACCACATAGTGCACCACACACTGTACACCACACCACACACTGCACCACACACTGTACACCACACTCATATATACTATCATAGAAGCTGCAAATTGTTGAAATATATTGAGCTAACAAAATCAGATGAAGAGTGCGAGAATGAATGTAGAGGAAAGAAAAATAAGGAACCAGAAATTGGTAATATTCATTAATCCCGAATTATATCTGATACATTATCCATTTTCAGGGGAATCTGTTGGGGAACCTCAGAAAATACCTGATAAGTCTTTTTTTAGGCCTCTGTATGACTTATTGGGTTCCCTACACCCATTAAATAGTCACGTTGAATTCAATGAGGGGGGGGGGGGTCTATTTTGATTAGGGTGGTGGGTGGCATTAGGCCTCTGTGTGGCTTGTTTTGAAGTTATGGACTTACTGTGTTCCCTACACCCACCCAAAGTCACGTTGAATTCAGTTGGGGTCTATTTTGGTTAGGGTGGCTGGTGGCATTAGCTGGCCGGTAGGTTGTCTATTTTAGCATGGGCCAACAAGCAAATAGAAAATGGTACAGCGGCAGGCAGACATTGGTTGGTAGTTGGTTTGTTGACAATTAGTAACAAGTTAGATGACCAATTCTGGTAACAGTCTAGCTGTGTTTATATATTTATATTTGTTTATTTCATGGTTTGGTTTGTTCTGTTATGATAAATAATAATAATGAAATTGTGTAAAGTGCTCAGGTGCACTACAACTCGTCAAAGGTGTATGTATAGTACATAGAATAATATACAAATGTCAGGGAAGTGAACAGTGTCATGGTATACATATGTGTATGGAGGGGGAACATTAGGTGTAATGTTGGCGAATATCGGGAAGGATGCAGTGTCTCGACAGCTCACAACTGATGCAGGTAGTTTGTTCGATGCTTCAGCAACTCTGAGCGTGAAAAAATGTTTCCGAAAGTCATGGGAACTGTGCTGTTTTCTTACTTTGTGGGCATGCCCACGCGTGTTAGACACATGGAAATCAAAAAGGTACTCAGGGTTGTTGTTGGCAAGATGGTTAACAATTTTTTGGGTGTTTACCAAGTCAGTTGCCAGGCGTCGGAGCTTCAATGTATCCATGCCCAGGGAAGCAAGGCGCTCAGAGTATGGTAGATGCCTGATGGAGGGTATTCGCTTGGTTACACGTCTCTGAACAGTTTCCAGGCGGTCAATGTTCTGAGCAAGATAGGGGTTCCAGACTGGTGATGCAAATTCTAAGTGTGGTCGCACCATAGCCATGTACAGCCTTAAATAGATATCTGGAGAGCGGCTGACAAAGGTCTTGCTTGGTGATGCTAAGACACCCTCGGCTCTCTTGACAATTTTAGAGACGTGCCTCGTCCAACGCAAATCACTGCTGACCGTAATGCCCAGGTCACGTTCACAAGAAGACTTCTTGATATTAGTGCTGTGGAGGGAGTATGTGGACGCTGGGTTTTTACTCCCAAAATGCATGGTGGTGCACTTGTCCACAGCAACTTGAGTTGCCAGTCCATGATCCATTGCTGCATTGTGTCCAGGTCAGACTGCAAGCAAGATCTATAGTGTTCAGGATCTGTCCTTTTTATCTCAAGGTACAGCTTGATGTCGTCTGCGTACTTTAGTACCGTGGCATTCTTTAAGTTGGCATCGATGCCATTAATATATGCCACAAACAAAAGGGGGCCAAGAACAGATCCCTGTGGTGGTGGTGGCTTAGCAGACTTGTTTGTTTGGAGAAGATCTGAAAGGGCTAACAGCTAACCATCAACCTAACCCATACTAACCCAGCAGCAAGACTTATAGACAAAAGCTGTGAACCTGCTCTCGGTAAATACAGTAATCCTAGTTTTAATTCTAATTCCACTCTTTATTCTTTTTAATTCCATTTTATTTTATTTTAAATTCTAACCCTAACTTACACCAGACACTCACTCAAACTCTCTCTCTTGCTCACTCAAACCCTCTCTCGTTCAAACTCTCTCACTCACTCACTCAAATTCTCTCTCTGTGTATCTGACCTGTGGTCCTCTTTGCTTTATGCATATGAAATGCAAGTCTCATACAGAAAACACCTCAAGGAACTGGAGAGATTTTACCAACAATGTATGTGTGTATCATTGCCATCATTTAACTTCCGTTTTCCACATTAGCAAAAGGAAATGATCTTAAACGATGACATACACTCGTGCGCACACGCACACATGCATCACATATGCATATGCATACTTGCATGCATGCACTCACAAACACATGCACACAGACCGACACATGTATATATGTTTAACTGCCTATTTTTTTTTTTTTTTGTGTGTGAGCGAAGATGTTTATCTACAATAGTTTATAACTTTGCCTATTAATCCGTATGGTGAGCAAATGGGGTCCCATGTGCTGGCCTGCCCACAGCCCCGCTGGACAGGATGGAGAAGGCGTTTCCCCGGAGGATGGTAAGGGAGATGAGCTGGAAGATCCATTCCAACTCACGAGGCTCACACCTGCGGCTGGCCAGCTCAGCGTCTGTGGTGGTGAATAGGGAGGTAGCCCTAGGGCCAAGGACACCAGAAGTCTCCACTGCCAAGGGCATGACCGCGAACCTGTCGGAGAATGACCGGTACTTGGAGAGTTTGGCCTCCTTCAGCCCGACATGCGACAGTACCTGGAAAGTCTGTTATTTGTTACAGTAGTTAAACAATCCATTATTAATAGATCCAGCTGTAGAAATCAAGCCAGAATCAGTTCCCGTATGAGCAAGACAAGGTCAGCCGACTGGACACTGCCCACAACAAGACAACCCGTCTAACCCATGCTAGCGTGGAAGAACGGACGTAAAACAGTGATGATGATGATAGTCTGGAAATATTTCCAGTTTACTGAGGTTTATCAAATGTGTGCCTTAGACTCTTTCCAAACTGTTGATAGTCATTACATCAATGTTTATTTTTATATAGTGAAGGCATGTGGTTTTGTGGTTAAAGTATTCGGCTCAAAATTGTAAGGTCATGAATTCGATTCCCGGCGGTGTGTCCTTGAGCAAGACACTTTATTTCATGTTGCTCCAGTCCACTCGGCTGGAAAAAATGAGTTGTACCTGTAATTTGAAGGGCCAGCCTTGTCATATTCGGTGTCACGCTGAATCTCCCAGAGAACTATGTTAATGGCATGCATATCTGTGGAATGCTCAGCCACTTGTACATTAATTTCACAAGCAGTCTGTTCCGTTGATCGGATCAATTAGAACAGTCCTCATAACCGATGGAGTGGCTTTAAAAAAAAAAAGTTATTTCTGCTGCTTCTACACATACATAGGTGCCCTCCCTAACACCAACCACCTTACGCGGTGAACTGGGCACTTATTTTCTCATGCCAACATACATGACAGATTGAAGGCTGCCTCTTGTCATATTACCAGTAAGACCACCTTACAGGATGGACTGCATCCTTTTGTTGTTGTGGTAGCAGCATTGAGAAGTTGCAGGGAGGACAGATTTGCAGTGTGTCCAGCTTGCCATACTTGTATGCATGGGTTGAACATGTGGTGAGTGGGATATTTAGTTGGTGGGGAAAGGGTATTAGACTGGGGAGGGTGGGGAGATCATTGATTGCAGACTGGTGTCCTCCTCATGTTTGTTTCATCCTGTGCACCTTTGAAGGCAGACACCAGAGATCCTCTGTTGATCCTTTGAGAGATTTAATTCTGCAAAGTCAATTTTTATCATTTCTTCCCATGCTTTCTTTTTCATAACTTCCATCAATCTTGGCACCTTGCACCTTTTTATACAGATGTCTTCCTCCATATCACTGCAATCACATGTCCATATCACCGCAATCTCCTTTCTTGCA
Organism: Eledone cirrhosa; assembly: GCA_964016885.1. Classification (NCBI taxonomy): domain Eukaryota; kingdom Metazoa; phylum Mollusca; class Cephalopoda; order Octopoda; family Eledonidae; genus Eledone; species Eledone cirrhosa. Next base: position 93,233,618 of record OZ024744.1, read on the forward strand.
CACTGCATGTGACTCCTCTTATGTCCAGTTTGTCTCTCAGTTCATTGTCACTTTGTTGTTCATGTATAAATTACTATTACACATCAATTGGAGCATACAAGACATATTGCCCAGGTCTCACTTCCATGAAACATTGCTGTTCATACATAAAGATCATACAATCTGCCTTTCATTTTGAGGGGAAAAAAATCTGTTGTAGTTAAGCAACAGTAGTAGCCTCCTGAACCTTTTCCACTCTGGCTACTTTACTTTCAAAACACTCACCTCCATTGCTAATTTACTCACCCATGTAACAAGTTATCACTTACTGCAGAGCCCTCTGAGCATTTAATGGAGTTTGTTTCTTGTGCTCCTGTGCATCAACCATATATAAAACCTATGTTCTTTGCTGGCCTGTCTGAGATCCTACTACATCTGTTGTGTACTGTGTGTACCTATAGTTTGCATTTGGGGCTAGGAGAGAATTTCTACTCACTCCTTAGCAAGGCCATTTCGCTGAAGGGATCTAGAGCCTGTTTTCCTTTCTACTTACTAGGACATTAGGATTTGCCAAGTTGACTTTAAGACCTTCTGATTTTAAGCTATGCTTCCAGATCAAGAATTTCTTCTTTAATTCTGCCATAGATTCAGCTATAAGGGTTCGGTCATTGGCATATAGGAGTTCCCGTGAGCAGTCAGTCCTACACTCTTCTGTTTATTATCATCATCCAAGCTATAACAGGAGACCCCAACTTGCACACTAAATTCATCATTATAATCATTGTTAGTCTTGCTGACTGCTTCTAAGAGCCCACCAGATTATGGAGCAGAGGATTCTGTCAAATGCTTTCTTCAGGTCAACAAATGCCAAACAGAGGAGCTTACTTTTAGCTAAGCACTTCTGAAGTTGCCTCAGTGGTACTTTTACCTGACATAAACCCAAACTACATTTGATCTAGGTTAACTGTCCCTACTCAGATGTACAATAACTCTTTTGTAATTTACATGCCTTGGTCTATCAGCTTGATGCTTCTATAGTTTCCTCTGTCTAATGCATCTCCTTTGCTCTTGTAGCAATTGATGATGATGCTGCTATGCCAGTCATTGGGTATGACACCATTGTGTATTACTTGGTTTAAGATACAGATGGTTAAGATGTGACCCACCATCCCAGATGCTTTCAGCATCTCAGCAACTATCCTCAATGGGCTAGCTGATTTGCCTGTCTTTATATCCTTAATTACTGTACTTACTATGTTGCTGCTGACTTGTACAGCGGGTCCCTCTTTTGGGTCCACTTGAGGCAGACAACTTTCCTCCCATACATTCTCCTCATTCAGCTGTCTCACATATAATGGCACTTTCATGCTACTTTCTTTTCAGCATTGGTGAGGACAAGTGCACATTTCTTTTCGACATCAGTTTTCCATGACAAATTGCCTTGCTATCTGAATACCTCATGTCACAAAACATTCATAAATTTTTCTATTTTTGGCTTCCCTCCTTGCAAAGTATACTTGTCGCCTACCTTCTCTCCTAGCTTCCTAGTAATGTTCTCTATTTCCCCCTTTGAACTAAACAGCCACACCCACCCTACTATTCCACCACCAAGTCACTTCCCTTCTCTCTAGAGTTCTGCTCCAGTCACAGATCTCATCTGTAACCTTCAGCAGATTGTCTCTCAGAAAACTCCACAGTTCCTTTAATTTGTAAGTTTGTATTTCTTCTTCCTTGCTATCAAAAGCGTCAAGCAAGATACCTCTAAATTTGTTACCGGCTGAGAGATCCCTCTGTCTCCATATCCTTCTCTTCCAGATTGTTCTGTCTCAGAGTTTCTCTGGCCCTATGTATGTGTATAAGTAAGTATGTATCTAGTTTAGAACAGGTACATCATCTCTCTTGGCTTGCTCTCTGTCTCCAGGTTTGTCTGGTCCTATATATGTATAAGTAAATATGTCTCCAGTTTAGAATAGGTACATCATATCTTTGCATGCCTTAAGAAGCAACTAAAAGGGTTGGAATCAGGTTGTAAAACATCTCAAAAAAATCCTATCTTGTAAAGGCTGTTAACATCATAAAAATGATTTTATAGGTATATATAGTGTATATACATATAAATATCAATATTTATAGTTTTGTGTGATGAAATTTCCAATTTGTATTTTTTTGAAAAAGTACCCGAATTTTATTTTATTTTATATTATATTAGTTTATTATTTTATATTATATTAGTTCATTATTTTTTAATTCTAAAATTTACCAAGTGTCATTCTCTTTATAATCTTTGCCTTGCGGTTACAAAAACTCCATGTTTCATTGCTAAATCAACCACTCAAATATTTTTTCAAGAAAATTGTCTCGCTTAACCTATACCAGTCATGCACTGGGGGTCAATTTAATCACACACACACCCCACTCCCCAAAAAGATTTGCTAGCCTTGTGCTTAAAGCAGAAACCATTATTATTATTAGTGGATTGATAGAATCTGTGGAGCGTCGGACAACATGCTTTGTGACATTGAGTTACGGCCCTTTATGTTCTGAGTTCAAATCCTGCTGAGGTTATCTTTGCCTTTCAACCTTACAGGGTCGATAAAATAAAGTACCAGTAATGTACTGGGGTCAATTTAATCGACTTTCCTCTCCCTCCACATTGTTGACCTTGTGCCTTTAAATCAGAAACTATTATTATTATTGGCGCGGTGGATTGGTAGAGGGTCGGACGCCATGCTTTGCAGCACAGTTAAGTCCCTTTACGATCTGAGTTCAAATCCCGCCGAGGTTGACTTTGCCTTTCATCCTTACGGGGTTGATAAAATAAAGTACCAGTAATGCACTGGGTAATTGCTGGTCTTGTGCCTAAAGTAGAGACAATTATTATTATTGTTATTGTTAGTGGATTGGCAGTATCAGTAGAGCGTCGGACACCATGCTTTGCAGCATAGTTACGTCCCTTTACGTTCTGAGGTTAATTTTTCCTTTCATCCTTACGGGATCGATAAAATAAAGAACCAGTAATGTACTGAGGTCTATTTCATCGACTTTCCCCTCCATTATTATTGTTATTATTATTTGCATAATTTACTTTATTTCAATAATTTATATTCCCTCTTTTTTTTTTTTTTTTTTTAATCTCTAACTGATGTTTTCACTTATATAATGTATAAATTTATTAACTGCACAAAACAAAATAACTTTTATGCAAACAAACATATTTTATCTTTTATCTATTATCTAGTTTGAAATATTATTAGTTTATATTTAAATAATAATAAATAATAATGAAATGATCGTGTACAGTGCTCAGGTGCACTGCAACTCATCAAAGGTGCATGTATAGTACATAGAATAATGTAAATATGACTAAGTGTGTGTTTCCATGCTAGTGTGGAAAATGGACGTTAAACGAAGATGATGATGATGATGATGATGATGGTTTCATATAAATAAAAAAATTATAAGAAATATTAAGGTGGAAATGCACAGAAGTTACCATCATCGTCGTCATCTGTTTTCCAGATGTATTTAAAAATTGTGTGGGTGCTCGCACTTGTGGGTAACCAGCTTTGCTCCAATAGCAGTGAGCGGTTTATAGAAATTTAGGCTGATTTTAAAAAAAACAGAATTTTTTAAACACATCTCTGTGCATTTCTGCATTATTTGCTTCTTTATACACATATGTATATGTTTATATATGTGTGTGTGTGTGTGTGTTTTATATATATATATATATATATATATATATATATATATATATATACACACACACACACATATGTATGTAGGTATGCATGTTTATATATGTATATATATACATATATAAACATTTGTCAAGCTATTTAAACGTATGTTATTACTCTATTACTTATCGAGTTCTTTGCTAACTCATCACTTCATATAAGTAGGCCGAATTTACTTGCAAACCGCCGGAGATTCGATTTTATTAAATTTCCAATTATATATATATATATATATATATATATATATATATACACACACATATATATGTATGTGATTGTAAGTATGCATGTTTATATATACATACACATACATATGTTTATATACATACATACACACAACACACGTATATGTATATATATATATATATATACACATACATATAAAAACCAAAAATGTGCCTTTAACTTATAAAATTGATAATTTTGTATGAAGAATCTTTGCTGTTTATGATGTTGTTTTTTTAACACTGTAATAAGGGTTTTAGGGGGGGGGGGCTGCCTTCATATAATACACACACTCAAACAAACACACAAATCTTTTTCTATTACCATTAGTAAGTAGCATAGTTCATTCATTCATTTGTAACAAGGAATTTTTCTGTTGCTTCTGTAGTTATCATCTTATACTAGTGTGCGTGCATATATAGTCTAGAAACTTAATCAACCTTATATAAAAATAATAATAATAATAATTTCTTAACATCTTTGCTATAAAATATTAGTGCCTTCGTTTCACAAAATGGTAAATTGTCTCGGCATATACTCGAAACATAACATTGAGAATATTTAGTTGGGTGTTTTAGTTAGTCTTTTATTCAGAAACTTTTAACCCTTTAGCATAAGCATGTCAAACATGCGGCCTGTGGGCCACATGCGGTTTTTTACAAGCACACCTGTAGCCCACACAAGGGTTTTTACTGCGTGAGCATAATATAAAATAAATACTAGTTACGTGTGGCCCTCAAACAACACATATGTCACCCATGTGGCCCTCGAGGGACCCTTAGTTTGACATGCCTGCTTTAGCATTTAAACCAGCCATATCTGGTCAGAATTCTCTCCCCCTCTTTCTTTTCAAACCAGCCATAACCGGCTGCTTATACCAACGTTAAGGTATTGTTCTCAAAATAAATATCATAAAAATCTTGTAGACTCAATATTATGTGAGATAAACTATACTCTATATTTTCTATTAGATTTTTGCAGTAATGTAAATGGTAAAGGGTTAAATCAGTGAAAAAAAATGTTTTCTCCTTTTAATTTTACATCTGGTTGGTTGGTTATTCATGCTGTTTGCTTTCTGAAAAGTTATACCCTTTAATCTGTACAGTTTTGACCATTTTGGTACTAAAACCTGTTCTGGTTGGTTCTATGAAACAAAACCAACCATTTTAAAAGGGTTCCTATTTAAATTAAAAATCTTCCATCAATTTTATGTAAGATGCATTAATCATGAATACTATCTTACTAATGAAATGATAATTTAGTAAATCCCTCCAAATACTTCATTAAATATGGTGGAACCTCAGTTCATGAACTTAATTTGTTCCTCAAGGTCAGCCATCACCCGAAATGTTCGTAAACTGAAACTATTTTGCCCATAGGAAATATTGAGAGAGAGAGCGAGAGAGACTGTGGGTGAAAGACATAGATATCATCATAGTAACTAACTACACAGCAGTTGACATTTCCCGCAAATACTCCCAGCTTGTTGCCAGTTTACGCGTTTGTTACTCAAGACATCATTCATGATGAGGCATTCAAGGAACCAAGGTTCTACTGTAATTAACTAAAATACAGAATATTTCATCTGAAAATACAGCTATAAGAGAAAAGGTCATTGAATCCATTTAAGGAGATTCTCTTGCATAATATCAATGGTTCATCTTTTTACCTCTAAAGTTAAACTTGTTTTATTTTAGGATGTTGGAATTCAACGTTAAGTTAAACTGCTCAATTTTTACTTTACTTTACTGTGATGTGGAATATTTCACTGTACTAACAATGAATATCAATTTATAACAATCATGAAAACTTGGCCAATTTTCAAAATATTCATCATAAAATTTAGTTGTTTTTTTTTTGTTTTGTTTTTTAACTTTAACATGCTCCTCTTATCAGATTCTAAATGTGTTTAAACATTCTGAAACATCCAAAAAATGTAAAAAAAAAAAAAAAAAAAAAAAAAAAAGGAAAAAAAAAGAGTTAGTCATTTGGGAGAGTGTTAGTTACTAATTGATGAAATATATACAGGGTGAGCATAAAATCTTTGAAACCACAAAAACGCTGAGATTTTTGTTACTGAAAGTTACAACTATTTCCTGTAGAAGGGAAAATATAAAACATGTTCAGAAAAACTTGAAATTTATAAATTAAAACAATGAAAAAGTAAAATCTGAAATAGTATCCGAGATGTGGTATTTTATAATCAGGGCAATACCTTATGCTTACCCTGTATATCAAGGTTGGGCTGTGTATACCATTCATTCGACTGTAATTAAGAATTCAATTTTAAACTAAAGAAAAAAGTTTTTGATCTTTTTTTTTTTTTTTTTTTTTTTTTTTTCCCTCACTAATTTTTCTGCAAACATTTGTAACATGAGGCTCATTGAGGAATTTTCATGACATGACTTCTTTTTTTTTTTTTTTTTTTTTTATAAGTGCTTTTCCTCTGAAGTAAGTTTGAACCTTTCTCAAGAGGAGTATTGGTTCTGGTTTTTAACTCAGCCTTGAAGGCTCAGGCAATTCAGATATCTATAGTTTCTCTGTTATTTTCCTGTATATGCCAAATTGCTATCAAGCTGATTATTTTTGTAATATTTTTTCTAAATTAAATTTTATAAGCAGTTAAAAATATTTCAATTTCTGTATCTTATATGCAATAACATGTATTTATATAAACATTTCCATAATAAATTTTATACAAATATAATTGCTGTGTATTTGGTCATTATTTTTTTACTAATTCAATATTCTTGATTTTTTTTTTTTTCTTTTTTGTCCACTTATTCTTCTTCCAGTGGGTCCTCTCAGAAGCAACCATCTCCATCTGATCAGACTGGATCCCCAAGCAAGACCAGCCAAGCTCATGGATATTATCCAACTATCTTGCTTGATGTCTATTTTGCTGGTTGATTTTTGCCTGTAAAATCTGTCCAGTGATTCTTTCCTAAGATTTTGTAACCACATGCCCATAGTATCGGAGCTGTGATCTCTCAATTTGGAGAAGTAGCAGCTCTACCTAGAGTTAAGCACTTGAAGTAGTGCTTCTAACTGGAGCAATTCTCATATACCACATTGAAGATAATGAGTTTGGCTTTTACACCCTTCTTTATCCTGCTGAATTGTACTGTTTCTATAGCCTTTCAGTATTAAATGTGTAAATGTTAAATAAAATTTAAATTACTACTGCTTCCATCCTTCTAGATTATAAGAATATAGCCAGAAGTGTAAACATTTGGTTGGCTTTAGAAACATTGAAAACATTTGAAATGTAGCAGTTTCAATGTAAATGGCTATCGATCATCTCTTTAGCATAATGGTTAACACACTCACCTGGCACCAAGAGAATGGGGGCGTGATTCACTATTTTCCATTTCGCCTGATTTTATCAACTATTATTATTTATATTGGTCGACCTTTGTTATGTTAATTTGTTAGAAGTGCCATGATTTATAGGAGTGAGACATGGTGATGAACATGGAGAAACAGAAGTTTGGAAAGAACAGAAATGAGAATAGTTTGGTGGATGAGTGAAGTATTGGTGAAACTCGATTCCTACTCACACTTTACTGACAGCACCTCTGTACATAGCTTGCACTGTCCTCACAAGCCATTCCTCTACACCTAGTTTCCTTAGGGACCACCAGATGACAGATTGGGGTACCCTATCAAAGGCCTTCTCTAGGTCTACAAAAGCTAAGTATAGTGGTTTATTCTTCTCTAAGAACCTCTCTTGTAGTTGTCTCACTAAGAAGAGGGCATCTGTTGTTCTTTTCCCAGGCACAAAACCAAACTGCATCTCATCTAATTTGACTATTTTTCTAATTAGTTGCGCTAGCATTCTTTCTGTCACTTTCATAACCTGATCCATCAGTTTTATTACCCTATAATTGCTCCTCTCCAGAGCATCCCCATTACCTTTGTAGCAATTTATAAAAATACTGCTGCACCAGTCTTTGGGTATGACACCACCATATATAGCCTGATTGATGATGCGCGCAACCAGTTTAGTTCCTACTTCTGATGCCTTCAGCAACTATCCCTGATAGTCCGGTGGCCTTACCACTTTTCATTTCCTTAATCGCCTCTTTGACCCTATAGTCGTCAATCTCAATAGCTAGTCCCTCTGTTGGGTCTACTGGGGGTAATCTCTGTCCCATTCATTCTCAACATTCATCAGTCTCTCATAATGACATTTCCAGGCCTCCTTTTTCTGAGCATTAGTGACACTAAGTATACCCATATCATTCCAGACACATTTATCTCCAACAACATCCTCATTTACACTGACACACTGCCTTGTAATACGGAACACCGCATATCTGTGATCTTCTCATCACAGAACATTGGCAAACCTCCTACTCTCAGCTTCCCTGTGTGCTAAATACATCTGATGTCTAGCCTCTCTTTTAGTGGCTGTTTATCGGTCTCTTCTCCCACCATATTTCCAAGCCTTCCATGCTAGTCTTTAATGGCTCTATCTACCATGCTGTTCCACCACCAGGCCAACCTCTGTCTGGCTGGAGCTCTTCAGTAGCCTGCAGTCAGTTATGTAAGAACTCTCCAGTTATCATTTATGTCATACAAATTCTAACTGGTCTTCTTTTTCATCATGCACATCTTGAAGGGCTTTCCTAAATTTATATTTTAGTGAAAGGTCTTTTAGCTTCGAGACCTTCCTATATATGAAGGCACATGGCTTAGTGGTTAGAGCATTAGTCTTGCAATCGGGAGGTTATGAGTTTTATTCTCTGACCAGATAATTCATTGTGTCCTTAAACAAGTCACTATACTTTGCGTTGCTCCAGTTTACTCAGCTTTAGAAATGAGTTGCGATATCACTGGTGCCAAGCTGTATCAGCCATTACTTGTCCCATAAATAACATTAGTGGCATGAAGAGGAGAGAGTGGTATCCACAGGCAACTGCTCGGACTTGTACCTTAGAGAGGAACTTTCTAGGTGCAAATCCCATGGTCATTTGTGTGACTGAAGGCAGTCTTTACTCTTTATATACATATACAAATATATATGTAGTGAAAGAAATGTTTTCCTTGGTGGTCATGACCACCAAAGGATTGATCTACGACCTCACAGAAATCACTATAGATAGATTTTTCTAAAGCCATCTGTTTTCTGTAAAGCAACTAACGGTCATTATAAATATGCTGTCATTTAGCACATTGTCTTGCATGTCACCTGTTTTAACATAGCTTGATACATATGGTTTACTACTACTAGTGAAGTTTTTGCAAGATTTACTCTCAGACCTTTTGTTCTAATTTCTATTTCCACAGTAGGAATTTCTTCTGTATTTTTTCCACTAATTCAGCTCTAAGAACCAGGTCATCAGCATACATAAGATCCCATGAACAACCAGTTTTAAACTTCTCTTTTATGACCTGGAGAACTCAAAAAAATTAGAAAACGCAGCAATCCCCTTCAATTTTACACATCAAAGTCAGCTTGCTGCAAGTAATTGGAAAAGTTCAACATACAGATATTAAATAAAAAAATTTTTAATCATCCTAAACCTAAAAAGCCCAGCTGAAGGCGCAAATAAATTGCTACGGCTGTCGCTGGTCTGGCCCAGGGGCAATTTCCCCCCATTAAATCCAGCTCTGTGTATACATGTGTATCTAGAAACTGCATGAAGCTGTCATATATAAACATGTATACATGTGTATCTAGAAACTGCATGAAGCTGTCATATATAAACATGTATACATGTATATCTAGAAACTGCATGAGTCGGTCATATATAAACATGTATACACATACATATATATATATATATATATAGAAACTGCATGAGGCTGTCATATATAAACATGTATACATATATATCATCATCATCATCGTTTAATGTCCGTGTTCCACGCTTGCATGGGTTTGGACGGGGGTTTACCCACTTGAGGCAAGAGTGATTATCTTGCTCGCATAGGACTATCTGGCGGGTTTTCTACAGCTGGATGCCCTTCCTAACACCAACCACATTTACAGTGTGGGGCTGGGAGGTTTTTACCGTGTTGCCTACACGGGCACATTACAGCGTGAACTGTGTTTTTTGACGTGACACCTACACGATCTCATTTGTTTCGGCCTGGATGTTGTGGCACCAACATAACTTTACATTGAAAGGGGCGGTGTGGATGGGGTGGTGGGACGGGGGTGTATTTTGTTAGAGATGCCTACTGACTAGTAGGTTTTACTTTGTATTTAGGTAAGGCGGGTCTTCTCTATTACTGAGTACCGCCAAAGGTCTCGGTCCAGTGACATTGTCTTGGAGAGGTGTAAGTGTGTGAGGTCGGAATTTATCAGCTCGTCCCAGGTTTTTCTGGGTCTGCCTACTCCATGGCTACCGTCTATCTTTATTGCCCTGCACTTTGTTAGAAACTGCATGAGCCTGTCATAAATAAACATGTATACATGTGTATCTAGAAACTGTATGAGCCTGTCATATATAAACATGTATACATATATATATATATAGAAACTGCATGAGCCTGTCATAAATAAACATGTATACATGTGTATCTAGAAACTGTATGAGCCTGTCATATATAAACATGTATACATGTGTATCTGGAAACTTTATGAACCTATCATATAGACATGTATACATATATATCTCTAGAAACTGTATGAGCCTGTCATATATAAACATGTATACATGTGTATCTAGAAACTGCATGAGGCTGTCATATAAACATGTATACATGTGTATCTAGAGACTGTATGAGGCTGTCATATATAAACATGTATACATGTGTATCCATCTATGTCTGTGTTTATGTCCTGTAACTTGAGTTTGACAAGTATCACTGAGATTGAACATCGAGTCACCCAATTGCAAAGCAATCTTAACAACACAACCATGTCAGATAACGATGTTTAATCTTTTAGCATTTAAACTGGTCGTATCTGGCCAGAATTCTATCACCTCTTTCTGTTCAAACCAGCCACTCATACTGATTCTAAGGTATTGTTCTCAAAATCTCATAGATTCAATATTATGTGAGATAAAGCCTTTACCGTGAAAATATAATAGTAAATATGGAGCAAGGTAAATGCTAAAGGGTTAATTATGGAATATATTAATATATTTCAAATAAAAGACACTGCCTATGGTTTTCAAATAATAAAAAATTTAGTAATATAACTTTCTCATTAAGATGGTGTTTGAAACGTAACTTAACAAAGGTTCTTAAAATTATGGTGGAAGAGTTTTATATAAATATAGGCATTTTAATTCTGGTTAACATATTTCTAATGAATGACTCTGCCTATGGTTTTCAAATAATTAAAAATTTTGTAATATAACTTTCTCAGTATCAAGATGATGTTTGGAATATAACAAAGGTTCTTACATTTTAAATCTTTGGTTAAAATATTTCTAATGAAAGACTGCCTTTGGTTTTCAAAAAATTTTGAAAATACTCAAGAATTTGGAGGGATTTAGAACTATTGACTTTTTTCATGAAGCTGGTGTTCAGAGCATTATTTCACAAAGTTCCTTATATTAAAACCTTCCATCATAATTTTATGTTAGTATGAACATTTTAAAACAGTTTTTCTTATCCTTTTCCTCTTTCTAGCCATTTTTTGTGTCAAAAATTTGGAACTTCTGGAACTCACACAGTCTTATCCTTAACTCCAGCTGCTGTGATCAACTTATCAAGTTTCTTGAAGACATCACCCGGATCACTGATGGTGGCTCATGGGTGGATGTTGTTTACCTTGACTTTTGCTAAAGCTTTCAATTCTGTGCCACACAAAAGACTTATGGCAAAACTCTCTGCAATGGGTGTGAAGGATGATCTTTTTAACTGGTTGAAGTCCTTCATTCTCAGAGAGGTAGTCATGGTTCTAGGACAGCATTCCTCACCATATGAGATGTCATCTGGTGTACGACAGGGATCTGTTCTTGGCCCCCTTTTGTTTGTGGTATATATTAATGATATAGATGCCAACTTAAAGAATGCCACAGTACTGAAATATGCAGATGACATCAAGCTGTACCTTGAGATAAAAAGGACAGATCCTGAACACTATAGATCTTTCCTGCAATCAGACCTGGACACAATGCAGCAATGGATCATGGACTGGCAACTCAAGTTGGCTGTGGGCAAGTGTACCGCCATGCATTTTGGGAGAAAAACCCAGCGTCCACATACTCCCTCCACAACACTGATATCAAGAAGTCCTCTTGTGAACGTGACCTGAGCATTACTGTCAGCAGTGATTTGCGTTGGACGAAGCACGTCTCTAAAATTGTCAAGAAGGCCGAGGATGTTTTAGCATCACTCAGCAAGACCTTTGTCAGCCGCTCTCCAGCTATCTATTTAAAGCTGTATATAGCTATGGTGCGGCCACACTTAGAATTTACATCACCAGTCTGGAACCCCTATCTTGCTCAGAACATTAACTGCCTGGAAAATGTTCAGAGACATGTAACCAAGCAAATACCCTCCATCAGGCATCTACCATACTCTGAACACCTTACTTCCCTGGGCATGGATACATTGAAGCTCCGACATCTGGCAACTGACTGGTAAACACCCACAAAATTATTAACCATCTTGCCAACAACAACCCTGAGTACCTTTTTGATTTCCATGTGTCTAACACACGTGGGCATGCCAACAAAGTCAGAAAACAGCACAGCTCCCATTACTTTCGGAAACATTTTTTCATGCTCAGGGTTACTGAAGCATGGAACAAACTCCCTGCATCAGTTGTTAGCTGTCGAGACACTGCATCCTTTAAAACCTCCATGCTTCCTGAGATTCGCCAACACTACACCTAATATTCCCCCTCCATACATACGCACACATGTATATCATGTCTCATACACTATTCACTTCCCTGATATTTGTATATTATTTTATGTACTATACATGCACCTTTGGTGAGTTGTAGTGCACCTGAGCACTGTATACAATAATTTCATTATTATTATTATTAAGAATATCAGGCCCACATAAGCTCAAACAGAAATTCCATGTAACAGGAAATACATTTTGCAAAAGACTACATTGCTCCTGGTGTGTATCTAACAGTTTATCACGTTGAACTTACAATTTTATTTAAATAACTAGCAGAGGTACCCGGCGTTGCCCAGTATAACTCTCAATGGAGTAGTCGTTCAAATGAACCGAAAGACTTCTGTTAAACACGACTATAGAAGTAACAATTTCTAGGTGTTGGCCCTAAAGAGGACCTTTTAACGTTTACTTTGAAATATCTCAGCGGCGGTGCTGCCAGCAAAGACGAATCCAATGGTAACAATTTAAACTTGGTGGCCCTAAAGAGAGCCTTGGATCGTTCACTCTTAAAAGTCCCAGTGGCAGAGCTGTCAGCAAAGACGACTCCGATAAGAGGTGGTGGTCCTTAAGAAGTCCTTCACACCTCTTTGGTGTGTCCTATTTGCTTTGCTTGTTATTTGAGATTGTAACCTAGAAAAGCATGTAACTGTCGGTGGCCACAAAAACGGCCTTGGCAAGATCATGCTGGAATGTCAAAAAAATGTGTAGGGGCAAGTAGATCAATTAGGTTAAAACTACGGAACATTGATAGCAAAGCGTAATAGCAAAATATAAATGCGGAAAACGGAGACATTGAACATTTATAACATATAGCAAAAGCAACCTCAGAGGTGTACGTGGTATTGTCAAAAGGACAAAAATAGCACAGGGATACAGCAAATGTAAGCACTTATACAGAAAAAAACAGCGATTACTTGTTGGCCGATGGGGTGCCTACAAAACATCTTTATAGACTATATTTTGGGTTTTCTCGCGAGTTGCAAAAGCAAATAGGTTATGTCGGCTCGAGAGCAAATAGGTTATGTCCCCACTCGAGAGCAGCCAACATATAGTTGACCATCGGAGAAGCACGGTTCTTCTAAATTAAGCCCTACGACCGTCAGCATCTGACCGTGTGATTTGTTAATCGACATGGCGAAACTGAGCTGGAGAGGGAATTGCAGCCTTCTGAATGTGAAAGGAATGTCTTTACCGGATGGAATGAGAGGTATCCTTGGTATGAAGACAGTATCCCCCTTACCACATCCTGTAAGTATTGTTGCCTCAATAACATGAGGCATCGCCTTTTGGACGACCAGACGCATGCCACTGGAAAGCCTTCGGAGCTCCAAATTCCTGAGGAGCATGACAGGAGCACCATTCTTAGGTCGCAGAGAGTGTGGTGGCAATCCGGGAGGGTCTAGGGAGTTAAGAAATTATGTGGGGTAATTAAGAACTTCGTCTGGATCAGCCATAGAATCAAGGGACTTGTAGACATGCAGGTTTCCAAGCAAGCACAGCATGAGCTGTTCATTGATGTTTCCAACCATGTGGTCCGTAACTCAGCAATTGACTTAACACATCTGCAAATCCCTGTGAGGTCCACTGCACCATCTCCGTCGAATGGGACTTTGTCATCGCCCAACGACAAAATGGCAGCAGCAATGGCAGCCTTGTGCATTCGTCCCAAACAATTAGTAGGTAGCGCTTTAACACCAGTGCTTTTCCAGAAGACTTGCTGATGTTGCACGTGGGTGTCTCAGATGATGCCACGTTGAGAGGAAGACTGAAGGCAGAATGGGCCGTCCTGCCACCAGGCAGCAAAGTTGCTGCAATGCCAGAAGAAGCCACGGCCAATGCGATGTTTCCGTGTTGCCTCACTACAGCAAGTAAAAGTTTAATTACAAATGTTTTTCCCGTGCCTCCAGGAAGAATATACCCCCCCCCCCACCTCCCCAATTATGGATGGAATCAACGACAATGTTGTAGGCTTGTTTTTGATCCATTAGCAGTTTTGGTTCATTTTCTTCAACATACCTTTTGAGTTCGTCGACATCATATGACGTTTCACGTATAATGTCATTGGGGATGTCAGATGGCGCATCTCGAAGTGTTAGCGGAAGCCCATATTTCTCCAAGACATCTCCGCCCATTGAAGCCACTCTGTCTTCAATGTCGATCAGAGCTCTGTTATATATAGCGTCTGAAAAGCCGACATCTAAGTTTGGAGATTGTAATTGAGCGAGACGCCTATATTCGTCTGCGAAATCATCTTTAAACTTTTGCCATAAAGAGTAAGGATCGCTCAATTCACAGACGTGCAAGAGGATAGCAAAAAGTGCTCTTAGACTACGGGATGATTGTGAGATGGCAGCTTCCGTCAAGGTTGCATCCCATTGTGCCTCATCTTCTAAAAGTCCACGCCTCAAGCAGGCTTCCCTGTATGTTCCGCAGACATATCCATTGACCGTTCTCAGATGAGTGAAGGTGGTCGGCCCTCTTACCTCATGAAGCAGAAGTTGCAGGTAGAAACATTCGTGTTGGGTAGGGTGGAGCGTATTGTCGAATTTGATGCCTGGATGTCCAACCACCTCTTGCCTTACCTTCCATCGTAGCCATTTTGTCCGGTTCCATGTATAGTAAGACGGTATTTCAGAATACAGCAGAGTTCGAGCGAAGTTGTCGTGTTGACAAAGTTGGAAAAAAGCAGTGAGTGTAGTTTCCTTTGGTGAGATCGCTAGCTGAGCAGCTGTTGCATCATTGAAATACACCCGTTGACCGTTTTCAAGGTGAACGGCAAGTTAATGACGGGGTGTCGTTGGTGCAGTGGGAAGCCAAAAATGCTCCAAAAGGCTTCATTGCTGCTAATGTATCGGCCTGCTTGGTAGTCAGATACCTCGTCTCTACTGTTTTCATGACGAAGACCAAAGACGGCAGCATCTGATCCCTTGTTTATGTACTTACAAACGTATTTAATTGATTTTACTGAGTTTCATAATTCAATGTTTATATGGGCGTTGAATGCTTTCAAGAGGAGGGGGCAATATGGCACTATACAGCTGTTGTCGATTTCACGTTCGCCAACTTTTGCTGTGAACCCACCGTCTTCAGGTCTCCTGCACCTATACAATGGATATCTGTCACTGCCAGTCTGTGTTTCCTGTAAAAACGGCCTGGGATATCGTTTTGTACACTTTCCATCGTGTATGCACGGGGACTTCATATTGGGTCCATGTCCGCAAGGACAATGGACCATGTTTGATGTGACTATAGAGAAGAGGTCCTTGTCAATTGACGGATCAGGTAGTTCGGCAAAAATGAATTTGTCGATGTAGTTTGAACTGATTTTTGTAACCAACCAAATCAAGATATGGGCATGCGGCAGCCCTCGTTTGTGCCATTTAACCGTGTACATGTCGCACCTGACAGGCCCCAAAACCTGTCCTTTCTTTAATAAATCCATTAATTGGGATAATTTCAGGCGAAACACTCTTGCTATGAGATTGTGCCTGTGTCTTGGCGCTTGACGTTGGAACAGTTCGTTTGTAATCTCCTTCCACTTGGGATTGCATGTAGACGTTATGAAAAGGTCGGGGCGCCCATAATGTCATACGTAAGTCATGGCGTCCTGAGTCCTCTCGTGCATGTATCGGGGTCTCCCTGTGAACGTTGAAGGCAAAATACACACTTGCCCTAAATTGTCTGGGGATACGTTGTTGTTAATTCCATTACATAGATGAATGTAGCATTCAGATCGGAGTTTCTTTTGAGTCTCTCGGACTCCATTTTAACGGCCATAACAACTGCAAATTGTTGGAAAAGGTCCCGAGAACGGTGTAGATGGTTGAATGAATTGTCCCTTACCATAAATCGGAAAGCGTAGAAATCCATGCAGGTGACAGTTTTGCTAAGATATGCCTCACCATTGCCTGCTGAATGTTGAGGAATGCCGAAATGGTATCCGTCCTCACTGTTGACAAATAGCAATGGATACTGGAGTGCATCGTAGGACCTGTGTGTCTCATTGAAACACTGTAATGGGCTGTCTCGGTGCTTTAGAATGATATCTCTCTTGTTGTGCTGTTCACCACAAATAACCGCAGCAATCTCATTACATGTTGGTGCGTTGAACCGACCAGCATGTTCTCCAGATGGCTTTCGGTCAGCATGTATGACCACACTAAAGTTTTGGTCGGTGGCTGTTTCCAAAGCGTACTTGAAACTACGAACATAGCTGTTTGTGTCATGAAGCATTTCTTGAAGTTTTATTATGGTTTCAATGTTGGTTTCGGACGAAATAGAGTTTCTCATCTCTGCCTGCTCCTGATAGTTTCCAACAAAGTATAACTGAAGAAATTGAGGATCCTTTTTTGCCAGAGCCTGAATAGACCCAATCAAGTGTAGATCTGCCCCTGGACCTTGAAAGTTGGCATGAACCCACGTTCCGAGGCAAGCTTTGCTCCGACGGATGTCATCTGAAACGCGGAATTGTAGCGGCGGATATTACACAGAAACTTCGATGATTCCTCCGTCATGTCTGTCAAAAGGAGTTGCAATGTCTCTGGAGGGTCGTGAATAGGAGGTAGTCTAACTTTACCGCTTGAACAGCACATTCCATCTCTCTCCCCCTGGCCACTTTTTCATACGATGAACTGGCAAGTAGAGGTCATTTCCCCAATTTGAATATCTGCATGGATGGCGTAATCGGAGGAGGGGCCGTAGTTAAAGGCCTTCAACAACCATCGTGAATTGCAAGTCCTAGAAATGCCAGGTAACGATGATCGCCGCTGTTCACTTTGCAGAAGTCTGCCACGTCGTTGCTCTATGGTTTCAGTATTTCGTGCAGCAGCAGTGGCAGCAGCAGTGGCAGCAGCTCCCCTGCTTCGTCGAACAGCGTGTCATCCTTCATCCTCTCGAGCGCGAGCAGCGGATGTTGCAGTGGCGTCCCTGCTTTGTCGAACGGCGCGTCGTCCTTCATCCTCTCGAGCGCAAGCAGCGGATGTTACAGTGGCGTCCCTGCTTCGTCGAATGGCACGTCGTCCTTCATCCTCTCAAGCGCGAGCAGCTGAGTCACGGCAGCATCTTTGTTCCATCTAATTCACGCCGACTGTCATCCTCCTTCGCTCTTGCAGCTGCCGTATGCACAACATTCTGTGAGAGCCTGATCACAGTCGCATTTACATCTTCGGTGAGATGCCTACTTGCATCATTAGATAATCAACCAATGAAAGTTCCTTTCTTGGGAGGCTTTGTTTTTAGAAAATTAACCAGGGAGAACAATAAATAGTAGACAAATAACGTTTAAGTAAGCAAATCTAAACACGGATATAATTGTGAAAAAATATGATAAATCTATGTGGTCTGAGAAAGTGGGTATGTTTTGCAAGATTTTGTGTACCAGTCAAATTTCAGGTTTTAATTTAGGTGCAACGCAGTGTACGGACTACCTGTGATAAAGGAAATTAAATAGTGTGGCTACAGTGGTAGGTATATAAGTGTCAGTATGTTGGTTCAGTTCGAACATAGCAATAAGTACTAACCATTGAAAGTGTGGGGATAGTGTGGTGGTGTGGAGGAGGTGACCGGAAGCTGGGGACGATCGACTGGAGGCGGAAAAAGAAGTGACGCGAGATGTGTACCCTTTTTCGGGACTGTGACCCTTGACAAACGGACGTGTGACCGGGAGCTGCAACCGACGAACGGATATACCCACGTGGATGAGGCGAGTTCGCGGCAAGTGCAGTAGCTTCCACATTACAAACTATTTCGGCATCTGAAGACTTACAATTGAAAAAAGGAAAAAAAAAAAAAGGGGGAAGAATTTTTTTTTAAAGACAAAGCTACTGGAAAACAGAGAGGATTCTGTTGTTTGTTACTTACCGCAGGACTAAGGAGATGGCGACAAGATTACGGATGAGCAGAGAAGTAATTAGAGCTTTTACCGGTGAAGATGACGTTGTCGCCTGGATGCAAAAAGTTTGGCTGGTCGCTAGGCTACAACAGATAGACGATGTAGCGGGCCTCATCACACTCTATCTCGAGGGCGACGCGCTAGCGATGTACCTAGAAATGGACGACCTCAGACAGAGGGACGCACAAAAAATTGAGCGGCGTATGATGGAAGCGTTCGCGAAAGGACCACTTACCGCGTTTGCTAAGCTGGTAAGGATTAGGTGGAACGGTGAGCGTGTGGATATTTTTGCAGTGGAGATAAGGCAATTGGCCATGCTGGCTGGGTTTCAGGTGGAATGCGAACATGCGGTGCGGTTGGCGTTCATAAACGGATTTCCGGATGACATCGTGGTGAAACTGCAGCAAATACCTGGCTACAAGGAAATGGAGATGCGTGCACTGGTAGAGCAAGCCCACATCATAGCAGAGGATGCTAAGAAGAGTGTTGCAGCGATGGAGGCCCGGGGCAGATGACAGCAAAATGGCGAACGTTTAGAGCAGTGGTTCTCAATGGTGGGCCAAAAGCCCACTCAGTGGGCCCGGGACAATTTTGAGTGGGCCCGAAGAAATTTCAGTGGGCCTGGAAATTTTTTCAGACTTTCTTGGAACTTAAGATCACACAAAATGACAAACTTTTTTAAGTCTGAATGTTCTGTGATAAAATCACATGACTTAAGTTGACCTGCATTATTTGGGGTGCAATAACGCAGACACCTGCATATGTCTGCGTTCTTGCACATTCATGCACACCTGTGCGAACTCAAGGCATGTCTGTTCCTGAAATCTCGGACGCTATAAATGTGGGTGCAATAGAAATGAAATTGAGTTGAGGTTTTTACATTTCGTCTTGGGTTACTGAATTAATTTCGCCCGGTGAACCCCAACAAAAGTTACTCCCGTTGTTTATATCCGTAAAGTGACTAAAACAAATGTAATATATTTACGGTTAGGGTTAATTCAACCCTAACCCTGACCCAACCATAACCCTAACCCTAAAAAATATATTACATTTGTTTTAATCTTTAGTCACTTTATTAGAAATTTACAAACTGATTTCAAACGACAATTTCATGATATACTGGACATGAAGCCCCCACAGTGGCTGTTGGACATTCAAAACTTTGATGTTATTAGCGACGAAACTCTGGATCCTAATCTTGCAGTCGACTTGTTGGAACTCAAAGAGAATGCGCTATTGATGGGGAAAATGGAACGCGAGGGCCTTCTCGGCTGGCTTAATGGGGAAAAAATATTTCCAAACCTTTATGATCAAGCCTTTCCTTTTATTCCCTCTTTTCCTACAACGTGGCTTGTTGAATCTGGTTTTTCCACGCTAAATGATATTTTTTTGAGAAAAAGAAACCTTCAAACCATCAACTGGGGAGATTTGCGGCTCAAGTTGAACCAATCCTTTGAAGTCCAAATCGACAGTCTTGTTGAAAGACATCAGGAGCAGTGCAGCCACTAGCACTGAGCATTTGAGCATTATTAAAATGACCATTAAATTTTTTCTCATTTTTTATTGACTTTTTATCAAGAATTTGTGTTCTTCACTCGTGAAATTTAAATTTCACGAGTCGGGATCATATGGGGGTAAGTGTTCCAGAATGCTCTTTGAGCACTGACCCTGGCAATTTCTAGGGAGTAAAGTGGGTCGGGAGAACAAAAAGATTGAGAAGCACTAGTATATATATCATGTGGGGTTATAGTCTGGAATAGTTTTTGAGCTTGTAAAATAAGTGGGCCCGGGGGTCAAAAAGGTTGAGAAACACTGGTTTAGAGGTCGTTGTTTTAGGTGCCAGGGCCCGCACATAGCGAGAGACTGTAAAGAGTCAAGGCCGGACATAATTTGCTACCGGTGTAAGCGGCCAGGCCACATCGCTACAAGTTGCGACTAGGGAAATGGTCCAAGGGAGGCTACTGCGCCGGGAGCTACCCCTCGCGAGTAGAGCGCTGCCCGTGGTGAAAATCTTTGTGAGGGGAAAGCCATTACGAGCCCTCGTTGACACGGGCTGTACGACGACACTAGTGACCACGGGGGTGGTGCAGAAGTGGAGAGGGAAGAGTAGCGTAAAGGCAGTCGACGGTAGGAAGATTGAATGCCGAGGTCGTAGCGAGGTGGAGATGGTGGTATGGGAAAAGAAAATAAGGCTTTCGGCCATTTTGGTCGACTGCGTGGTGGATGGAATCGGCGTAGTTATGGGCATGGACGCGATTGGACGTTTAGGAGGCGTCACAGTGAACGATGGCTGCGTGACATTTGTGGCTCCGCACCGATATGCGCTGTGAGTACGCGACAGGAGAACGAGAAGGCCACGAGGAAAAAATATGCCGCTTACACTGTACAGGATAAGGACTTCAAGGCCATGTTCGACGGGCAACGATGGGTTGTTGAGTGGTACTGGAAGGGAGAACCACCAACACTGAAGAACAAAGTGGGCTGCTATCAGCACACATTGAAAGGAGACACTAGGAGAGAGTTTGAACGAGAGGTAGAGAGGTGGATCAAGGAGGGCATACTGCTTCCCTGGAAAGAGGAGGTGAAGTGTAGGATACTGCCGTTAATGGCGGTGGCGCAACCCACGAAGAACAAGGTGAGACCGGTATTGGACTTTCGGGAGCTGAATAAGCACGTGTCATGCCACACGGGTGGCGAGGTCACGGATGTCTGCGGGGAATCCTTGCGTGAGTGGAGACGTATGACGGGGGCTTCCACAATCGTCGATTTAAAGTGGGCATATCTATAGTTACACGTGGAGGAGAAGCTGTGGCAGTTTCAGCTTGTCAAGTATAAGGGCCGGACATATTTCCTGACCAGGCTCGGCTTCGGGCTGAACTCTGCACCGAAGATCATGGCTTCGGGCTGAACTCAAGACCATTCTGGGAAAGGCCGACAAGATGAAGAGAGTTACCAATTCCTACATCGACGACATCCTAGTGGACGAGACTGTAGTGGCGGCAGCGGAGGTCACGAGCCATTTACAAGGGCACGGATTGACTGTGAAGCCGTCGGAGGCGTTGGAGGGAGGAGCCGCACTAGGACTTAGGCTGCGAAGAGATAAGATGGGCACGCTAGTATTTCGGAGGGGAAATGAAGTCTCGGAAACTGGGCCGAAATATGAATAGACAGGAACTCTTCTCGTCGTGTGGAAAATTGGTGGGTCACTACCCAATCGCTGGGTGGCTCCGGACGGCATGCAGCTATGTCAAGAGACGAGCGGACGGGGTTACTTGGAGTGACAAGGTGGGAGAGAGGACGATGGCCATGATGCAGGAGATCGTGGGGAGGGTGAAGGCCAACGACCCGGTGCAAGGACGCTGGTATGTTCCCAAATCGCAGAGCGGGACCGTATGGTGTGATGCCAGCAGCATAGCGCTGGGTGTCACGTTGGAGATAGGAGGTGTCGAGGTCGAGGATGCAGCCTGGCTCAGGAAGAAGGATGATTGCAGCCACATCAATGTGGTCGAGCTGGACGCGGTGTTGAGAGGGGTGAACCTCGCCTTGAGGTGGAGACTGCGCACCGTTGAGATTCGTACCGACTCGGCCACTGTACTCGGATGGGTGAGATCGGTGCTTACCGGTGAGAAGAGAGTGCGAATGAGAGGGGCGGCGGAAATGCTGATAAAGCGCCGCCTGGGAACTCTAGGAGATCTGGCCACCGAGTAGACCTGAGGTTGAATGTAGTCTTCGTGCCCTCAGAGAAAAATAGAGCAGACGTTCTAACCAGGGTGAAGAAAGCCTGGATGGAAGCGCCGGGGGATGTAGAAGAGGGGATAGCTGCTGTATGTTGGCTGAGCGGGTCGGAGCTTAAAGGGTTGCATGACATGCACCACATGGGAGTGGATAGACCCTGTTCCTAGCCAGGAGAATCGACTCCGGCGTTAGCAGACACAGTGTCCAGAGAGTGGTCAGAGGCTGCGTCCGATGTCAGTCTATCGATCCCGCCCCGGGTGTGCACGAGACGGGAAGTCTCCCGGTGGATCGCGACTGGAAGCGATTGGTGGTGGACATAACACACTACCAACCGGGAACATACCTCTCGATGGTTGACTGTGGACCGGGACGGATGGCGATATGGAGGGAAATGAAGATAGGAACTGCGGAGGAAATCCCACGGACGTTGAGAGATATTCTTGGAGCGGGGCCCTGTGGATGAACTGCTGATGGACAACAGCGCAGCGTTCCGCTCCGAGGCGATGCTTGATAGGTGGAAGGTGGACCGCTACTTCAGAGCAGCATACAGACCAAGTGGAATTGGAATCGTGGAGCGACACCACCGCACAATCAAAGCAATGGTGGAGCGGGGGCACATCTCACCAGTGGAGGCAGTGTTTTGGTACATGTCCCCTCTGGTGGGACAGGCTGAGGAATCGGTGCCATACAAAGCAATATACAGATACGAGTGGCGGCGCCCATGCACTGTACCACAATGGCCAGTAGAGAGAGAGAACGCATTCGTACAGGTGGGCGAAGAAGTTTGGGTTAAGCCCCCAGACGCACGTTGCACATCTCAATGGGGAAAGGGAACGGTGACGGCCGTAAATTCCCTGAATAACATGTCCGTGGACGAAGTGCCACATCATATCCTGGATGTCCGTAAAGTTGTTGTGTCGACGGACTCCGAGGAAGAGGAAATCCAAAGCGCCGCCCCAACATTACGGAGATCGCCGACCGCCTAGATGGACGGCAGATTATCACATGCAACAGTGTGAGGGGGAGATTGATCCTTGAGATCAGGGGGGGGGGGATACTTTGGTGGTGTGGAGGAGGTTACCAGAACCTGGGGACGATCGACCGGAGGCGGAAAAAGAAGTGACGCGAGATGCGTACCCTGTGTGCCCTCTTTCGGGACTGTGACCCTTGACGAACGGACGTGTGACCGGGAGCTGCAACCGACAAACGGATATACCCACGTGGATGAGGCGAGTTCGCTGAGTGAACTATCAGAATTGCGGTAAGTGCAGTAGCTTCCACATTACAGAAAGGATACAGGCAAAAATGGCCGAAAAATCACATGATAAACTGGAACCTTATGACCATAAACGCATTAACTAAACCCCCCTTAAGGTGACAAATGTTGAAGAAGCATGCGTTTCAGAAACATGGGGTAGCTTATGAGAGTACGCATGTAAAAAAAAACCTACCACTTGTCAAAAGCCAAAAAAGAAGTGTGATCCTAGGTCAGACTTGACCGATATAAATAGGAGTGATTTCGCTCAATGAACAACACTCGAGTTGTCTGATTGCTGAGATAATACACATAAGTGTGACGAAATCTACTGAACACAACTCACTGATGTGTGGTTGGCCAGAGGTCGCCATTTCGCACTTAATTGAGGTGCAATTAAACAGGGGAGACAACCGGGTGCAAAATTAAATTCAATCATCCTAAAGTTAACTAAACAAACTAAAGTTAAGTCAGGGGGATTTAAAAATTCGCTACTCCATTTGTAGGACATGAGTAACCGATGTGTCAATTTTCGTTTAAATTGACTTTCCAGAAGTTGAAATGCTTTGCTGCGACCATAATATGAACTTTAAAAGTGGTCCAAAGGGGCTCACTGCCCTCCCTAGGGGGTTCCCTTATAAAATTCAAGTGATAACAAATGTGTGGTGCTTTATCTTATGGCAGGCAATAACCATTTTGTTTAGTTTTTGTAAGAATCAAGTATAAACTCCCGAAGTTATGGTGCTTTTTTGTTGTGGCAGTTGGAACTTTTATAGGTTAATGAATTGGGCTCATTGTCCCCGAGGGGGTCCTCTTGCTGAATTGAATTGAAAGTAAATGTGCCTCACTGTATCTTCATCTGTAGTACATGAATAACAACTAAGTCGAAACTCATTTTATTGGACTACCAATTATCGAAGCTATGACGCTTTGCTGCATTACAATAGCCAAATTTAATAAATGACTCGCCTGGGCTTACTGCCCCCTAGGGGTCCTCTTGCTTGTTCCGGGTATAGACAGTCTTCAACATCATCTTTAGGCAATGGGTAACCAATATGTCCGGTAAAGTTCAAATCGAACGTAAACTATAAAAGTTATCAGATAGTAATACTGTGTTAATGTGAACTTCAATAGATAAGTCGAAGGGGGCTTACTGCCCGCCGCCCGGGTCCCCTTCATAAGTTCAAGTAAAAGTTCATGTGTTCACCTTCCACAATCGATGTTCGGGAAAATAAAATACCCTACGACACGTAATGGGACTTCAGAAACCTATGTATGAAATTTGGTGCAAATCGGTTGTAAAATGTAGAAATGCATGCGGTTACACAGACAGACATCTTTTGTTTTATATACTATACTAGCAGAATGGCCCGGCGTTGCTCTAGGGTTCTTATATATTTGATATATATTTATCCTTATCGAGCCTCGTGAAATAAATACGTTTGTTTATACATAATTATATATATATATAACAGTACAGAGAAGTACGGAATACCTCGGCCTCGGGATGGTGTCTACATTTTGTGCTTATAAAAAAAACTCGTCGTAGATTACCATGGTTTTTTTTCGTGCGAAGAAAATCAATACTTTTGTTTATATTTTGTTATTGTGTATGTAAAAATATCTGTACACGAATATATAATTATATATATATATTAAAATAACAGATTAAAGTTTAAGCAAAGAATCGCTTCTTTCACCCTTAACGGGATCTTCTGAAACTAAAAAAATCCATCTGCGAACGCAGAAGTAAATATTTCGAAAAATGTATATATATACACACACACACACACCTCGTCATAATGACGTAATGCAGACAGATATTATAGGGGCGCGACGTTATATCTATCTAAAAAGAGAAAGACTAAGAGAGAGAGAGAGAGAGATATCACTAAATCGCCTAATGCGGTCCCTAGGGCATTGAAAATTTGAAATTGTTTTTGCTCAAAACACTTACAGGACCATAAGTATTACATGTGTAAAATTTGAAAACAATCGGTTGGGTGGTTCTCGGGTTTTAGTGGTCTAACAGACAGACATTCTCTGTTTGAGATATATAGATTGATTTCTGAATTATTTGCCTTTAAGAATAAAGTAAAGCAGTTTGTGTCTTCATAATTTTATGCCAGTAGAAAAAGAAAATAGAATTTCAAAACCCAGCAATTTTCTCAGGCCCCACGTTGAGAATCACTGCTTTAAAAGACGCTGTTTCATACTATAAAACCAGGGGGCAGTTCTGTATCAAAAAGGTTAAATTCTATATTTGTATTCAGAAAAATTACAAGGGGAGATAATCAAACTAAACTAATACAATATTGGCTGAACTCCCGAAGGAAATATATCAACCATAATCATCCTATCCGCTCTGATACTGCCTATTATAGGATTACACGAGCCAGTGTATTCCTTCCCTTTTTTAAATGGCTGGGTACAATTTAAAGGAAATTGTTATTTCTAGCAGGTCGAGCAACCAGTTTTATATGAAACATTAATAGAGGGAGGTAATCCAACTAATAAATACATCGACGTTAACATGCAAAATTATGAATTGTTTTTGAAGTACACATTCGTTTGTGATTTAATAAATTTTAAGTACCGTATTTCCCGGCGTCCTCGAGGATGCACCCTAATTTTGAGAACCAAAAATTTGAAAAAAGAAATAATAAACAACCTTCAGCCTCCAGGACGCATGGTAGATTTTTAACTTATTTTAGGAAAAAGGTAGCGTCTTCGACCCCGGGAAATACCGTAGTTTTCTCTGGCTTAAGGTATTGAAGTATTGTATATTTTCGTCTGCTTATATCTAATCTTTCCCCCTTCGACTTAGTTCTTTCATATCTCGATGATATAAGAACCAGTAAATAAGTCATCTGAATAAAAATAGTGAGAGTTTTGAAAACACAAATTTTATAATCAGGACCTTTTATATTAAATACATATGTATTCAACGATAATCATCTCATATTTAACCTCGGTTTGCTACTAGGTACATGGTGCTTTACTGTTTTCAATACTTTTGGAGAAACACTTCACTAATGGTAGCTAGTAGTGAAGTATGTATTTATTTCAATATATTCAAGTTTTCTTCCACTGCTATTACATTGAATCTGAAACTATCCATGACACATGTAACAAGGGACTGTATTCTGTAAGGCAAAGTTAGCCTTGAACACAATGTAAAGAGCCATAACAAATACCACAATGGCAACCTTGTGCAGTCTGCAACTAACCCAGGTTCCGCTGTACTTATGGTCAAGGAGGGTAAACTCACCAAATATTGATCGCTCCAACAGGTTTGCGGTTGAACCTGTAGCAGTGGAAACCTCTGGTGTCCTTGACCCTGGGACTACCTTCCTACTCACTGCCATCAGCTTGGCTACCCACAGGTATGAGCCTCACAAACTGGAATGGCTGTTGAGTCCGTAGCAGTGGAGACTTCTGGTGTCCTTGCTACTCACCACCATCAGCACGGAGTTGACTACCCGCAGGTGTAGCCTCATAAGGTGGAATGGCACTTCGAGTACATCTTCACCATCCTACATTGTCTGCTGGAGCCACAAGATAACCCCTGTTTGCTCATAATAGTGAGAGATGGATGCAGACTGGGAGTTTTGATTCTTTTGTGTTCATACCTGGTGTATGTGTTTCATGGATATGATTTTTTTTTATTCATATTTCCTACTTTATTGGTACATAAGATATAATCCAATTGTCAATCCTCTCACTTGATTTATCTCCCTCTTGCCAGCAGTCTTTCTTTCTTTCACTATTCCCTCCACTACTAACTTCTATTTTCCTATTTAGCTCCCCCTTATCTTTCGTAAACAGATATGTTGACTTTAGTCTGCCACAATAGAATGCTTTCTGAAAACTGGTTGATGAACAAAAGGAAACAAGGGGTTTTGAGGTCTTGCTAAATGTCATGCAGGGCTGCCCTGTGTGGGCCCCCATTTGCTTATAATTGTGAGAGACTGAGTTTGGTTCTTTTGTGTATATGTATGTTTCAAAGCCCAGACTAGAAAAGAATTGTAGGCACCATTTTAAGCAGCTCATTAAGTATATGTTGTTCTCTCTACTTGCTAATCTAACATCTATCCTTTCATATTCCTACTACTTTTTATTATTATTGCAGTGCCACAGTAACATACACCCAGTACACTTGCTAAAGAATATGACGATAGAAAAGACACCCATGCTAAAATTATAACACAAGAGTGAAACTGACTCTTCCAACCTACCCAGGTCAATAGTAGTAGTATTGACTTTAGTCTGCCACAATAGAATGCATTCTGAAAATTGGCTGATGAACAAAAGGAAACAACAAAGGGTTGGGAGGTCTCTTTAGTCTTGCTAAGTGTCGTGACAACCTTTATTTTTTTCATTGCTGGTATCACAGTACACTTGCTAAAGAATATGATGTTAGGAAAGGCACCTAATCATAGAAACCATGCCAAAATTGGAACAGGAGTGAATCTCACTCCTGTTCACCCTACCTAGTAAAGTCAATGTAAAATAATTATTTAAACTGTTATTTCTTAGTATATATTTCATATATAAAATGGACTGTTCTATGAACATGCGTTAGTGTCTGAACTAAAAGAAGAAATAAACAAAAGAGATTTGTTAGGATTGCCCATTTCCCTAACACTACCATCACCATTGATTCAATGCCAGAAAACCCAATTAAAATAACATTCTGAAAAAGAAAAATAATATATATATATATACACACAAAAAAAAAAAGAAATATACAAATAAGATTTGTTGTAATATTTTATTTATTTATTGTTTGATTGATTTTAGAAGCCTTCAGCAGAAGGGACACTGAGCAGCTGAGAAAGAGTTAACATGGAATTAAAAATCCAAGTTTTACTATTTAGGATGATTCTATTATTAAAATAATATCCAGAGAAATGAAGAAGAGGAAACATGATAAAAGAATCTTCCATTAAATGATTTCCAATGAACCTGACAAGGAAATATGATCCAAATAGAGATTGATTATAGACAATGGAAATCCCTCTTTCTCTCTCTCTCATTGAGAAAATAAACAGTTCTGGTTAGAAAGATCCAGAAACAAGTCTAATATCTTCCGAATAGAAAATGGAAACAATGGTAACTGGAGAAAGACTTGTTGAAATTGTTGTAGATAAGGTAGACTCAAATGACGAGAGTTTTTGACAGGAAGGAAATAGTGAGACATTAAGAAAAATGTCCAGAAAATATCAGTGTAACAAACATTTGAAATAGTCTCTGGACTTTGATGAAAGGACAAGAAACTAACACAAGAGAAATGATGGTAAAGAGGAACTATGTTTCAATGAATGCCAGCAAAAATATGTTACGGACTTCCTTAAATGGTGGTTGAACAATAAATATGCAGTAGAACCAAAAGATACCAAAAGAAACTTCCATATAATGCAACTCTTAAAAAAAAGAAAAACCCTAAACAAAGGCAGGGTCATTCTCAAAAAGTTACACAAAAGATACCACTTTCCAGATAGCCAGAGTTAATACCCAAATACTGGTGATGAGAGATAGTTTAACGGGAAAAATGAAACTAAGATTGATTGGTAATGATAAATGTTACAATGATTTATAAATAACTCCAGAGTTATAGAGATTGAGTAGCTAGCATAAGTTATTGATTAAAAATTGACACTAGTGTCAGGTTTCAGTCAGCAGAACTTGAAAATGTATTTAGATGGAGCTAATGTCAGAACTGACCATTATTACTAACAAATATATATATATAGGAAGTAGAATAGTTTAAATTTCAGAAATTACAATATAAACAAAAAAATAACCACAAGATATCTTTTTATTGGAATAGAGATTTGGACATCACCCAAATGGCAACACCAACATTGCCAGGGGACATCGTAAAGGATAACAGATAGTGCTAAGGGTTATCAGAAGTAACTGGGAGTCACATGTGCCAAGAGACACACTCCAAATAGTAAGGGAAACACTGTAAGAAGAAGAGCTAGCTAGAGGATGTCCCACAAGATCAACACAACACTGGGACAGTGTCAAGGGGTCATGCCCAAAATGGTAACAAAAGAAGAAGAAAAAAAACGAAGCTTCAGGACTTTCATATGTAGTAAGAGAAAATCGAATACAACTGAAGAACACTAAAACAATACAATAGAACTCTGCCAGGGGTAGCCCCAAATGGCAACAGTAAATTTGCCAGGGGACATCCCCAAATGGCAGGAATAAATTTGCCAGGGGACAACCCCAAATGGCACCAGTAAACATGCCAGAGGTCATTCCCAAATGGCAGCAGTAAATTTGCCAGGGGACACCCCCAAATGGCCCTAGTAAATGTGCACCCAGAAAAGCAAAATACTCATCAAATAATAGTTAA
This sequence comes from Eledone cirrhosa, assembly GCA_964016885.1. Lineage (NCBI taxonomy): Eukaryota > Metazoa > Mollusca > Cephalopoda > Octopoda > Eledonidae > Eledone > Eledone cirrhosa. The sequence continues at coordinate 93,263,635 of OZ024744.1, forward strand.
ATCAAAATCACAATATTTTAAGATACCATTCAAAACTATACATACGGGACAAATATTGCTAGAGGACTAACCCAAATAGTGAAAGGTTCTAGATATAGTTGAGAAAAAACAATACCAGGGAGGTATATCTCCAGATGGCAAAAGAAATATATTATAACCAGGGGAACATCTCTAAATGGTTGGTAAGAGGAACTAGATATAGACCAGAGATAATAGCACCAAGGGGACATAATAAATGGCAAGAAAATAAGACCAGGGGAATATCCCCAAATGGCAAGAGAAAATAATACCAGGGGGTAACCCCCAAATGGTAAGAGGGACAAGACAGAATAGAGAAATTAGTACCAGGGTAATATACCCAAATGGTAACAGAAAATAAAACCAGGGGGTTTACCCCCAAATGGTAAGAGGAACAAGACAGAATAAAGAAACTAGTACCAGGGTAATATACCCAAATGGAACTAGATGTAAAGCCAGAGAAAGAGTGCCAGGGGTACAACCCCAAATGACAAGAGAAATAAATATTTAGATAAAAAAAACAAGGAAAACAGTACCAGGACGGGGGACATGTTCAACATTGTTAAAAAGAAATTAGATATTGATATAAATAATGCCAGGGGACATTGCCCCCAAATGGCAAGAGACAGGTACAAACCAGAGCAATAATAATTGCCAGAGGAAACATCCCCCAAATGGCAAGTAGAATTAGATACACATAAGAGAAATGTAGCACCAAGGGTACATACAGAAATGGTAAGAACTAGATATAGATCAGAAATAAGGGAGCATATCCATATAGCAAGAGAAATAGATAATTCTAGGAGTTATCCCCAGAAGAAAGGAGACAGAATAACAAGAGGAATTGAGCAAAAGAATTAAATAGGGCCAGGGGATATCCCCAAATGGCATAAGAAATACCAGGGGATAACCCCAAATGGCTGATATCTCCAAATAGCAAAGAAAATACCAGGGAATATAACCAAATGGCAAAATAAATACCATGGAATATCCCCAAATGGCAAAGGAAATAAATAGAGCCAGGGGTTTTTAATTGCAAATGGCAACAGACTAAATAAATACCAGGGGATATCCCCAAAATGGCAACAAAATAAATAGGGCCAGGGGATAACCCCAAATGGCAACACAATAAATAGTACCAGAGAGTATCCCCAAATGGCAACACAATAAATTGTACCAGGGGGTATCCCCAAATGGCAACACAATAGAGCCAGGGGATATCCCCAAATGGCAAAGGAAATAAATAGTACCAGGAGGTATACCCAAATGGCAAATAAAAAAAAAAAAAAAGGGATGATAAAATTGTTTCAATATTATAGAAAAAAACAAATTTTTTAACTGAAATTATGAAACACCCAGAACAGGATAGTGAATGATGATGATGATGATGATGATGATGAATACAAATTGATTTTGAAGAGGAGCTTCTAATAAATGAAGATCATACACATACAAATTGTTTTTTTTTATATGTGTAATTCAAACTAAGGGGTTTGAGAAAGATTAAAAAGTAATGATTCTAGAATAAACCAATTGAGCAAGTCATGGTCATCAGACCAGGTTCGTCTCACAACGGGGCAACCCGTCTAATATAAACTAGCATGGAAAATGGACGTTAAATGATAACGATGATGAATTCATGGGGAGAAAATTAATTATACTGCCAGAATTTTTCAATGCTATATTATTATTTTTTAAAGAAACATGAGATCAAAATTTTCTGTAAATTGGTGAAAGAGAATGATGTATGATGTATGATATTTTTACATTGCACAAAATGTTGAGATGATAATTTTCTTTGTCTTTTCATCTTCATAATAACTATTTCTTAAAATATTTCAAATGTTCTGAAAAGTAGTTTTGTCAATGTAGACAATTGTCGATTCAATAATAAACCGAAAAAAAAAAAATGGTAATTCAAGAAAAAAATAATAATAAATAACATTCAAAATAGTATAGTTGTTATAAATAAGAAAAATAATAGCATAGTTAATAAATTCTCAAAATTAAAATAAAAAAATAATTAAATGCGCATTTAATTAAACATTAAATAGAATATAATAATTTTGTGTATACCAGTAAAAAATATATTTTGATCAATAAAACAAAAAAATAATAATAAAAGTGTACAATTCCACAATAAAAAAGGAATATTTAAAAATATTCTTTTTTTTAAAAAAAGGCCTTTTTTTAATCGAATATTTAAAAATTGTTTTGATATAAATATGAAAATAAAATACGTTGTATTTTTCAAAAATTCTTTGTTTTAAAATGAACTTTTCTGTACATTTTTGGTTGATTTCGGTAAAGAATAACATCTACATCAGAATCATCAAAATTCACAGAATAAAGCATTCTTTAACCACGCTGAGAATAACTGTGGAAAAAGGTTAGAATACAGCAAAACAAGTTGGCTTAATATCCTTGGATAATATAAATTATAAAACTTGAGTTGAGTGTAAGGATCTCAAGTATTTCAGTTTTTTCTATTTTTTTCTTTCTTTTTCTTCTTTTAATTTTCTGGAATCTCAGAAAAGTATTTCTGGCAGTATGTTTGCGAAATATAGATTTCTAACATAAGCACAAGGTCGTACATTTGAAAAGGGGAGTGGGAAGGGAGATATAGTCGATTAAATTGACACCAGTATTTGACTGGTACCTTTATTTTCATCAAAAACTGGAAAGATGGACCTCAATTGGATTTGAATAGAGTTTTAAATCCATGCCAGCAGCTTAGAAAATAAATGAAAAACAGTGATGATGATGATGAAGAAGATGAAGATATGGTGATGATGATGATGATGATGATGATGAAAATATGGTGGCAATGAATGTAAAGGGCCGCAACTAAATACCACAAGGCATTTTGTCCGGCACAACTAATAATAGGAATAATGATGTTTGATAAAGGAGGAATGCCAAGAAAAGCAGGCTCAAATGGAGGGTGATCAGAATGAAATGATGAAGAGAGAATATGAATGAAAACAATAACAAAAAACATCAACAAAAAGCATAGCTTTAAAATATGTTACAATGTTATACTTTTTTGTTGTTGTTTAATGTTATTGTTATCTTTAGGTAAAACTGGATTAAAATGAATCCATGGCAACATAGTAACTTTAAAGTCAGCAGAAATTTATTTAAAGATGTTGCTTTAAAGTTACTATATTATTTATTACAAGAGATGTACAGACAAGGCTGTGCAGTTTAGAAGTTCAGTTTAGTCCAGTTCAGTACAACGCGTTTCCCGACATAACACCTGGGGCAAGTGTCTTCTACCCTAACCTTATTTTGACCAATGTTTTATGTGTGAAATTTAGTTGGAAACCCACCAAGTCTATATATGTTTATGTATGTATGTATGTATGTTTGTTTGTGTGCGTGTGAAATGTATGTATGGTCACTCATGAGAACTACTAGCAACAATCCAATATAGCTTGTCAAATACATGTTCGGGCCGTTGTTGACTGAACCAGCACCCTCACCAGCCTGGCCTAGCGAAGGGAAGTCTCTAGAATCCCAGAAGGAGAAAACCCAATATCAGTCGAAACAGGGACAGCAACTATCTAGCAGCAGCACAGAAACTTATGAATTCCAGGGTAATGTCTGGTGAGCTGTAAAACCAGTGGGAATGGGCACCCCACTTATGCTTTCGTCAAAGCCTGTACTTAGGGGGTGACTGATATATGAAATCCATTATGCATGGAGTAATCTTAAAGTTGGGGATATTCAAATGAAGATAACAATATTCCATCCCTTCCAACACCTTCAAATCTATAATTTTTATTGTCACCAGATATCTTGCCTTGCATTGTCTCTGGGTCATACCATTAGATTTGGGAGGGTCCACCAGGCATTGTGCAAGCCTTATTGGACCTAAAACTTCATTGCAGAATTGTTTTCAATAAATGGGTCTCCATTGATATAATTAGACAGTTGTCTTGTATGTATGCATGTGATGTATATATGTATGCATGTATGTATATACCAGCAAAAGCTGTAGACACTAGCAAGAAAACCAGTGCCTCCAAACAAACGTGTTTGTTCTGCCAAGTTGCACAGATGCTCCATTGGGAATTTAACCACAAATCTAAAGAACTTGTGATTAGCTTCCAATCAATAAAATGTGATATCAAATTTAATTAATAAATAAAAGTTAACAAGAGAACCCTTATTTTAGAAATTTTGCTATGATTCTCTTTTCTTCAAAATGGAAGCTTGTGATGTTAAATTAAAGGTACTGAACACAAGAGTTCAGATATAGCCATTACATTATATTTATTTAAATCTATCATGCTGCCTAACAGAGCAAATCTTCCACATTTTAAAAGCTAACGCTAACTCTAAAACTAATCCCTTAATAATAATTCACAGAGAATTAACTTGTTAGTTATTAGTGTGAAAGGGATGTGGAGTATATATGATCTTATATTAATACACACTCTCAAACACTTAAGTTATAGAAAATTATACTTTGAGAGAGATAAAATTACATCATTTAACTAAAAACTACTATCTTTCTTTCTTTCTAAAAGAAAACATAACTATGGAATATCTGCAGAATGTGTCTATGAATCACAAGAAATACTAAATAGAAGATGTAATTATATCATAACTAACTAACAAAACTACTATAATTACTACTTAGTAATTAATGCTATTACTAATGATTAAAATATCATGAGAGAACAATGAGATTTTCTATCTAAAGTTTCCTAAATAAAAAATTTAAAAATCTCATTTTCTTCTTAATCACAATTTAATTGAAAACTATACTAAACAATGATTCTTAGACAAGCAGATATGTTTTCAACAAACTTATTAAAACTCCTAATCTAATTTTTTAAATCATATCTGCAGTTCTTGATTTGTACTCTTCTATCTGCTATATTGATAATAATAAAAAAAGTAAAAAAATAGGAAAGAAAGAAAAAAGAAGATTTCTCTGCATTTTCATATAAATTATTCTGATTCTGTACTGCACACCACATCTTCAATCAACCTGCTTTCAGGTTTCTGAAAGTATACAGAGAGAACTTCAGAAAAAAGCATTCACCATCGACCTTTTTTTCTCTTTTTTCCTAATTATACTAAAAATTTACATATTTATTTATTTTAGTAAAAAAAAAAAATATTTGGTAAAATTTACCAAATTTGTAATGGAAATTAACTAGAAATATATTTTATATTAAATAAATTTAAGAAGTGTATTTTAATAAAATACTTATAGTTATTTTAATAAAATACTTATAGTTATTTTAAAAACTAAATAATGATAATAATATAGCTATTTTAAAAACTATAGTAATAAATAAATAATAGTAATTAATAGTAATAAATAAATAATAATTATAATCAGAGGTTACTCCCTGATACCATGAGCTTCTTTCTTACTGGCACCAGGAACCTCGAACTCGAACCTGCTCTGGTTTTCTTCCGACAATAACTCGAGCACTAATTTGAATCAATATGTGAAAACACATATCTGTAAAGACACAAAAGTAATGTTATACCTCATCCAAGACAATTTTGTCAATATATCCTGAAAAAGAAGGAACCTGAAAGAGAATTTTGTTTGAATCATTGTGTGTATGTAAATTTGTATTGTTGTTATCTTTTTTTTTTTTTGATTTTGATTAGAGCTGAAAAGGAAAAATTTTTCAGATTAGTATTTCACTCAAAGGATATAGTCGCCCGGACGGTAATGTTCAGGCGTTCCAAAATTCCTTAAAAAATGGAAAACAGAAATCTCCAATGAAAATATGCCAATAATTAATTCCTGATTAGAAATTAGAATATTGACAGATTTATCAATAAAAGATTCCATTTTATTACTCCTGATTAGGTGGTACTCCGAGTAGGTGGCATCCATTTTCCATGGAATTTTTTTTTTTATATATAAGAGGATAATATAAAGCAGGGGGCGTGGGGTGGTGTGGTCTAGAGTAAAATTTTTGAAGTTTCAGCATTGTCACCTGAAAAAGAAAAACAAGAAAAGAAAATTTAGATTGAGAAGAATGGAATGTAAAATAGGAAAATATAGAAGAAAAAGAAAATGGAAAAAAAAAAGGAATGGCAAGGACTCTACTGTCACAGAAGAATGAAGAAAGGTTGAAATGTTTTTTGATTGGGCTCTGAGCCAGTGACACCCGCTGCAACAGCCACCCCACCTCGTAGGGCTCCTTCCTCAGACGGGCCACCAACATTCCGACATGGCAGAAAAATTTGACTGTACAGGGTCCAAGTATACCTGAGGTCTCGACAGTGACCGGTGCAAAGAGGAAACAGCCAGACAGTCCCCGGTATTTGTTTATTTTAAAAGAAATATTTAAAATTTCATTCATAGCTTTTATTTCAATATTTTAATTCTTTGCTAATAACTTAGTAAAATAGATAGTGAACTCATTAAATAATAAAGATGTCTTGTGTCCAGATTTAAGAATGATTTTAAAAAAAGAAATATTGTATATAATATCGTTTAATGTACATTTTCCACACTAGGATGGGTTAGATGGATTGTCTCGTTTAAGGCAAGACAGGCCAGGTGACTGTGTCTTGCTCATATAGAACTGTTTCTGGCTAGGTTTCTATGGCTGGATGCCCTTCCTAATGCATTTACAGTGTGGGTTGGGTGTTTTTTGTTGCGCTAGCCACTTTACAGTGTGGACTGGGTGCTTTTTGTCATGACACCTACACAATCACTTTACAGTGCGGGGTGGATGCTTTTGATAAATTAAAAAGTCAATCTCGTTAAAATTAAGACACCAAACGAGATATGCCTAATGAAAATATGTTGCGTATATTCAATGTTAAGAAGTGTATTTTAATAACATGCAAGGAGTTGAGTATGTGTGTATATGCATGATGTCCAAACTAGTATCCTCCACCTCCAACTAACTTACTCTCTACCTGATGATCCTGGCCGACAGGATGGAGAATACATTGCCTCAGAGGACAGTGAGGGTGATGTGCTGGAACAGCCACTCCACCTCATACCTCCGCTCTAATAGCAGTGAGCAGGGATCTGGTCCGGGGGATCTAAGAACGCCAAAAGTCTCCACTGCTACAGGCTCACCCACAAACCTATCAGAGAGTGGCCAATACTTGGAAGTTTGCCCTGCAGACTAGTTTCAATAACCCTTTAGCATTTACATTACTCTATATATACTATTGTATTTTCATGGTAAAGGCTTTACCTCACATATCAAATCTATGAGGATTTTGATAGTATTTATTTTGAGAAAAATACCTTAATATCAGTATGAGCAGTCAGTTATGGTTGGTTTGAACAGAAAGAGGAGAGAATTCTGGCCAGATACGGCCGGTTTAAATGCTAATGGTTAAAGCAATTGAGTGCAATGATTAAATATCTCAGCTCCTGCTGACCCTTGTTTATAATGCTTCAGAGAAGTTTTTAGCAACATTTGAACTTACAACAAAGAAAGCCATTTTACCATTTCCTACACCTCTTCTATGAAGTAGAAAGTCAACAAATTACTCAGAGAGTACATCTTTCATTATTACTTCCATTAGGGCAATGGACTGGCAGAATCAGTAGAGCGTAGGACAACATGCTTTGCGGTGTGTAGTTACAAACCTCTATATTCTGAGTTCAAATCACGCCATGGTTAGCTTTGCTTTTCATCCTTACGGGGTCGATAAAATAAAATACCAGTAATACATTGAGGTCAGTATAATCGACTTCAAATTGCTAGCCATATGCCAATTGTAGAAACGATTATTACTTCTGCTAAAACAACGAGGTCAAATGAGATTGAAACAAGCCTTGAGTTGTCTTCCTTAGACTAATGATTAAAATACTATTAGTTATTGAGCAAATGTTCTCTTCCATTTTGCATATCATCATCATCGTTTAACATCCATTTTCCATGTTGGTCTAAGTTGGATGGTCCTGACATGATTACTTTGCTTTGATACCCTTCCTAATGCCAACCTCTTTACACGGTACTGGTGCATTTATGCATGGAACCACCACAAATATTTCTAATTTGATTTCTGATACTAACTATATGAAAATATTGTTAACACAGACTTATTTAAAAAGTCAATATCAAAATATTTAATAGATAACATGCATCAAAAATCCATATATAGTTATGCATAGCAGAGCAGAAAAATCAGCATTAGCAAACATTTGGGTAAGCAAAGGAGGCAACTCCTTACATGTTTCATTATTATTAGATCTCCTCAGCAAGCAGACTTCAAAGTACTTACCAAAATAGTAAATGAATCACTAAATAAATGTACAATACTAGAAGACAAAAAAATAAATAGTATATTTAAATATTAAATCACTGAGTTTAACTCTTAACATCCTGTACTGCACCAAAACACAATAGCAAGACATACAAATAGCAACACTTGGATTTGAGAGCAGATAGGTGTGAAGGATGTAATCAAGACCGCCAAGGGTAAATATAGGTGAGCTGGCCACGTCTCTCATTTCAGAGACAACAGTTGGACTATTAGAATGATCGAATAGACACCAAGGCAGTGGAGAAGAACCAGAGAGCAGCCAAAAGCCAGATGGCACAATGATCTGACCTGATACCTCAGCCCCAAATGGCCAGAGATAGGAAGCGATGGAGGTCAACCAGGGAGTGGCTCCTCCAACAGGAGTGAGAGGCCCTGGATTTTGGAAGAATATTTTGCTTTTAAAAATGTTTGTAATCTATATATATAAAACTGAGGATGTCTGTCTGTGAGTTTTAATCCCTAAAACTCGAGAAGTACCCAACCAATTTTTTTCAAACTTTACATGTGTATTACGTTTCAGGGAGTGTTATGCACATAAAAAATTCAACTCTTTGGTCCCCTAGGACGCCACATTAGGTGAAAAACTGCGTTTTTTCCAGCTTTTTAGGGGTTTTTTTGAGGCGTTACATCAAACCGATTTCCTTGAAATTGTAACTATGTATTAGTCAGTCTCTTCTTCATACCGTGAGCGAAGAAAATCCAACTTTTTTATGGCCTAGAGCCCGCATTAGGTGAAAAACTTCATTTTTTCAGCTTTTTAGGGCTAGCCGATTTTCCCGAAATTTCAAGGCATATTATGCACATAAAAAAAAATAATTTTCTTCCTAGGGCTCGCATTAGGTGAAAACCTGCATTTTTCCTGCTTCATCAAGGAAAATCTTATAGATTATCCAACCATCAGAGTATTCGGTTTATTTTCTTTACATATTGTCCAGGCATGCAGTTTTTCCACGATTAGGTCTGTTGGCGGCCTGCGTTCCAAAATACCTTATACTGTGCAACGCCGGATACCACTGCTAGTTTATGATAAAGTTTGTTACTAATTGCATTTAATTTATTAATATCTTTTACTACTCTTCCTACAGAACCTTCCATAACAGGCCCAGTGGAACATGGTCATATGCTTTTTTGAGCTCTAGGAAACAAGTATACACCTTTTGGCAATACTCCCATGATTTCTCAAAGATCTGCTGCAGTGTGAATATTTGGTCAGCTGTGCTGTGTCCAAGACGAAAACAACACAGTTCATCAGCTAGCTGGACTCTATACCTACAGCTTTTTGCCAGACACTTAACAGACTTTACTAGGGAGTCTCCAAGAGATTAACTATCCCTCCCAGATGTATCTCATGTACATCAGAAGATGCTGTTGTGACCGGGCTCAGGAGATCAGCAAAGTATTCTCTCCATCTCATGAAGATGTACCTATCTAAAGGGAGAGGAACCCTGATACATTCCAGATAGGTGTGGAGGTGGACTTATTACAAAGTCAGCGGATGGTCTGCCAGAACACTTTATTTGCTGATCTGAAGTTAGATTACAGCTTAACCCCAAAGTCCTCCCATGTCTTAAATTTGGACGCTTTTACTGCATCTGCTGCATATAGGATCGATGGATAAACTTTTGTTGCCCTGATGTCTCTACATGAATGCCTTAGTATTTGTGTTCAGATAAATGGTGCTAAATCAAAACTTGATAGGTTTGATGCTGAGTGCTGCATGGCTGGAATGAAAATCAGTGCTGCAAAAACTGAGACACTCGTCCTCTCAAGGAAGCCTGTGCAGTGCACTCTACATGTGAATGGAGTCCCATTGAAGCAGGTGGAGAAGTTCAAGTATCTCAGAGCCATGTTCATGAGTGATGGAAGGCAGGACGCTGAATTAAGTGCATTACTGCGCCAGCTCCAGCATTCAGTCAGCAGAAGAAGGGAAGTAGGTGTTCAAGCCAAACTCACAATCTTCAATTAGGTATCTGTGCCAATCCTTACCTATGATCAAGTATCTTGGGCAATGACCAAAATATCGCAAATAAAAGTGGCTGAAAAGGGGTTCCTCTGAAGCATCTTTGGAGTACTGTTACTCAATAGAGTGCATAGCTCGGAGATCAGAGTTGGTCCAGGCAAAGCCACTATTTCTCCAAATTGACAGATCACAGTTCCTTTGCTGTGGGCATGTGGTTAGAATGTCTCAGGAAAGAATTAGACATATTTTATAGGCAAAGCCAGCCAGTAGGATACACAGGGATAGACTATGAGCAAGGTCTTGTTTGGCGATCCAGTCGGATCAACAGAAGATGCTTGCTTCCGACAGGACCCACTGGAAGGTGTGCTTGAGGACTCTGCCCCCCCCCCCCCCCACAAGAATAAGTGGCCAAGCAAAGAAAAATATTTTTTACATCATATATTTTGAATGCACATCAACAAACAATCATTATCGACGGGTTGGCAGTATTGTTAAAGTGTCGGACATTATGCTTAGTGGCATATAGTTACGGCCCTTTACATTCTGAGTTCAAATCCCACCGAGATTAGCTTTGCCTTTCATCCTTACGGAGTTAATAAAATAAAGCATCAATAACAGTTGATTTCATTGACTTTCCCCTCCCCACAAAATTGTTGGCCTTGTGCCTAAATCAGAAATGATTATTCTTAGCATAATTGACTGCATCACATTAAATTTCTGCAACATTCCCTCTCACAAGTAAAGACATTAACATTTGAATTAACAAATCAATTTTTAGATATTTTGTGCTGAATGAATGTTAAGAGTTAAGTACTCATGACAAAACACATCCAGAGTTGTCTCCAGTACTTTCTGGAAATGATTAAAATAGTTGTTTCTACTTTTGGCACAAGGCCAGCAATTATCCTAGTGTATTACTGGTACTTTATTTTATCGACTCCCGTAAGGATGAAAGGCAAAGTTAACCTCGACAAGATTTGAACTCAGACCGTAAAGGGACGTAACTATGCTGGAAAGCATGGTGTCCGACTCTCTACCGATATAGTTTTTTTAGTTCCTGCTCACACCTATGCAGATTTAGGTGGCCCCTTACAAGGTTGTCCTCACAGGCTTTTGGAGGTGTTTTAAGCTTTTCGTTACCATATTTCTAATAACACACTGTATTCAATTAATGAAGAATTTATTAAAATTATTAATTATTTCCTAAATGTTAAATATTTGTACTAAAACTTGAAAGATTTTATATAATATTTTTGTTGGAAGGTTTAAATTTAAATTAGGAACCTTTTAAAGTGTTTTTTTTGGTTCAATAAAATCAGAGCTGGTTTTGTTTTGGTTAATCATTGGTACCCCAATATGCTCGTGAAAAACATAAAAGGAAGTACCTTACTCAAGAACAGTGCTGCCCAACCAGGGAAATCATACTTGCTTCAATGGTAAGGAAACCATTTTTTACTTCATAGATAAATGGTGAAAATGTTTACTCCAATTATTTTAATACACATAATCCCTTTTCTCTGTTCTATATATTATTCATAGACAGCGAATTAGCAGTCGTTAGAATGCTTTATGGTATTCATTCCAGCTCTCTGCTCTCTGAGTTCAAATCCCACCAAGGTCAACATTGTCTTTCATCCTTTTGAGGTAGATTAAAAAAGTACCAGTCTAATACTGGGGTCAATTCTTCCTATATATCTCTTTCTCTGGAAGAAATCTGCTGCACTCAGGCCTGGAGAAAGATGGGCTCCGCCAGGCTTAAAATGCCCAAGGAACGCTGTATGCCCCTACGACTATCAGGAGTTACGGGACCATACATATATTCATTATTCATCAATCATTCTAGTAAAGCCAACCTGCTTTGCTGTAGAGATCTAATAAAATCTAAACTTGTACCAAGATGCTTTCACCAAAATCATCATTAAGAAAACACCCATTGACACTGCACTATCTAAAAAAAGTTGCAAAAAGTTGGATTAGCTCAGATTGTACAAGTTCTCTCCCTTTGTTATTTTGACTCAACACTCCCACCTCCAATAGAATTTGAGCTGAAACTGCAAGGATAATCTTCACTGAAATGTTTCTACTCTCCCTATTTAAAATGCAAGATTACTTGTATATATACTCTTGGGTTTTGAATAATTGCTCCCCTCCATTAAGTTTCGCTAATCTTTGGTGAAATTTTATTTTAAGTGGTCGCATTCCCATCCGTGACAATTTTCTTTAGACATTAAAAAACATATTACTGGAAATCCCAGATGTTATATAATAAAGAAGGGTTGGGGTCTCAATATGTAAACAAACCGACTAATTCTATAGCGTTTCACTAACCCCTTCCTTCTGTTGTCAGTATATGTTTATGCATTTACGTGTAGATGTGCGTGTATGTAACTAAATGTTACGAATGGACAACTTAAATGATTTTAATGTCTTTTAACAATTGATTGGTGGAAAAGATTTCCAATTCTCTCATCTCAGGCCGCAACTCATTGTGTCTGGCACTCTTAACCGCTACATAGCCTCTTCCTAACTTAATTATAAATACACATATATATAAAGAACATTTTATACATATCACTAACGGGTCGATAAATATATAAACTCTCAAGCAACTTAAATATAAGGAGCCTGACCGAAATCCCATATATATATATATATACACACACACACACACACACACAGTACTAAAAAAAGGGAAAGGGAAAAAACCCACCACCACAACAAGGAGCACTGGAGTTTCCCTCTGTTTTATGCAAGCTAACGCACTCCCATCATTACAACAGCTGATAGCGGGAATAGGATGCTGTAATAACCAAGCACATTCGCGAGCATTACATGATATGTCAGTAAGGTGAGCCGTCAACAACGACAAGAACTTTGTTGTCAAGGGCCCAGCTCCCATAAACTTCTCGAACGCCACTGGCTGAAACAAACAAACAAACAAAAAAAAAATAGTTTGCCGATAATTCCTGATATTTTGGAATTTTATTCTGCACGGCTGCGGGGCTATTGTGACTCCCACTACCACCACCACCATTTCGCATCCAAGATTTGGGGTGCGAGGTGTGAAAAAAAAATGTCGCTAACTGTGACGTCCCAAATGTGACATCAACCTCTCTTCTTACCCAGGGACAAAGAGTAAGACCATCTGGTGTCTTTCTTTCCATCAGCCTTGGATAATCCAGTTGGCTCCAAAACTGAGGAGATGTCTATGAGACCAATTGTTTCTCGTCACAACAACCGCAAAAATAAAAATAAAAACTAACTAGGTTTAATGAATAAACATTATCTCTAATCGAGACGAAGCGAGAGTATATTTGAATTCATATAAAAATGAGAAAACTCATCGCTAGAAAAGCTAAGACAACCAAATGCTTTGATTACTTATTTTACGACAGAATAATATTCATGAATAAAACACATTTTCACTGGATTTAGATTATATTCATAATTAATTAAAAGAGAAATATATACAATGTCGTCACATTTACTGAGAAAGAGAGAGAGAGAGACTCCTATATATTCAAATAATTTATCTAGTTATTTTATTATTCCTCTCAATACAATCAAACAAAAGTTATCTATTTCTGTGACAATCATCATAACTTTGTTTTCTCCCGAGAATCATTGATAGGAACAATACTTCTGCTCATGATAGTTTTGCTAGCAAGTTTGTACTTGAAATTTCCAGTCTTTCAACTAATATAGTTACAGTCATTAAAAGCTATTTTTACACTAAGGCTACTTATTTAGTAAAATAAATAAACAAAACAAAAAAAAAACAACAACAACAATATATTCCATTTATTTCGCAAGTTTTTACTTAAGACGCAATTGTCACTATAAATTGTCTATATATGCGCTTGACGTATTGTTTATCTCCGCCCTCTATTCAATTCCCGCCCTTTCCTCCTCCCCCTATCTCTCTATTCCTGCCTTTATCCTCCTCAGTGACCTCTTTTCTCAGTATCTTACAATCTAAAACTTAAACCATCAATGCGTCTTAATCGTTTTCGTGCTCAAATCTTCAACTCTTCTACTTCCTCTTATTCTGCTAACGCATCCTTAACACCATTTCCATATTACTAATATTAGGTTAAAACTTATGGTTAATTTTGAAAATATACATTTGGAGTGATTTTGTAATATAACCTATTATTATCATTATTTAGCAGGTATTGGGACGTAACTTAACAAAGGGTCTTAAATGAAATTCAATAGTTTGTTTTTTTTAGATAAACATAGACATTTAAAAATAAATATCTTACTATCAATATAACCAGGGGCGGATTATTATCAAAAGGGTTATTTTAAAGAAATACATTTCAACTAACAAAAAATTGCCAACAATTTGGGGGACACCACGTAAATGGCTATAGCCTTTTTATTTGTTCATCCCAACCCCATATCACCCCGAGATTTACAATTCTAATAATAAAAAAAAGACCTTCCTGAAACATTTCATTTTTGGCTGCTATTTTTAGTATGTCGAGAGACCTCATAGATACTTTCTTGTTAGTTCGTGAGAAACAGCAACCCCCCCCCCCCCCCGAATCGTGTAAAATGGTGAATAATGAAAGAGATGAACATTTACGTGGGAAGTTTATTCTGACGAACCGCGTTTTTTTATCAAGTGAAAAGGTTAAAAAACATTTTCTCTTGAAAAAAAAAACGTAGTTCATGTAAACGATTCGTCAGAATAAATTTCCCACGTAAATGTCCATCTCTTTCATTATTCAACGCAGTTTCAATTTGAGATAACAGTTAGCTATTAATATCTGATTTAGGAACAATGCCAGCAATTCTGGGGGAGGGGAAGTCGACAAATCGACCTCCTCAGTGCATTACTGGTACTTTATTTTATCGACCCCGAAAGGATATGAACTCAGATCGTAAATGACCGTAACTCTATACAGCAAAGCATATTATTGTCCGACGCTCTACCGATACTGCCCTAGTTTTCGACACAAGGTCTGCAATTGGGGGTGAGGGAGAAGTCAGCTGTTACCGGCCCCAGACCTTGACTTCTATTTTACTTTATCGATCCGGAAGGTAAAGTTTTCACCGCGGCGAGATTTGAATCCAGAACTAAATATCGCAAACCATTTTATATCAGACACTAACGATTCAGCCGAACCCCGCCATAACACTATTTAGGCACACAAGACCAGCAATCTATGTGAGAAGGAAAACACATTATATCGGCTCCCGTACTTGACTGCTACTCTATTTTATCGATCAGCAATTTTGAAGGAAGAAAGTCGATTATATCGGCCCTATTATTTCATTGAGGCTTTACTGTGTCGATACGCAATTTAGGTGAGGACGAAAGTCGATAATATCGGCCCCAGTACTGGACTAGTGCTTTATTTCGCCGATCCCAGAAGTATAAAAGGCAAAGTTGACCTCAGCGGGATTTGAACTCAGAACTAGAACTAAATACCGCAAGGTAGTTTTATCATACTGGCCACGTTCGATTTTGTATTTTCTAACGGTCAAAAATCTTCAAGATGACGGAATAAAAGGAGAAAAAAAATCGTCTACTGTAATTTTCTTGTAGTGAAATATTGGCTAAGCGTTCATTTATTGATCTCCAATCTATATTGATTCGTTATCTTTGAGAACGAAACTTAATTCGATTGGCCATTTTTATTGTGGTAATGTCATCTGCGATAAACTTTGCAATATAGTCTTTAATAAACGTAGTTTATCAGTTCACTTTCAGCGTACCAATATTTGAAATATTACCAAATGATTATTTTTATCGATACTGTTTGCCTTCATCCTACGAATCTAATTTTTCATTTACTACTTTAATTAATAATTAAAACTAGAACGGAAATAATAAATTACTTGTTCATTCATTATATATGCGTGCTGGCGTGGCTGTATGGTTAAGGTGTTCTCTTCGCAATCACGTGGTTCCGAGTTCAGTTCGACTGCCTGGTACATATGAGTGAGATTTGATAGACAAAATAGCTACTAAAACTTTATATATATATATATATATATATATATATATACACACAGGGTTCAATATGGTCGACTAAATCTAGTGAAGGCAATGCTCAAGCATGACCGCAGTCATTAGACTGAAACCAGTAAAATGATCATGGGAAAAGAAATTATATTAGTTCGGTTTAATTGTTTGACCTTTAAACTTTCGAACAATTGTACGTTTAACAATCGGGGGCAAGGAAGTCAGCCAGAGAGAGAGCGAGGGACATACAGACAAGACAGGCACAAAGATCGCTTGAACTACTAAAAATAGCTGTCAAATCACATTATCTTTAAAATAGGACGCACTAATTCAATAATGTGGTCCTGAAGAAAAAGCGGGATTGCCACGACCGGAATGCCTTCGTTCAAAATAGGTCTGTTCAATCGAACCTGACCTCCTGGTTAAACAACTTTATATACAAGGTTTAGCTGAATAAGATTTAACTGGGTATATTTTTTATCTCCAACATCTTAAAATCGACGGGGGAACTAAATTAATTGTTAATAAAAAATTTAATACTAATAATCATAAACTAAGACATGGCTGTGTGGTTAAGAAGTTCACTTGACAGCCGCGTGCGTGATCTCAGGTTCATTTCCACTGAGTGGTACCTTGGGGCAAGTGTCTTCTACTATAGCCTCGGATTGAACAATGCCTTGTGGTCGTGAAAATCGGTTATGGAAACTACGGAAGCCCGCTCGTCATGTATGTGTATGTACGTATATATGTATGTGTGTGTGTGCGTTCGTTTTTGCGTCTGTTTATTTCCCGTAACTTAGCGGTTCAAAAAAATGAGATTGATAAATTGAATAGATCGACTACAGTCGATGTGATCAATTATAAATCGATAAGGCAGATGACCCAACTATGACCGCAGTCAAATGATTGGAACCAATAA
The DNA here is from genome assembly GCA_964016885.1 of Eledone cirrhosa. Taxonomy (NCBI): domain Eukaryota; kingdom Metazoa; phylum Mollusca; class Cephalopoda; order Octopoda; family Eledonidae; genus Eledone; species Eledone cirrhosa. Next base: position 93,280,786 of record OZ024744.1, read on the forward strand.
GAATACGAATAAATGAATAATTGAAATTAAAATGCATTCTAAAAACAACAAACAAACAAGATATTTGATTTCCGCATTAAAAACTGGAAAACAAAGATCAGCATTTTATGAAAGACATTTCATTCATATATATATATATTAAAAAAACAGGATTATTAAAATAATCCGGAAACTATTGTTTGGTGGGGTCAACTGAGATGAATTAAAAGATGTACAATAAAAATGTCAAGTAAAAACTAATAAAATATATATATATCACAACATTTTAAAGTTAATTTTTTTCTAAATTTGATTTGGTAAAATATTTTATAATAAATAAATGCAGTTATTGAAGGTCGAAGTAAAAAATATGTAATTTCTACATGTATAAATTTTAATTTCATTACATTATACAAATCTGACTCACGGACGCACTACAAACACACACACACACACACACATATATATATATATACACACGTATATATATATATATATATATATATATATATATATATATATATATATATATATATATATATATATATATATATATATATATTTACACATTTATATTTATAAATATGTATGTGAAAATATATATGTATATGATTTTATATATATATAATATATGTATATATATATATTTAATATATATATATATATATATATATATATATATATATATATATATATATATATACTCACAAAAATGTATGTGTGTGTGTGTGGTTAAAATTAATAAATATAATTAATTAGCAAGGAAATATGAAGAACTTACCTCAAAAATCATACCCAGACACGAGATGCATCAATTCTCCCTCTCACACAATTTTTTTTCTTTAGGGGATTAAGAAAAGATATAACCAAATTAAAATTGATTAATATCTTTCCCTTTCAATGTAGAAAAACTACATTGAAAATATATTGTATATATTTAATATATACTTTTAAAGGGATGGGGTGAGAGACAGTTGACGCTTTCAAAAAACAACCACAAGTCATACGGCTGTGGCTGAATTTACACTATTGGTTCAAGTAGTTCTTTAAGAGTTTATAAAGCCCTTAAAACATTGGTGTATTTCTACGCATTGTCTATTTAATATACATTCAGAGAAAGAACTGAAAGATGATTAATTTGACTTTTATTTTTTTAAATCAATGAATATTTTGATAGATTTTATTACAGGTGACATTACTAAAATATTTCAATTTTCTTATAAGAAAAAGTGCGTCACCAGACAGGAAGTTGGTAAAATGGTTCTAGAAAACGGCCATTTTGACTATTCCAGAAATTTCCAACATGAAACCTACATCAAATATTTAATTATCATTTAGATTTTAATTCTTAAACAAATTTTTTTTGTTAATTTATTATATTTATATTTATTAGTAATACTATACATGTACCTTTTTCACTTTAGAAAATATATCACAGTAATCAGGCACAAATGTATCGTTTCGAGTATTTTTTTGTTGAAACATCTTTTGAAAAACACCTATTTCAATTGTTTTGTCTTAACGTCACCTGATTTAATCAGTAAAACTTACTTTAAATATTACATGTTCTTAATCTTGATTTTGATTTCATTTTCATATACATGAAGAGAAACTTTCCTTGCGTGTGTTTGTTCGTTTATTGAATTACTGACGAAATCAATTTGTTGTATAATATCTAGGTGGATAATAACGAAGAAGAATTTTCATAGTTTCTACGCATTCAAACGTTACACATTCTTAAACACACCTACACATACATATATATATATACATAAATGTTGTTTAGCCCCAATGCCCAGTCCAATCTAACCGAACAGATTTATAATCAAAGGTTATATCAGCTATGATTGCCATATTTTTAGAGTTTATACAACCAACTGCATTATTTATACACTTTTTTTTTGTAGATATTAAGGAGTGTAATTTGAGGGAAAGTGTGTCTATTTCTAGCAGGTCGTACGAGAAATAGAGGGAGAAATTTTCAACCTTTTTCAGTCCACGACATATTGAATAAGTCACTAAAAATGTTGTAGACAGAACATATTTTAAAAAAAAGAAGTGTTTTATTATATTTAAAGACAAAAACGAACATATTAGAATTGTTTTAAATCCAAAATGGCGACAGCCATCGTACTTAATCATAAAGATTTCTAAATATTCTAGCACATTTGACTCGCCTTATAAATTAGCGCTACATACTAAATAAATATTGTAAGGTTTAGTAGGATTTTTTTTAAAAAGTAATCTAAAGAATTGTTAACAAGCAAAATCAAAAATATTTTCATTGCTTTACGAAGTATGACAGTTTATGTTTTCGTTTAACATCCAATGACACTTTAGGGGAAGTTGACCTCAAATCTGAGACCCCTGGTCTACATTCTTTCTAGAGTGGATATCGAAGGCCAGATAAAGGTGTTAAAACAGGCTATAGATTAAGTATAACCCGCCAAAAATGATTACTTGTAAGTGAAATATAATTGTTTCTACTTTTGGCACAAGGTCAGCAATTATCTCAGTGTATTACTGGTACTTTATTTTATCGACCCCGTAAGTATGAAAGGCAAAGTTAACCTCGGCGAGATTTGAACTTATAAGTGAAATATAATGGGATATAGTTTATGATTGTTGCGTGTGACACAACAGACCTAAAATAGTAGACATACATTAATGATCAAAAGGTTATTCCAGCCATGATCATTCTAGGAAGATTTAGCTACTATTTCTACGGGGCCGAATGACCACGTACAGGGTTTCCTCTTCGCCTGTCATTGGATTTCTTTCTATCACCGATTGAACCATTTTAATTTTTGCTTTAGGAATAGCTACACCCATGTAATTATGGTATGTGTCATGGAATATATAGCACATATTGAATATTTAGTATGTATGTGTGTGAATTTATGAAATATGTTTATATTTATCATATATATATATATGAAATATGTTTATATTTATATTTATGAAATATGTGTATATATGCATATACATACATCATATATATATATATATATAAATGAAAATAGAGAAATTACATCATATATATATATAGATACACACACATGCACCATATAAATATATATATATATATATTGTCCTTGCGCCTGATGAACGAGACTAGTATTAGAACTGTTCCTCCACTATGCAGTGGTGGCCATAACTGAACCTCGAAACACGTATATATGTGTATAAAATATTGTGTGTTTGTTTTAGCTGTTGTTGTTTAGCCACTGGTCAGTTTTAAACGACCGGTTACTTATGATCAGAAATGCTCAAATGGCTGACCATCTATTCTTTTCTAACATGTTTCACTTCAGATTACAATATTCAATATGTCCTCCCATTTAAAAAAGAATGGCAGTAGTTTATGATATGGGAAAGATTAGTTGGCTGTTTCTAGCGGCCATTTAGAGGCAGCATTTAGGTTACTCATATTTCCCCCCCTACTCTCAGGACTCAGTTGTCCCTCTAAGATATTTTCATTAACCGATAATGAAACCCCAGGACGAACCAGTCTACAAAAATAAATGATATTGCGGGTGAAAGGCGTCAAATGTCTAACATAATTGATTTATTTGTTATACGGAAATCGACGATATGTATATATATGTGTATATATATATATGCACACATATATATATATGTGTGTGTGTGTATAGAGAGAGACATTGAAGGAAGTATATATAAAATCATTCATATGAACATCATTTAACGTCCGTTTTTCCTGTCAAACTATTGTATATATATATATATATATACATTTCGTTTCTGAATTTGTTTAGCAAGATTCTTTATCTGAAATCGTGTGTTGAAACCGATATTGTTATACTTTGGGAGATATGTATATATATTTAAATATATGTATGTATATATATATATATATAGGAGGTGAGTTTTATTGTAGCACAATAAAGCAATGCAAATATCGGATAAGTAGCACTCAACAGTTTATAGGACTGGAGTATAAATAATATAAGATCAAAAGATGGTTAAAAGAGTTCCATGTATTTTATTATGCGCATTTCAAAAACAAATATCATCATGGGATGATATTTGCGTTCTCATCAGATAAAATAGGGAGACATGATATGAAGCTTAAAAAACACTTGCGAACAGCGAAGTGTTTTTTAAGCTTCATATCATGTCTCCCTATTTTATCTGATGAGAACGCAAATATCATCCCATGATGATATTTGTTTTTGAAATGCGCATAATAAAATACATGGAACTCTTTTAACCATCTTTTGATTTTATATTATATATATATATATATATATATACATATACATACATATATTTAAATATATTTAAATACATACGTATATTTATATTTATATATATATGTTTATCCCGGGTTCAATCGGGGGTAACCACAGTAATTAAGGTGCTCAATACAAAGCAGAGTATAAATATTTAATATAGAAAAGCTTCTACAGGACTAGAACTGTTTCATTCGTGAGAATATATATATATATATATATATATATATATATATATGGTCCCTTATAATTTGAACACAGATATGTATATATCTGATATATACACAGATATGTACATATATATCAAAATAAGAGTCATATACCATAAGAATAGAGAAAGAATTATGATATATTATGTGTGTGTGTATGTATGTAGTTGATGGCTGAGCGAGAAGGGTACTGAAAGCCGATGTAGAGTTTAGGTATTCATTTTATTAAAGCTAAATAGTGAAACTCGCCTGCTTATAAATATATATATATCATCATCATCATCATCATCATCATCGTTTAACGTCCATCTTCCACGCTAGCATGGGTTAGACGGGAATTGTGCCACTTGACGCCATTCCCCAAAGTATAACATTATATATATAGGAACGAGTAGGACCCCGACGGCTGAGCTCAAGCCGTTTCGACGGCTAATTCTGGACTCAGAGTCCAGAATTAGCCTACTCGTTCCTATTACCCACTCTACTACCCTTCTACAGGACTAGAACTGTTTATATATATATATATATATAGTATATACACACATACATACATATACATATATATTTGTACAGGGTGTCCAAAAAATGTATACACACTTCAACAGCATTCTAATAAATATTGCCTGTACAGGTAATCAAAGTGTGTATATATATTTTGGGGGACACCATCCATAATATACTCTATACATATTGTTTCACTATGAAAAAGATGAACATCACAGCCAATCCCTTCCTACTAAGTTTACATGTCGACGTAGGTGCCTCTATGTGGTCGCTGGACCTACTAGAAACTGCAGCCGAATCTCCTTCAAATCATATCTTCACCGTCTTACAAATGGAAGGACACATCAGATAATGTAGCCTTGTGTACATAAGGTGGAGTAGTCATGGCCGGAACGCTTTTCATCATAGGTCTAAATGAATTAATTAGTAGAGTGGCTAAACAAGTAATACATTAACATTTGAGAATTCATTTAATTTGTGTGTGTGGAGAGAGAAACAAAGTCAAGTAGACATTTTCTGTTTATTTTGTAATTCTTAATTGGTCACTGTTTTTTTTTTGTTTTTTTCAGCTTTTAATCCGACATAGTTTCTGTGATAAGTACACACACACATATATAGATGTGTATATATATATTATGTTATATATATATATATATACACGCATATATATAAGTAGAAGGGGTATTTAATTTGTTGGAAGTCCAACAAATATAAATGTTTATAACTGATTTAGAGCACTCAACAGTTTACTGGAGTAAATATTCAATGATATTATTAAATAAATGGAAACTATATTTATAAAACCATATTTATTTTATTATATATATTTCAAGGGTACCAAAAATGTTGGTACACTTTCATCAGATAAAATATAAAATTTGTTTTATAAATATTGACATAACCATGACGATCATACCTTATCGGTTGGAACTATCCAGTGAATATACAACCGATAAGGTATGATTTTCATGGGTATGTCTCTATTTATAAAACAAACTTTGTATTTTATCTGATGAAAGCTTACCAATGTTGTCTTGGTACCCTTGAAATATATATAATAAAATAAATATAGTTTCAATTTATTTAATATCATTGTATATATATATATATATATATATATATATATATATATATATATATATATATATATATATATATATATATATTTATTTAATTAGAAAGTGAACAACACAATATATAACTACTCCATTACCAAAGGTTTCTGGACCCTAGACAATATTAATATAAGTCTGGATCGTTCATCAGACAGAGATGTTAAATAGCTCTGTTCTATACACAGAGCACTCTTTTTTTCCCTTTGCTTTTTCTTCGGAATTACCTAACATATATAATATATATATACATATGTATATATATATATGTATATGTGTATATATATATATATCGTCGTTCCCAGAATTTAATTTCTTTGCTGGTCATTTCGTTTATGGTGATAACGTTGATGACTAAGACTAATTCTTGCATGGAAGAGTTAACGCCATTGACTACATGGTAATGCTGGTGGAGGATGAGGTTAACTCTGTTATATATATATATATATATATATATATATATATACATATATATTTATATGAATATATATATACATATATATATATATATATGAGTGTGTTGTGTGTATCCCGGGTCCAATCGGGGGTAACCACAATAAGTAAGGTACTCAATACATTGAGTAGAGTATGTACAATGTTTAATATAGTAATGGCTTCTATAGGACTAGAACTGTTTCATTCGAAGCAATCATCAAGAAATCTCTTATGATTTCCTTCGAATGAAGCAGTTCTAGTCCTGTAGAAGCCATTTCTATATTAAACAATACATATATATATGTATATATATATATATATATATATATATAAGGGCGGTGCCCCAGCATGGCCTCAGCCGGATGGTGGGAACAGGTAAAAGAGTAATATATATATATATATATAGTGAAAGAGTGAAGAATAACATGGTCAACAGTACAAAAAGGGTTTTATTTACAGTATTAACAATTGTTTCATTGGTTAAGTTGTCTAAAAATTGCTAATCATTTGAAGTTGTGTGTGTATATATATATATATATTTATAAAACCATATTTATTTCATTATACATATTTCAAGGACACCAAGTTAAATTATCAGACAAAATATAATATAGATCAGTTTTATAAATAAATATTGACATACCCTTAATTTTTAATACCGTTGCATTTTTTAAGGGTATGTCAATATTTATTTTTAAGGGTATGTCAATATTGACATACCCTTAATTGTTAATACCGTTTCATTTTTTAAGGGTATGTCAATATTTATTTATAAAACTGATCTATATTATATTTTGTCTGATGAAAGCACACCATAATTTAACTTGGTGTCCTTGAAATATGTATAATGAAATAAATATGCTTTTATAAATATAGTTTCCATTTGTTAATATCGTATGTTTACTCCAAATATTTGTTGAGTGCTTTATATCAGTTATAAAAATATTTGCTTGTTGTATCCCAACAATTTAAATAGAACTTTTGTATATATATATATATATATATATTATCACCGTTTAACGTCTATTTTCCACGCCTGTATGGGCTAGACAATGTGACAAGTCAGGTCCAGAGGCCATGTCTTACTCATACAGATCTGACTTTTGGCTTGGTTTCTACTGCTGTATTAGTTAGATAGATGCCTTTCCTTATGACAACCATGTTACAGTGTGAACTGGGTGCTTTTTATCATGGCACCAAAACGACCATCTAACAGGGTGGACTAGGTGCTTTTTTTTGGTCATGTTACCAGCATAACCATGTGGTGAACTGATGATTTGACGGGCGTAACAAGCATTACTCTGTATCGAAGCAGAGTTAAACATTCTTCATTATATCTATATGGTGACTCATGTTACACTGGAATTTCACCTATGTATATATATATATATATATATATATATATATATATATATATATATATATATATATATACATATATATATATATATATGTAGGAGGTGAGTTTTATTGTAGAAAATACTTGGAACTCTTTTAACCATCTTTTGATCTTATATTATATATATATATATATATATATATATATATATATAAGAGATGTCAACATGAATGGACCTGTTATTTTTATCTAAAGATATTTTTTCCAATTCCAACCCGCCAGTCCCCTCAATCTATCTTATTTCTCATTCTTTCTTCTGATGAAGTACTAGCGTCCGAAACGTTAAGACCCTCTTCCTGCTATATCAAGCGTTAACCTAATATATCCCTTCCATATACTGTACCGATTGTGTTGTTATTTCTGTTTACCTTTTACATATATACACACACACACACACATATATACAATATATTAATAAATGGAAACTATATTTATAAAACCATATTTCAAGGGCAACCAAGGCAAATTATGGTGCGCTTTCATCAGATAAAATACAGATTTTTATAAATAAATATTGACATACCCGGAAAAAAGACAACCTTAACGATTGGAGTTTCCTGGAAGCTCCAACAGTTAAGGTTGCCCTTGAAATATGGTTTTATAAATATAGTTTCCATTTATTAATATATTGTATATTTACTCCACTTTCTGTTGAGTGCTTTATATCAGTTATAAAAAATGTTAAGCTTGTTGAATCCGAACAAATTAAATATAACCTCTGCATATATATATATACATACACACACACACATGTTTATGTATTTGTTCTGTTAGTTTCTTGATGTGAAATCTTGTGTTGAAACCGATATTGTTATATTTGGCGTTAGTCATGTTACCAATAGAAATAAACACAGCCACCGTATAATTTTCACTTTATTGTTCGTTATTCATTTGTTTATCAAAGTTCTTTCGTCACACATTTTGTAACCTCCTTAATGATAATGATTATCTGTTTCGTAAAACAAAGGCAAGATGTAGTAGAAGTTTAAGACCAAGAAAAAGAGGAAGCACAAAACAGATAATCATTGAGGAACTTTGGGAAACGAATGAATAACGAGCAATAAAGATAAAGTGAAATTATATGGTGCGTGTGTTTATTTCTATTGGCAACATGATCATCCCCAAATATAACAATAAATATAGTTGTGAGTTCCATTCCTGGACCAGGCGGTGTGTTGTGTTCTTGAACAAGACACTTTATTTCACGTTACGTTGCTCCAGTTTACTCGGCTGTAGAAATGAGTTACGGCATCACTAGTGCCAAGCTGTATTAGTCTTTGCCGTTCCCTTGAACAACATTATATATGGTGTATATATAATATACAGTCTGTATATATTAGTTGCGATGTCACTGGTTCCAAGCTGTATCGGCCATTGCCTTTCCCTTGGTCAACATCGGTGGCGTGGAGAGAGGAGAATGGTTTGCACGGCCGACTGTCGGCTTTCCACATAAAGCCTTTGAAAGGGGAACATTCTTGGTGCAAATCCCATGGCCCATAGTACATTATATGGTAGACGTGTGTAACTCTAGTTACAGACAGTTCGTGATTTAAAGCACTTCATGCCGTTACGCTGTTCCATCTCGTGTGTGTGTGTCTGCATAGCTAAGTATTATTTCAGGTGAATATACAAGAACTAGGAATAAATTAAATTAATTATATGTAAAAGTATAGAAGATGTGGGTTTTTTTATGTTGCTTTACCCTGCCGAGATCCGTGGGATGAGCAGATTAAATGTGTCCCAGCCATGATCCTACTGTTTTTTTAAACCCCCCCCCCCTTTATTATTATTATTCCAAACAGCACATCTAAAATAACATTACGTTCTGAGTTCAAATCCCACTGGGGTCAGATTTGCCTTACGGGGTCGATAAAATAAAGTACCAGTAATGCACTCGGGTCGATTTAATAGACTTTTCCTTTCCTCCAAAATTGCTACCCTTGTGCCTAAATCAGAAACAATTATACATTATGTCCTGGGGGCGAGGAATTTGAGGGAAATTTAGCTACTGTTTCTTGAATTCAGTAAAACAAGTTTCACACATTTGTATAGGAAAAAAAAATGAAAAATGTCACATGCATATCTTAAATCTTGCAAACATATCTATAAAGATAGGTTAATTCCGACTTAAACCTCGTCAGAAAATAAATTATTTGTTAATCTTTTAAGAATCCACAACCCACAGCTCAAAAATATGTAGTAATTCATTCCACCAACACTTCGTTCAAAAAACTTTTACTGATATATTATTGCTTCATTTTAAATTTTCAGTTTAAATTACAATATAAATAATGATTAATTAGTTCAAAATGTATGTACTTTATTTGATTTAAGGTTCTTGAAAACTGAACTCTTAAAATTTGGAAATTACGTATTTAATTTTCCTTACTCATATGAGGGTCGGCTGATAATTTCATAGGCTGATCAAGATACGGAATGACCAAAATGAGGTTTATTTTTCAACGTAATCCCTGGAAAGAAACAACAATGCAGGCATTAATAAGAAGAATTGAGTTGAAATTAATACATGCAAGATTTTACAGCTCTTGCATCACCCCTTAATAGTCAGCCTATGAACTTTTCTGCCGACCCTTATAGAATTTGATACTGTTGTAATTAAATGCCTTGATTTAACACATTCCATTCATTTGTCTATAAATTATTTCTATATCGCACTTTTCATAATCATTTACGTTGCTTCTGTTGTTCTATGGTAATTGAATTAATGTATTTTTTACTTATTTATTCGTGAAGTTTAAAGCTTTTTTCTTTCTTTCCATCATGTCCCAAAAGGAGACCCCACCATCTCTTTCCCACAGGACCCCCCCCCCCATCATTCTGCAGTTGACTTAAAAATTGGTTTTTTCCCTAGCCTCACGTCTGTCTTTTTAGATAGATAACAATCATTCAATGATTGCCATAAGCTGCTCATCTATGCCGACACCTCGTTGACATTTGCGATAGATAAATGGAGAAGAATTCTTGATTTTCAACGAATTCCAGTTGCAATTTAAATACAAATATTGTCCAAAATACCCATCCGTACTAGGGTGTATATATGTGACGTAAATATGTATAAGTGTTTAAACTCGACCGAATGGCTATATATATCGGGTATACTTTTATTTATTTACCGGTTTCAGTCATAAGACTGCGAGTATGCTAGGGCACCGCCCTAAATACATGACATGGGCGTGTATTTATCTCAATAATAACGTAAGAGGATAATTGTTTTTTTTTTATTCAGTTACGTCATTCTTCAAATGGTCTATACCTCAATCAGATTCTCCCGGATATATAGATATATATCTTTCTACCCCCTTCTCTCTATATATATATAGAGAGAGAGAGGGATATATATATATATATATATTTAAAAAAATAGAGGTGTGACACACGAGTTGTGATATATTAGTAAAAAGGAAAAGAAAATGCTGACAAATTTTTCCCAGTGAAAAATAGTTTAATTAGGAATAAGTATAAATTAGTAATAAGTATTAGTTAGTATTCAGTTTTAGTTTATATATATATATATATATATATATATATATATATATATATATATATATATATATATATATATATATATATATATACAGAAACACGTGTAAGATAAATAAAATGTCTTAAAAGTTTCGTCTTGAACATCCATTCATTATCCCTCTAATTACCTATATACATGTGTGTGTGTACGTACCAAAACACGTGCATATATAGATGTATGTATATCATCAACATCGTTTAATCGTGTGTGTTGTTTATCGTTAACAAAAATTAAAAAATAAACTAAGAGTTTCGCTTTCAAATTCCTGTAGGTTAAGTCAAAGTTAAAATATTTTTCTATTTATAGAAGTCTTCCGATGGTTGGTTGCTAACATAAGTAGGTTAAAGTCTTCTATTAAAAATCCATTCATTGCTATGATATTAACAGTATTTGACTGGTAGTTTATTTTATTCACCACAGAAAAATGGAATACAAAGTTGACCTTGGCCGAATTCGAAATCAAATCTTAAAAAGGACATTTATTAAAATATCGCAATTATTAAAATATTTTGACCGAATATTTAACGATTCAGCCAAAATTCACCTTTAGATTGAATGAATATATTAATTTAACTTCTTTTTTTTTACATATAAAAGGAATAGTTATATATTTTTTTTAAATAGATATTTTATTTGTAGTTATATATTTCTTTATTTTAATGTTCAGATATAAAAATGCCATTAAAGCATATACCATGATCCGGCAGCAATTTGAGTATTCTTTAAGATTGGTGAGGTTTCTTCGACCGAAACCTGTGTGTATGTGTGTAAACCGTCTTAGTTGTCTTCTGACGTTGTTACTGTAACAGAAGTGAATGAACGTTTATGTTATTTTTCCAAGATTAAGCAGAAATATAATCAAAGACATTCCAAACATGACTATTACGAGTTATTATTATTTGAGGGAGGCTGATGTATATTTAAGGTGTCCTTGTTTGGTGTTGTAATTTTTAGGGAAGGTTTTTTTTCTCGACCTGCTATTTTAGCAGATCTAGCGACTTTGTAGAGAAGCTTACTCCATCATTGCCTTCAATGAACGAATGAATGAATGAATGAATGAAGCAGCAGTAAATCCCCACCGCCATCACCACTACCAATATAAAAAAAAATGCATAAACGTTTAAACATTTAACATTTCCTCTATTTTTCATTCTAGCACTCTCTCTCCTCCCTTCTAGTAATTATATTTAAGGCACCTTCTTCGTATTATTTTATTACCGAAAATGAAAATATTTCCTATAATTCGCCGAAGTCACTTCGCATACTCATCTCTCTTTCTCTTTCGTGAAGCAATCTGACGAACAAGCATTAACCCTAACTTCATCTTGTAAATAACACTTTTATTATAATGCTGTTGAAGTAGTTAATTTGGGAGGCGGGGACACCCTGTATTTTCTGAGTAGAATCAATTATATATATATAATGCAACTTCTTTTTTTACTTTACTATCATTAGAGAGGTTGCCCAGTACTCCTCGCTGCTGTCTTTTGCTCTGGTGTTGGCTCGGTTGTTCTCCCCTTCCTTTACATTTACTTTAGTATTGTAACATTAAAAGAATATATCTTTCATATCGAAAATGAAAATATTTCCTTGCATTCGCCAAATCTCTCTCTCTCTCTCTCTCTCTCTCTCTCTCACGCACGCAAGCATTAACCCTATTTTTATCTCTGCAATGAACCCGTTGAATATGACAAAATATTTTCATTTCATTATTTCGACTTCTAATGTGAAAGATACTCACTCTGTGCGTGTGTGGCGGTTGGGGAACTTGACCAAGCTTTTATTGTTACAGTTTTTTTTTTGTTGTATAAAGAATTCCATTTTTATTATCATATAACAAATATATATAAGATTTAATAGAAATACATACATATAATTAGTTATTGCTAGGAACCTTATAAATAAAATACACAGAAATATATAATCAATTCAACTCTAAGTGATCGATCACACACCACAAGGGTCATCGGTTACTGGGTCCCCATGTCAACCTTGACCATCCCGTCTTTTTAGACATTAAACACGATCTTGTGATTTGAAGAACATTTAGTTGGCTGCTATTTCCAGTGACCTGGCTAAATGCTTCCCTCGCTGGTCCGTCATGATATAAATTTTTTATTATAATATAACAAATATCTATAAGATTAAATAGAAATACATACACATAATCAATTAATTATTGCTAAGGAACCTTATAAATAAATATAATACACAAACATATACAAAACTAAATTCTCACTCCTTCCC
>OZ024744.1:93299470-93416970 GCA_964016885.1 Eledone cirrhosa
ATTTTTAATTATATATATATATATATATTCATACATACGCATATTATATATACTTTTTATATCCACTTCTTTGAAATTAAAAAAATTAAATACATATAACATATATCTCTATTACTTAATTTAGATAAATATTTCATATGTAGATATAGAATTATAAGTGTGTCAATCGGTCACACACTACAAGGAGTACCGCTAGAGCCTCATTCTGTTTCTACTATAATACCACCGACATTAGATTTTAAAAACCTTGCTTATTTTCTCTACCTATGTTGTATATTTCATACTTTAGCGGTCACCGACCGGTGGTCCGAGAGAAAACTTCGGTGGTCCGCAGAAAAATTTGGACATTATTTGCAATTTTTACGTTTTATAAATAATTGTTTCTACGTTAGGCATTACTGGTACTTTATTTTATCGACCCCGTAAGGATGAAATGCAAAGTTAACCAAAATATTTGGTTAAAATATATTTTATAACACCCCTAAAAAATGTTTCTCCTCGGTAAAGAACTAACATTCATGAAAGTATTTTACACATATGTATCATCTATAGACAATATAACACACGTACACTTCAGTATTATTTAATAAAATGGTAGTTCTCTGATCATTATTTTACAAATATATTTATCTTTTTTTAAAGATTCAATAAGTGGTCATCGGGATTTAAAATTATGAAATAAGTGGTCTGAAAGGTTGGCGACCGCTGAAGTGTATTATTTTTTTTTTCGTAAATGTCAATTTTTAACTTATTTATGGAATATATCATGTAAATACAGTTTAATAGAAAAAGAACATTTAGAATGAGAAGAAAAAAATTGCTTGTGTGGAAACTGTTCACTGCATTAAATTTAATAAGTTGTATCCATTCAATAAAATAAAATGAAAACAAGCAACTATAACCCACCCAACCTTGCTTCAGACTTTTAACTTGAGAATATCGTACAGTTGTTCTTTCGCGTGTTTCCTTTCACAAACATCTATCATTCATCTAGCAACGAATGCCTTTTAAATATTATGGTTATATGTATAAATGAATGAACAATTAGTACGAAAATGGTCATTAAAAACATTTTTTTTTTTCGGTTTGATGGATTTACGGTGCCATATACTCTCGGGTTCCAAATAATAGGGGTTGGGGGGTTGGAGGTTGGAATAAACGGGGTGTTGGGGATTTGGACAATTGCTTAAATTCTTATAAGCGGGGTGGGGAATCGGTAATTTACGTTCGTAAATATGGGATTTCTTGTAATGTTCTTTGTTGTTGTTATATATAATGGGTTTTTTTTTGTAAAATAAAATTATTAGATTCTCCAACTGCTGTATCGATATGAATCACTTACAATAAAATTTCGCCGGAGATAGATTAGCAAAATTTAATAAGCGGGTGAGGGGGAATCTGAAAAATTAATAAACTGGGTGGGGGAGTGGGGTTATTCAAGACTAAGTGTCTTATTAATATGGGATAGAGTGAACATCGATTTAAAAAAACTGTACCAGTTAATCGATTTTTCACTTTCCGGAAATTGCTGACCTCGTGCTTTAATTTAAAAAAAAACCTTTATCATGAGGTGCTTGCTCACTTCCACTAAATTTATCAAAAGATGGGTGAAAGTTGCGAAAATAGTTAACAGTGAATTAGCTACTCTTCGCTTATGTCCGTAGGTCGAACAATGACTTTGGGTGAGAGCACTCGTCCCTGATGGTCAAGGTGATCGTAAATCTGATTGGTTCCTCTATTAGCCTCAGGTATTCAGCTCTATGTAACAGGAAAATTGAATGCCTCATATGATTGTATGTTATACCTTTTTTCTCATTTCTACTCCCGGGTCCCAAATATTAGGGGGTGGATGGATTGGAAAATCGGTAATTTTTCTAGGTTGTCTCCGTTGATTTAAAAAAACCCAACAGAATTAGTCGTTTAGTTTACATATTGAGACCCCAACCCATCTTATTTATTTTATAATGTACGTGATTTCTCGTAATTATTTTTTGGATCATGTATAATGGTGGGAGTTCGGCTCTTCCACATTCGGACCATATCCTTGTGGTTGTGTTCATCAAGCCCTAGTGCAGTAATGAAATATATGTAAAATTAATTAACTCTCAACAATTTAGAAGATAATTATTGTTGATTTAATATAATTGTTATCTACACCATGCCCCCCCCCCCCCCCAAAAAAAAAAAAAACGAAAATTGTTACAGGAATGCTACGCTACCATTTATAATGAAATTTCGCTGGAGATAGATTAGCAAAATTTAATAAGCGGAGGAGGGGTATTATTCGAGACCCGAGAGTATGTAAAACCCCATCTTATTGTAGTATCTTGTCTTTGTAATCTCTCCTCCACCCGTTGCCCAGTATCGGTAGAGGGTCGGACGCCATGCTTTGACGCATGGAGTTACGGCCCTTGCCATTCTGAGTTCAAATCCCGCCGAGGTTAACTTTCCCTTTCATCCTTTTACGTCGATAAAATAAAGTACCAGTAATGCACTGGGTAATTGCTGGCCTTGTGACAAAAGTAGAAACAATTATCAATATTATCGGTTGATTGACAGTATCGGTAGTGTATCGGAGATGCTTTGCAGAATATAGTTACGTCCCTTTACGTTCTGAGTTTAAATCCCGCCGAGATTAGCTTTACCATTAATCCTTACGGGGTTGATAAAATAATGTACCAGTAACACACTGGGTTAATTTAATCGATTTTCCCCTTCCCTTCAAATTGCTGGCCTTATGCCTAAATCAGAAATTATTATTATTATTGGTGGAAAGGCAGTAATCGGTAGAGTGTCGGACAACATGCTTTGCAGCATATACTTACAACCCTTTACGTTCTGAGTTCAAATCCCACCGAGGTTTAAGCTTTGTATCTCATCCTTATGGAGAGGGGTCGATAAAATAAAGTATCAATAATACACTGGGTCGATTTAATCGACTTGCTATTACCCCCCCCCCCCAATTGCTATCCCTGTGCCTAAAGTAGAAACAATTATTATTTTATAGGACTTAAAATAAAATACTAAGTAGTGGGGATCGATACAATCGATTTTCTCCTTCCTCAAATTCCTGGGCTTATTATTTTAATTTCTCGTTTCAGAAATATTGAGATGATGAAAGATAAATTTCCTCTTGTTGTTTAACTCCAAGTCAACTTTGATCCAGTAGATATATGATAAAAGGGGTTCCAGTCGCGTTCGTCCATCTTTTAACGGTATATAGTACTAGATTTTCTAATGTGTCCTTCTTTGTTTTTAAGACAAGGGTATAATTTGAATGAAATTTGGTTGCTATTTCTGGCAGAAACCAGGTAGAAGCTCCATCTATGGCTTACCTCCCTTTGTTTAGCTTGTTGCAGGTCATTTACAAAGGTAAATTGAATTCTGTACATGTCAGTAAATTTTTACGTCTCACTTCAGTGAATAGTTTTAGCTAAGTCATGCGATATTTTTTAGGTAGGTAGACAGGAACTCTGCCTTAGTCACAAAACGTGGTTACTACTGACAAGGGTATACTTTCGTTATCGGTACGTGGATTTGTCTTTCAATTTATTTTATGTTACAGAATTTTAGTTTCATTATTACGTGTGTATTATATTATATTATATTATATTATATTATCGAGGTTGACTTTGCCTTTCATCCTTACGGGGTCGATAAAATAAAGTACCAGTAATGCACTGGGTAATTGCTGGCCTTGTGCCTAAAGTAGAAACAATTATTTGGATTGGCAGTATCGGTGGAGGGTCGGATGTCATGCTTTCCAGCATAGTTACGTCCCTTTACGATCTGAGTTCAAATCCCGCCGAGGTTGACTTTGCCTTTCATCCTTACGGGGTCGATAAAATAAAGTACCAGTAATGCACTGGGTAATTGCTGGCCTTGTGCCTAAAGTAGAAACAATTATTATATATATATATATATATAACGAAGGAAGTGTGGTAAGGAACCAGGTGGACCATAACGTACCAGAGTACTCGATACTATGGGTAGTAGAATGGGTAATAGGAAAAAAGTCAGGACCCCGACGGCTGAGCTAGTTCAGAACTAGCTGTCGAAACGGCCAGAGCTCAGCCGTCGGGGTCCTGACTCTTTTCCTATTTATAATGTCATTGTGCGTGAACGACCGAGCATGGATATGTTGAGAGAGAAACTGTGTCTCAGAGGGATAAATTGTAGTGTGCAGGAGAGGAGACTGCGATGGTATGGACATGTGATGCACATGGAGGATGACCGATGGGTGAAGAAGTACCAAGAAATGCCAGTTGAAGGAAGACGTAGTAGAGGTAGACCACGAAAAACATGGGCGGAGGTGGTGAGAGTAGACCTCAGATCGCTGAAGCTCACAGTGGAGATGACGAAGGACCGTGACAAGTGGAGAGATGCTGAGCTGAATAGGACCCGTCCCACCCTAGCAAGCAGGGAAAAGTGGACATAAAATGATGATGATGATGATATATGTGTGTGTATGTGAAGCATGTGTAATGTTTAATATGCAATAAAAACATTTTTTAGTGAAACTTAATTCTTTCATACACACACGCACACACACATATATATTCAGTTCACACTGTAAATGTGGTTGGTGTTAGGAAGGGCATCCAGCCAAAAGCAGTTCTCTATGAGCAAGATATGGTCACCTGACCTGGCATTTCTCACAACAGGACAACTCATCTAATTCATGCTAGCATGGAAAAATGGAAGTTAAATGGTGATGATGATGATAATGATATATATACATATATATATATACATATATGGAAAAGAATGAAATGAAATTTCATTACTCACTCTTAGTACGGCTGATACTTAAATGTAAGTATGTATACGTACATACATATATATATATACAGACATACAGTAGTATGTATATATACATACATGCACACATATATATATGTACGTATGGGTTTACCGAACATTTATCATAATGTTCGGTTTGTTTGTAAACAAACATCCCGAACTAAGCCGTACAGTGTTCGGCAACCATCGTTGTCCTTTTGATCAACACTGACAAAGGAACGATGAACTAGTTTCAAGCTTATTAGCTATCGTCAGCATCGTATACCTTCCTGTCAGATGATTGAACGTTTGAAAGTATATACTTTCCTTATCCATATTAACGGCTGAGCAGCCTAATTTGCATATCGAGTGAGTTAGTCGGCCGGGCGCACCGAAAACGATAAATGGAAAAAATGAAATGAAATGAAATTTCTCACTCTTAGTACGGCTGATACTTAAATGTAAGTATGTATACATACATACATGTATACAGGTATACATGCATGTATGTGTCCAGTGGAAGTATAAACACCTTGGAGCATGCCAAAATACAAATGAACACACGCAGATAATCACACACATAAATACATATAAATATAAACACACACATACAATATATATATACACACACACACACACATATATATATATGTATATAAATATACACATGCACACACACACACATATATATATATGGGATAACAAATTATCGTTATAGGTAATCCAGTTAGAGGTTGTGAATACTCCGTATTGTGAATAGTTTTAGTGTACACCGTTGTTTGACTCAACAAGAGGTTTCCTTAGGTAGCGAGTTAGCGAGTTCTCGGGAATTCCTAATTCTTGGAGTAATAATAGTGAAAGAGTGAAGAATAACATGGTCAACAGTACAAAAAGGGTTTTATTTACAGTATTACCAATTGTTTCATTAAGGTGTCTAAAAATTGCTAATCACTTGAAGTTGTGTCACTCAATTTTAAATACAATGTATGCTGAATCAAATCATCAGAAACTGATTAAAATTATACACAGCATTTTAATTTTAATCAGTTTGTGATGATTTGATTAAGCATACATTGTATTTAAAATTGAGTGACACAACTTCAAGTGATTAGCAACTTTTAGACAACTTAATCAATGAAACAATTGGTAATGCTGTAAATAAAACCCTTTTTGTACTGTTGACCATGTTATTCTTCACTCTTTCACTATATATATATATATAATGAAGGAAGTGTGAGTGTGGTAAGGAACCAGATGGACCATAACACACCAGAGTACTCAATACTTAGGGTAGTAGAGTGGGTATATATATACACATAAAATATACATAAAAATATGTGTTAGGTGATTCCGAAGAGAAAGCAAAGGAAAAAACGAGTGCTTTATGTATAGAACAGAGCTGTAAAAATAAGGAAATGAAATTGAAATACTACTGGAGTCTTTTAAGAATATTTATTTACTTTACACAGTTCTTATGATTTTCAAAAGTAAAATTGAGATGGAGAGTTTGTGTTTCTGTTGTGGTTTGTCTCATATCTAGTTTGAGTTTGAAAGTTCTTTCTGTTTTATACGAAAAAGGGGGCTCAAGTTGCTATTTCTTTAAGATGTAATTTGGTTGGTTGATGACTGTCATGTGATTAGGTACAGTAAATTTTGAGCCAGAAAAAGTGGCTCAAAATTGTATTTGCCATTTTATTTGTTGTTGACAGTTACATGATTGGGCATAGTAATTTATGCACCATAACATAAACTAAAAGTACTGAAATAGAAAGAAAGAGTGAAAGTCAATTCACATACCAATACCTTGACATGTTTCCTCTTAATTTTAGTAATTCATTAACGCAATTTTTGTTTTTTCTCTAAAGTGACAAGGAACATTTTGTGCACATGTGGACAGCTTAGAAGAATAAAACCTGCTGATTGCAGCTGTTTGGTCACAAACAGCTCTGTTGATCCAACTACAATCATTTAGTAAAGATACTATAAACATCTGAATTAACAAACCCATTTTTATATATTTTCTGTTAAATCATTACAGGATGTTAAGAGATGATACTGAAATTTTCACAACAATCTGTCCACCAGTAAATATACTATAAATATTTGAATTAACAAATATCTTTTATTATTACAAAATCAACTGTGTAAATAGGATTAACAGTTACCATGTTAGTTGTGGTATCAACTGTGTGTAGCTCTTAGCAATCATTACAGCACAGCCCATTATGTGTATGATCAGACTTGAGCAGTCCCTACCTCTTGGTACAGCAACCTTTAGGTGTGGTAGCAACCATGTGTAGCCCTCAACTATCAGTACAGCACATCACATTGATTGTATGATCAGCCATGGACAGCCTCTAACTTTTAGTACAGCCTCTAAATTTTGTCACCTGTGAGCAGTCCCTAACTCTTGGTACAGCAAGCTTTAGGTGTGGTAACAGTTGATACCACAGTTCACCAGATGTTAGCTGTAGTGTCACCTGTGAGCAGTCCCTAACTCTTGGTACAGCAAGCTTTAGGTGTGGTAACAGTTAATACCACAGTTTACCAGATGTTAGCTGTAGTGTCACCTGTGAGCAGTCCCTAACTCTTGGTACAGCAAGCTTTAGGTGTGGTAACAGTTGATACCACAGTTCACCAGATGTTAGCTGTAGTGTCACCTGTGAGCAGTCCCTAACTCTTGGTACAGCAAGCTTTAGGTGTGGTAACAGTTGATACCACAGTTCACCAGATGTTAGCTGTAGTGTCAGCTGTGAGCTGTCATCAATTAACAGGTGTGAGCATCCTTCAGTTGTCATCAAGTAATCTCACTACATGCTGTAACAAGGCTGCATAATTAAAAGGTAGGTCTGGTGAGAGAGAAGTCAAGCTACTGGACCCAAGACAAATAGATGTATGTAAGAATAGAGTGGCTGTCTTCATACGAAAGGGTTAACAATGCTGACACATACATACACACACACCACACAGCTAAACAGTTTATGCAAGAAGTGGGACCAAATACTTGATTCAGCTACCTTCACACAATCTAAAAACATAATTGTAAATCTGTCTAGATGAATAACAACCCAGACTGAACCCAAAACCAAGTGGTTGCGATGCAAATTACTTAACCACACAGCCATACCTGCACTAGTATCTTAATATACCTGATCTATCATCGACAACAATGACCCCAAGTTTTACTCCTCTTGCAGACAATGTTTTTACTTAATACAAACGACTATTTATTTATCATGGACACAGCGTAACCGAATAGTTAAGAAGTTCACTTCCCAATCATTAGGTCCCGGTTTCAATCCCACTACATGGTATCTTGGCCAAAAGTCAATTACCATACCTTCGGGTTAACCAATGCTTTATGAGTGGAATTGGGTCGATGGAAACTGTTTAGAAACTTGTCAGATTGTCTGTATTGCACCTGCAATTCAAAGCTTGTGGCTTTGTCAGACACTATAACTCGCTGTATCTCCCTGAGAACTACGTTAACCCTTTAGCATTTAAACCGGCTATATCAGGCCAGAATTCTCTCACCTCTTTCTGTTCAAACTGGCTGTAACTGGTTGTTCATACTTATGTTAAGATATTGTTCTCAAAATAAATTATATCAAAATCTCATAGATTCGATATTATGTAAGGTAAAGCCTTTACTGTGAAAATATAATAGTAAATATAGAGAAATGTAAATGTTAAAGGGTTAAAGGTGATAACTAGATGTGTCTATGGAGTGTTTAGCCACATACTCATTAATTCCATGAGCAGCCTATTCTGTTGATAAAACAACTGCATCACTCGTCAAAAATCAACTGAGTTTGATTCTGTCATACTTTTGTTGATCTGGAGAAAATCATTGGTTACGTCCCTTATTTTATAGTTTGTTGTGTGTTGATAAACGGAATGGATGTCTTGTTTTTTGATAGCCGTTCACAACTGATGCAACATATATTCCTCTTGTTTTTTAATTTTTTTAATTTTAACCTCCTGTTCCACATGAAACCACATTAGCAAGATATTTTTTGAAACGTACAAAATAGCACTATGACTGTATTGCATTAGAAATTAAAATTTTGACTCTAATACTGCAAATTTTTACAACAGTCTATCCATAGTACATATACTATAAACATTTGATTTAACAAACCTGTTTTTCAGTAATTTTCTGTTAAATTATTACAGGATTCTAAAAGCAAATACTGTGAATTTTCATAACAATCTGTCCAGCAATAAATATACTATAAACATTTGAATTAACCCCCCCCCCACCACCACCACCACTTTTTAGACATTTTCTGCTAAGTTATTACAGCATGTTAAGTGCTAATACTGCAAATGTTCACAATAATTTGTCCACTAGTAAATATACTATAAACATTTGTATTAACAAACCTGTTTTTACAGGATGTTAAAAGCAAATACTGTGAATTTTCACAACAATATGTCCACTAGTAAAGATACTATTTGAATTAAAAAACAAACATTTTTAAAGATATATCTGCTGAATATTATACAATGTTAATAGTAAAAGTTGGCAGATTTATATGGAAGGAAGTCAAACTTAGAGTGTCTTTTATGCTTCAATCTCACTTCCATTGATTTTGGAATAAGGAATGAACCTCATTTTATTCTCTTTTTTTTTTCACATATTAAAATTTTATCATTTCACTTCAAATTATACATATTCTTTTACTGGTTTCAGTAATTAGACTGCAACCATGAAAGGATTTAATGGATCATAATGACCATAGTATTTATTTTTTCAAGTCTGGTATTTAGTTTATTAATCACATACCCCCACCCCCACACATAGAATCTGTCTTAAGCCATTTAAGGCTCATCAGGCCAGTGCTTATTCTGGTTCCATGGCATGAAGCGACTGAGAGTACATGACTCCACCCTGGACAGGACCCCCAGCCCATCGCAGGGTCAAACCTTCATCTATTACTGGTACTCAATTTCAGCTGAGTAGACTGGAGCAATGTGAAAATGAAATGTTTTGTTCAAGAACACAACATGCAACCCAGTCCAGGAATCGAACCCACAACATGATGGATGTAAGTCCAACACTCTTACCACTAGGCCACACACCTCCACACCCTCACATTTACAGAATATAAATACCATTATTCTTTTCCAGGAAATGTCAAGTATTACTGCTAGTAAACACTAAAGTTTCTGTTATTGATTAGCCCAGATCAATTTTGATCAGTCAGACCTCTGATCAAAAGTATTACTGTTAGTAAGCAATAAAATACGAGATTTCAATACATTGTTTAGCCCAGATCAATTTTGATCAAGCAAGACCTCTGATCAAAGATATTACTATTATTAATTAGTAAATTATGAGATTTTAAAATATTGATTAGCCCAGATCAATCTTGATAAAGCAAGACCTCTGATCAAAGGTATTACTGTTATTAAGCAATAAATTGTGAGATTTCAATATATTGTCAATTGTTTTTATTGATTAGCCCAGAGATCAATCTTGATCAAGCAAGACCTCTGATCAAAGATATTCTAATCATGACATCCGGTCTTTTTCTTTTATGCTAGTAACTTTGGAACCTATTAGCCAATTTGTACTTTTTCAAGACAGTAAAGGTGTGATTTGAAGAATATTTTGGTTGTTACTTCTAGCAATGTTTTAGGAACTATATTGTAATATGAAGATTTGTGTCGCATTCAATTGGAAACTTTTTGAGAATAGGTTAATAGGTTGCAGGTGGTGGATAGCTATACGGCCACCAGATATGATGGCTAGTTGCTACATAAGTAGGTAACTATTGGATGAATAAGCAGCCCTGGACTAACAGTGGTAAATTACTAGGGGAGATGGAGCAATGGGTGACACCTGTAGCTCCCAAGAAAACTTTCACAACGCAGTGACGTAACTGACAAGGTGAGTAAAGGCTGCTTCTAAAAAAGCCTAGTTTTCATGAGTTTGACAAAGTACCATATTGGAGACTGGCTCGAATAAGACTATTGAAACTGAAACTGCAATATCACGAGGAAAACAAAAAAGAACCATACCGCATCGTCCTTTGCTCGGATTAACAAGGGACGCATTCGAGCCTAGGGTAGAGGGGCCTGTTCGAAAATATATTGAAATTTTACTGCCAGAAAAATTCTATAATGTGGATGAAACCACTTTTTTTCTGGAAATGTATGTTTAGTAAGAACTTAATCACACATACCAAAACCTCTATCCAGTGGCATAAAGGAAATGAGAGACAGTGACGATTATAGGTTGCTATAATGCTGCAGAGGGGGATGGACTCTGCCAGGTTTTTAAGAAATGCACAATAAACACTGTATGTCACTATGGCACCGCTACCACACCTTCCAAGAGATATTGAGGACTCTGCTAGGTTTTTAGTTTTTAGGACATGCACAAGAAACACTGTATGTCACTATGGCACCCCTACCACACCTCCAAGACATTATGGGTTCTTACATACATACGATGCTGCAGCTACTCATATGTGCAAACTGTTAGTGGTCGGTAAAAGTGTAAAATCTTGTACCTTTAAAGGGGTTAAAATATTTTCTGTAATTTTCTGTGGTTATAAAAAAGAGTGGATGACATGCACAATTTTACCAGAGTAATACAAAAAGTAATTTATATCAGAAGCTATAGAGTAGGAAAATCTAGGAAGGCTTGGGATGAGATGATAAAAGCTCACTTTGCACAATTGCACCTCTCAAAAATGATGACACAGGATTGAGATTTTT
Source organism: Eledone cirrhosa (assembly GCA_964016885.1). Taxonomy (NCBI): domain Eukaryota; kingdom Metazoa; phylum Mollusca; class Cephalopoda; order Octopoda; family Eledonidae; genus Eledone; species Eledone cirrhosa. The sequence goes on from OZ024744.1 coordinate 93,310,982, forward strand.
GGGGTTATGCAATAGTGCAAAAGGCCCACCTTCCCAGGTGCATGGATTCAAGCATACATCTAGTATGCCCCACTTTCCCCTTTCCTCTGCCTTCCTAACACTCTACCTTCGTCCTAACACTCCACCCTTCACTCATGTCATTACACCCCCACACTAGACCTACCTTTCCAATCCTCATGCTACAAGCATGTACCTCCACCACCCCCAGCCAAATGTCATGTTGGCAATATGACAAAAAGTGCCCAGCTCACACTGTAAAGGTATCACGACAAAAAGCACCTAGTACACATTGTAAAGTGGTCATCTTGGTGCCATGATAAAAAGCACCTAGTCCATGCTCTAAATGTGGTTTGAATTAGGAAGGGCATCCAGCCACATAAACAAAGCTAGAAACAGTTCTGTATCAGCAAGACATGGTTATCCGATCTGACTTGTCTCACAATGGGATAACTCATCTAACCCATGCTATTGTGGAAAAATGGAATTTAATGGTGATGATGATGATGATGATGCAATGGCCACATTGTAAAAGTGTGGGTCTGGCAGATAATTTCAATACTGTGTTCATTTTGAACCATTGTTCAGTCTCCCATAAACCTGAATGTCTTGTGATAAATGTTACTGTTGGGACTTATCTACCTTTAAATTGTATATCTCTTATTTAACCTTGTAATCATGGAATATTATGGTCATTAAAAACCAAATACACAATTTATTCACCTTATATTACTTGATTATCAAGTGTTAAGCCTGTAAAAGATTGTCTTAACCTTTTAACATTTAAACCAGCCGTATCCAGCCATTTCCATGTGTCTAACACACGTGGACATGCCCACAAAGTAAGAAAACAGCACAGTTCCCATGACTTTTGGAAACATTTTTTCACGCTCAGAGTTGCTGAAGCATGGAACAAACTACCTGCATCAGTTGTTAGCTGTCGAGACACTGCATCCTTTAAGGCCTCCATGCTTCCCGAGATCCGCCAACAGAACAGCTAACACATACACACATGTACTTCCCTGACATTTGTGTATTATTCTATGTACTATATTGACGAGTTGTAGTGCACCTGAGCACTTTACACAATAATTTCATTATTATTATAATTCTCTCACTTCTTTCTGTTCAAACTGGCTGTAACTGACTGCTTATACCAATGTTATATATCAAAATTTCATAGATTCAATATTATGTGAGGTAAAACCTTTACCATGAAAATACAATAGTAAATATAGAGTAATGTAAATGCTAAAGGGTTAAGGAATTCAACTTGAAAGATATAATAAGGTAGGTATTATCTAGGGCATGGGCCAATGTGACAAGACACTAAAAAATGTGTGGTATAATATTTGGTCATCCTGCATGATTGCAGGCAGTCCTGGTGTAAAGAATAAGAAGATTGTTTAAATGTTTTCTTTTGTCTTAGGAGAGAACAAAATAATTTCAGAGTTAATGGATTATGTAAGTTGTTCAAGTATCAGCAATACAGTACAATATATGCCAGGGGTTTCAAATGCAAGGCTTGTGGGCCATATGTTACCCTGAAATTATTTTTCTCTGGCTTGCAACAGGACAATTTTCATGTCTAATATTTTCCTAGTCAAGCTTTGTAAGGCTAGGAAAATATTAGTCACGAAAATAGTTTGACTGCGAACCATAGAAAAATAGTTTGAGGGTCGCATGTGGCTCACAAGTTGCTGCTTTTTGAATTGAGAGATCACAATTCCGATATTATGGGCATTAGGTCAGAAAGTTTCAGGAAAGAATCACTGGACAGATTTTACAGGCAAAACCAACCAGCAGAAGACCCAGAGCAAGATGGTTGGATAACATCCATGAGCTCAGCTGATCTCGCTTGGGGATCCTGCCAGATGAACTGAAAACAGTTGCTTCTGACAGAACTTGTTGAGGACTCTACCCCTGTGTCCTTCACAGCAATTAATGGGCAAAGAAGAAGAATATTTTCCAAGAACTCCTTCAATGTTCTTACAACATCAATAAGAACATTAGTGAAATTTACATTGACTTGTTTCAAAGATCTGTTGTTGTGGTGGTGGTGGTGGGGACTGGAACCCTGCTGTGTCCCTTCACCAAGACGTAATAGTCCTTTTGAGTCTTTGACTTTGACACCCCTGTTATATGTATTATTTTGTTATTTTGCATATGGGCAGTGGATTGGCAGTTTGGATAGCATGTCAGATAACATGCATATAATTATGGCCCTTTATGTTCTGAGTTCAAATCTCGCCAAGGTTAGCTTTACCTTTCATCCTTAAAAGGGTCAATAAAATAAAGTAGCAGTAATGCATTAAAGTCGATTTAATCGACTTTCCCCTCCTCCCAAAAGTAGAAACAATTATTTTGTCATTTTTTTACCCTAAGCTTCACTGGTTCAAAACAACTGCTACTCTGGTAGCACTTGTCTGGTTCCCAGCTTGCCAGATTACTGAGATACATACAGCCTCTATAAACATTTAAATTAACCCTTTAGCATTTACATTACTCTGTGTTTACTGTTGTATTTTCACAGTAAAGGCTTTACCTCACACAATTCATCATCATCATCATCATTTCATTTTACGTCTGCTTTTTCCCTGCTTGCAAGGGTGAGACGGAAACTGATGCTGGCTTAATTTCTACAGCTGGATGTTTCCTAACACCAACCTCATTTACAGTGAGTGCTGGGTGCTCTTTTGCCGTGGCACCTCCACAACCACTTTGCAGTGGAATGATATGTACCCCAGTCCCTATCATCTCATTTCTACAGCTGAGTAAACTGGAGCAATGTGAAATAAAGTGTCTTGCTCAAGGAAACAACACATCACCTGGTCTGAGAATTGAACTCACAACCTTTCGATTGCAAGCCCAATGCTCTAACCACTAAGCCATGTGCCTCCATTATCTCACATAATATCGAATCTACGATATTTCAATATTATTTATTTTGAGAACAATACCTTAGCATAAGTATGAGTGGCTGGCTTCAGCTGGTTTGAACTGAAAGAGGTGAGAGAATTCTGGTTGGATATAGCCAGTTTAAATGCTAAAGGGTTAACAAACATGTTATTTTAAGTATTTTCTGCCAATTCATTACATGATGTTAAAGAGTTACAGAATCCTGGAATACCTTGGAAACATTGCTAAAGACAATGGAGTTAAACAGGGTGAGTGTGGAACAACGGACGTAAAATGAGGGCAATGAAGATGATGATGATGATGATGGTGGTGGTGGTGGTGGTGGTGGCGGCGGCGACGATGACGACGACGATGGTGGTGATGTTGATGATGATGATGATGAGAATGATGATGTTGGTCGTGAAAATGATGATCACGATCAGGATGACAACGAAGATGAAGATGACGATGATGATGATGATGATGACAATGATGACAACAGTGATGATGATGATGATGATAACAGTGATGATGATGATGATGATGATGGATGGTAGTGATGATGACGACGACGACGACGACGACGATGATGATGATGGTTATGAAAATGATGGTGATGATGATGATGATAGTAACAATGATGACAACGGGGATGATGGTGATAGTGATGATGATGATGATGATGATGATGATGATGATGATGATGATGATGATGATGATGATGATGATGATGGTGATTCTACTCCACTTTTATGCTTTTCCAAGATTACCCAGGTTCTGCTGCACGTCGGGCTGAGGGGGCCAAACTCCTCAAATACCGGTCGCTCTCCGACAGGTTTGCGGTCGTTCCCCTGGCAGTGGAAACTTCTGGTGTCCTCAGCCCCAGGGCTACCTCCTTACTCACCACCATAGGCGCTGAGCTGGCCAGCCGCAGGTGTGAGCCCCGCGAGTTGGAGTGGCTTTTCCAGCGCGTCTCCCTTGCCGTCCTCCGGGGAAACGCCTTCTCTATTCTGTCCGCCGGGGCTGTGGGTGGGCCCCATCGCGTACCAATACATTAGTTAAATACCATTCTTTCATCGTTACAACTTATATCCCCATTAAAGTTGTTTAGTACAACAGGAACGGTATTTGATCTGAGGATATTAAACTGTAACTCTAAGACATTCAGAACTTTGGTTTAAGAACTTCTTATGCAGCTGAAACTGATTCTATATTGCTCATACTGAATATCACATGGAACAGCTTGTACTGAGGAAATTCACTGCTGCTTGTGTTGCTATTTGGTCTCACATCATCATCATCATCATCATCATCATCGTCGTCGTCGTCGTCGTCGTCGTCGTCGTCGTCGTCGTCGTCATCATTATCATCATCTTACGTTCGCTTTTCCCTTCTTGCAAGGGTTGGACGGGTCCTATTCAGCATAGCATCTCACCACTTGTCACGGTCCTTCGTCATCTCCTCGGTGAGTTTCAGCTATCTGGGGTATCCCCCCCCCCCCCCCCCCCCCGCGCCGCCCATGTTTTTCACAATAATATATAAATGTTGTGGTGAACACCTCCTTTGGGATTAAACAAATTGATTCAGCAAACTATTATAAATAAGCAATGTGTTTCATTGTCAGGAGTTCAGTTGGAGTCTCGCTAGAAAGTCTCAAGTTTTGTAGCCGGATGTTAAGCCTGAAATAAAATTGCTAGTACCTCCGCATCGTAGAAAATATAATCAGTCTAAAGGGTTATAAAAATAATTGTTTCTACGTTAGGCACAAGGCCAGCAATTACCCAGTGTATTACTGGTACTTTATTTTATCGACCCCGTAAGGATGAAAGGCAAAGTTAACCTCGGCGGGATTTGAACTCAGAATGGCAAGGGCCGTAACTCTATGCGTCAAAGCATGGCGTCCGACCCTCTACCGATACTGCCAATCCACTGCCTTGGGTTATAAAAATAATGGTCTCTAAAAAGTCTAAAGTTTGTCTCAAGTCCGGAGACTCATCAGGACGGTGCTTATCCGGGTTTACATGACTTGAAATGACTGATAGTATAAGACACCCTCCTGGACAGGTTGCCAGTCAAGGAGTCAAACCTACAACATTATGATCATAAGTCCAACACCTTAACCACTAGGCCACACACCTCCACTGAGTACACTGGAGCAACATGAAATGAAGTGTTTTGCTCAAGAACACAACACACAATCCAGTCCAGGAGTCAAACCTACAACATTATGATCATAAATCCAATACCTTAACCACTAGGCCACACACCTCCACTGAGTATACTGGAGCAACGTGAAATAAAGTGTTTTGCTCAAGAACACAACACACAACCTAACCCAGTAATCAAACCCAAGACATTATGATCATAAGTCCAACATCCTTACCACTAGGCCACACACCTCCACAAAATATATAAACGTAAAGGATCTAAAACTGTATGTGATAGAATTGAAGACATACTCTCGGGTCTCAAATAATCGCTTATTCCAACCCTCCACCCCCACTTATCTCGCCCCTTATTATTTGGGACCCAAGAGTAGAGTAAAGAAGATTAAAAAAGACAAAGGTAATGTTCACTTCTGTAACCAGTTACCCTCTAAAATGCTCGGTTAGTTGAGCATCATACATTAAACCAAACATCTTCATGTATGTCATCAGATTAGAAGTTATTTAGACATATGTTGTAGTAGACCTTCCGTGAAGGTAGGTGTGTGGCATGGCTTTGTGGTTAGACAATTGGATTTGCAATCATGAGGTTGCGAGTTCGATTCCAGAACCAGGTGAATGCATTATGTTCTTGTAAAAGACATGTTATTTCACAGTGCTCTTTTAGCCAGGTGGTGGTAGTGGAAGTGGTATGGTGGTGGTGAGGGCTGTGGTAGTGATGGTGGCGGTGGTGGTGGTGGTGGTGGTGGTGATGGTAGTGGTGGCGGTGGTCATGGCGGTGGTGATGATGATGATGATAGTGAGTGTGATGTTGGTGAGGGTTGTGGTAGTGGTGATGGTTGAGGTTGTGGTGGTAGTGGTGGTGATGGTGGTGAAGGTTGTGGTGATGATGATGGTAGTGGTAGTGATGGTATTAGTGATGGTAGCAGTAGTGATGGTGGTGGTGGTGGTGGTGGTGGTAGTGATGGTGATTGTGGTGGAGATGGTGTAGTGGCAGTGGCAGTCACAGTAGTAGTAGTGGTGGTGGTGCTGGTGGTGGTGATGGTAACAGTGATGGTAGCTGCATTGGTGGTGATGGTGATGGTAGCAGCAGTAAAAGTGATGGTGGTGGTGGTGGTGGTGAGTAATAGCTTTTATTCAAACAGTATTATATGATACAACTCTCAGACTTTCAGGTGCTTCCATTAGATTCTTCTTTGAGGAAGCACAACTATATTTCTACAAAAGCTAAAAAAACCTGCTAAGATCCCAAATCTGAGTGTTAATTAACACCACAAGGGATTGAACCGATAATGAAGAATTTTTATTCCTGCTATTTTCTTTTTTGTTTTTGTTCTTTTTTCCCCCCTATATTATTTATTTATTTATTTGTTTGTTTATTTGTTTATTTATTTACGAATAGATTAAGAAGAGGATTAAGAGAATCTTTTCAAAAATGCCACTGCTATCTAGCTAGAATAGCAAAGAAGTTTCAAGTTTGAAAATCTCTTTGTAACTTTGTTTTCTCTCACTACCTGGCCTCAACATCGGAAAATAACATCTAAGATTAAAGAGTTTCTATGTTTGGTACAAGACCAGCACCATTTGAAGGAGGGAAGGAGAGAAAAGGATTAAATCAATCTCAGTGTCTTACTGGTACTTTATTTTATTGCCTCCACCATAATTATGAAAGGCAAAGATAACCTCAGCAGGATTTGAACACGGAATGTAAAGGGATGTAACTATATTCTGCAGAGCATGTTGCTCAAGCTCTACCAATACTGCAAATCCACTGCTCTTTTTACAAAGAAATTATGGTTTCTTATATAAACACATGGCCAGCATTTTGGCGGGGAAGGAGAAGTCGATTAAATCGACCCCAGTGTGTGCCTGGTGCTTTATTTCATCGACCCATTAACGATGAAAGGCAAAGCTAACCTCAGCAGGATTTGAACTCAGATCGTAAAGGGACATAACACTATGTCATGAAGCATATTGTCCGATGTTCTACCGATAGCGCTAATCTACTTGGCAGGATTTGAACTCAGTGGAACAGTGTTAGTGACCAGGTCACAAACAATACAACAAAAGTTTTGACTCTAAGAAATAAATGATAAATATAAAGTCATGTTAACAGTTTTTCTATATTTTAAATGATTAAAACAACCCTTAGAAACTATAATTGTTTTAGTTTCAACACACAGTCTCAGATCAAGTCACTTGCCAGACATCTACAACTGTGGCTAAAATGACTTCCATGATGTAATTGTTTTAGTTTCAACACAGTCTCAGATCAAGTCACTCACCAGACATGTACAACTGTAGCTAAAATGACTTCCATGATGTAATTGTTTTAGTTTCAACACAGTCTCAGATCAAGTCACTCACCAAACATGTACAACTGTGGCTAAAATGACTCCCATGATGTAATTGTTTTAGTTTCAATAGTCTCAGATCAAGTCACTTGCCAGACACGTACAACTGTAGCTAAAATGACTTCCATGATGTAATTGTTTTAGTTACAACACAGTCTCAGATCAAGTCACTCACCAGACATTTGCAACTGTAGCTAAAATGACTTCCATGATGTAATTGTTTTAGTTTCAACACAGTCTCAGATCAAGTCACTTGCCAGACATGTACAACTGTGGCTAAATTGACTTCCATAATGTAATTGTTTTAGTTACAACACAGTCTCAGATCAAGTCACTTGCCAGACATGTACAACTGTGGCTAAATTGACTTCCATAATGTAATTGTTTTAGTTACAACACAGTCTCAGACCAAGTCACTTGCCAGACATGTACAACTGTAGCTAAAATGACTTCCATGATGTAATTGTTTTAGTTTCAACAGTATCAGATCAAGTCACTTGCCAGACATGTACAACTGTAGCTAAAATGACTTCCATGATGTAATTGTTTTAGTTTCAACACAGTCTCAGATCAAGTCACTTGCCAGACATGTACAACTGTGGCTAAATTGACTTCCATAATGTAATTGTTTTAGTTACAACACAGTCTCAGATCAAGTCACTTGCCAGACATGTACAACTGTGGCTAAATTGACTTCCATAATGTAATTGTTTTAGTTACAACACAGTCTCAGACCAAGTCACTTGCCAGACATGTACAACTGTAGCTAAAATGACTTCCATGATGTAATTGTTTTAGTTTCAACAGTATCAGATCAAGTCACTTGCCAGACATGTACAACTGTAGCTAAAATGACTTCCATGATGTAATTGTTTTAGTTTCAACACAGTCTCAGATCAAGTCACTTGCCAGACATGTACAACTGTAGCTAAAATGACTCTTCCATGATGTAATTGTTTTAGTAACAATAGTCTCAGATCAAGTCACTCACCAGACATGTACAACTGTGGCTAAAATGACTTCCATGATGTAATTGTTTTAGTTTCAACACAGTCTCAGATCAAGTCACTTGCCAGACATGTACAACTGTAGCTAAAATGACTTCCATGATGTAATTGTTTTAGTTAAAACACAGTCTCAGATCAAGTCACTCACCAGACATTTACAACTGTAGCTAAAATGACTTCCATGATGTAATTGTTTTAGTTTCAACACAGTCTCATATCAAGTCACTCACCAGATATGTACAACTGTGGCTAAACTGACTTCCATAATGTAATTGTTTTAGTTACAACACAGTCTCAGACCAAGTCACTTGCCAGACATGTATAACTGTAGCTAAAATGACTTCCATGATGTAATTGTTTTAGTTTCAACACAGTCTCAGATCTAGTCACTTGCCAGACATTTACAACTGTAGCTAAAATGACTCTTCCATGATGTAATTGTTTTAGTAACAATAGTCTCAGATCAAGTCACTCACCAGACATGTACAACTGTGGCTAAAATGACTTCCATGATGTAATTGTTTTAGTTTCAACACAGTCTCAGATCAAGTCACTTGCCAGACATGTACAACTGTAGCTAAAATGACTTCCATGATGTAATTGTTTTAGTTTCAACACAGTCTCAGATCAAGTCACTTGCCAGACATGTACAACTGTAGCTAAAATAACTTCCATGATGTAATTGTTTTAGTTTCAACAGTCTCAGATCAAGTCACTCACCAGACATGTACAACTGTGGAAAAATGACTTCCATGATGTAATTGTTTTAGTTTCAACAGTCTCAGATCAAGTCACTCACCAGACATGTACAACTGTGCCTAAAATGACTTCCATGATGTAATTGTTTTAGTTTCAACACAGTCTCAGATCAAGTCACTTGCCAGACATGTACAACTGTGGCTAAAATGACTTCTATGATGTAATTGTTTTAGTTTCAACAGTATCAGATCAAATCACTCACCAGATATGTACAACTGTAGCTAAAATGACTTCCATGATGTAATTGTTTTAGTTTCAACACAGTCTCAGATCAAGTCACTCACCAAACATGTACAACTGTGGCTAAAATGACTTCCATGATGTAATTGTTTTAGTTTCAACACAGTCTCAGATCAAGTCACTCACCAGACATGTACAACTGTAGCTAAAATGACTCCCAAGATGTAATTGTTTTAGTTTCAACACAGTCTCAGATCAAGTCACTTGCCAGACATGTACAACTGTAGCTAATATGACTTCCATGATGTAATTGGTTTTAGTTTCAACAGTATCAGATCAAGTCACTCTCCAGATATGTACAACTGTGGCTAAAATGACTTCCATGATGTAATTGTTTTAGTTTCAACACAGTCTCAGATCAAGTCACTTGACAGACATGTACAACTGTAGCTAAAATGACTTCCATGATGTAATTGTTTTAGTTTCAACACAGTCTCAGATCAAGTCACTCACCAGACATGTACAACTGTAGCTAAAATGACTTCCATGATGTAATTGTTTTAGTTTCAACACAGTCTCAGATCAAGTCACTTGACAGACATGTACAACTGTAGCTAAAATGACTTCCATGATGTAATTGTTTTAGTTTCAACACAGTCTCAGATCAAGTCACTCACCAGACATGTACAACTGTAGCTAAAATGACTTCCATGATGTAATTGTTTTAGTTTCAACACAGTCTCAGATCAAGTCACTCACCAGACATGTACAACTGTAGCTAAAATGACTTCCATGATGTAATTGTTTTAGTTTCAACACAGTCTCAGATCAAGTCACTTGACAGACATGTACAACTGTAGCTAAAATGACTTCCATGATGTAATTGTTTTAGTTTCAACACAGTCTCAGATCAAGTCACTCACCAGACATGTACAACTGTAGCTAAAATGACTTCCATGATGTAATTGTTTTAGTTTCAACACAGTCTCAGATCAAGTCACTTGCCAGACATGTACAACTGTAGCTAAAATGACTTCCATGATGTAATTGTTTTAGTTAAAACACAGTCTCAGATCAAGTCACTCACCAGACATTTACAACTGTAGCTAAAATGACTTCCATGATGTAATTGTTTTAGTTTCAACACAGTCTCAGATCAAGTCACTTGCCAGACATGTACAACTGTGGCTAAATTGACTTCCATAATGTAATTGTTTTAGTTTCAACACAGTCTCATATCAAGTCACTCACCAGATATGTACAACTGTGGCTAAACTGACTTCCATAATGTAATTGTTTTAGTTACAACACAGTCTCAGACCAAGTCACTTGCCAGACATGTATAACTGTAGCTAAAATGACTTCCATGATGTAATTGTTTTAGTTTCAACACAGTCTCAGATCTAGTCACTTGCCAGACATTTACAACTGTAGCTAAAATGACTCTTCCATGATGTAATTGTTTTAGTAACAATAGTCTCAGATCAAGTCACTCACCAGACATGTACAACTGTGGCTAAAATGACTTCCATGATGTAATTGTTTTAGTTTCAACACAGTCTCAGATCAAGTCACTTGCCAGACATGTACAACTGTAGCTAAAATGACTTCCATGATGTAATTGTTTTAGTTTCAACACAGTCTCAGATCAAGTCACTTGCCAGACATGTACAACTGTAGCTAAAATAACTTCCATGATGTAATTGTTTTAGTTTCAACAGTCTCAGATCAAGTCACTCACCAGACATGTACAACTGTGGAAAAATGACTTCCATGATGTAATTGTTTTAGTTTCAACCGTCTCAGATCAAGTCACTCACCAGACATGTACAACTGTGCCTAAAATGACTTCCATGATGTAATTGTTTTAGTTTCAACACAGTCTCAGATCAAGTCACTTGCCAGACATGTACAACTGTGGCTAAAATGACTTCTATGATGTAATTGTTTTAGTTTCAACAGTATCAGATCAAATCACTCACCAGATATGTACAACTGTAGCTAAAATGACTTCCATGATGTAATTGTTTTAGTTTCAACACAGTCTCAGATCAAGTCACTCACCAAACATGTACAACTGTGGCTAAAATGACTTCCATGATGTAATTGTTTTAGTTTCAACACAGTCTCAGATCAAGTCACTCACCAGACATGTACAACTGTAGCTAAAATGACTCCCAAGATGTAATTGTTTTAGTTTCAACACAGTCTCAGATCAAGTCACTTGCCAGACATGTACAACTGTAGCTAATATGACTTCCATGATGTAATTGGTTTTAGTTTCAACAGTATCAGATCAAGTCACTCTCCAGATATGTACAACTGTGGCTAAAATGACTTCCATGATGTAATTGTTTTAGTTTCAACACAGTCTCAGATCAAGTCACTTGACAGACATGTACAACTGTAGCTAAAATGACTTCCATGATGTAATTGTTTTAGTTTCAACACAGTCTCAGATCAAGTCACTCACCAGACATGTACAACTGTAGCTAAAATGACTTCCATGATGTAATTGTTTTAGTTTCAACACAGTCTCAGATCAAGTCACTTGACAGACATGTACAACTGTAGCTAAAATGACTTCCATGATGTAATTGTTTTAGTTTCAACACAGTCTCAGATCAAGTCACTCACCAGACATGTACAACTGTAGCTAAAATGACTTCCATGATGTAATTGTTTTAGTTTCAACACAGTCTCAGATCAAGTCACTCACCAGACATGTACAACTGTAGCTAAAATGACTTCCATGATGTAATTGTTTTAGTTTCAACACAGTCTCAGATCAAGTCACTTGACAGACATGTACAACTGTAGCTAAAATGACTTCCATGATGTAATTGTTTTAGTTTCAACACAGTCTCAGATCAAGTCACTCACCAGACATGTACAACTGTAGCTAAAATGACTTCCATGATGTAATTGTTTTAGTTTCAACACAGTCTCAGATCAAGTCACTTGACAGACATGTACAACTGTAGCTAAAATGACTTCCATGATGTAATTGTTTTAGTTTCAACACAGTCTCAGATCAAGTCACTTGACAGACATGTACAACTGTAGCTAAAATGACTTCCATGATGTAATTGTTTTAGTTTCAACACAGTCTCAGATCAAGTCACTTGACAGACATGTACAACTGTAGCTAAAATGACTTCCATGATGTAATTGTTTTAGTTTCAACACAGTCTCAGATCAAGTCACTTGACAGACATGTACAACTGTAGCTAAAATGACTTCCATGATGTAATTGTTTTAGTTTCAACACAGTCTCAGATCAAGTCACTTGACAGACATGTACAACTGTAGCTAAAATGACTTCCATGATGTAATTGTTTTAGTTTCAACACAGTCTCAGATCAAGTCACTTGACAGACATGTACAACTGTAGCTAAAATGACTTCCATGATGTAATTGTTTTAGTTTCAACACAGTCTCAGATCAAGTCACTTGACAGACATGTACAACTGCGGCTAAAACGATTTTCCAATGCAGTAACTCTATGCAGCAAAGTATGTTATCTGATGATCTACCAACACTGCCAATCCACTGCCATATATCTATGAACAGTAAATATCATAACTAAGACAATGAATTGGCAGAGTAATTGGAAAGTCAGGTAGAATATTCTGTAGCATTGGTATTTGTTTGGATCTGAACACTCTGAGTTCAAATCTAGCCAGGGTCAACTTTGTCTTTCATCCTTCAGAGGTCAATGAAATACTACTAATAGCATTAGTCTATACAAACAAAACGATTGGCCAATAGCATTAGTGTATACTACCAAAGCCTTTGACCAATATCTGGCACGAGACCTCCTTTCTAAGTTGCTTGCCATATTGATTCCATACTTTTTAATTTGTTGAACGAGAAATTTTCTGTTGGACTCCATCAGAATGTACAAAAAGAGTTCACTTTCTGACCCTCTCTAAAATATACCCAGTACACCCTGTAATGTGGTAGTGCTGGAGCTCACTCTGTAAAATCATACTAGTGCCATGATAAAATGCACCCTGTCCAGTCTGTGAAGTGTTAGTGCTTGATGCCTTGATAAAATGCACCCAGTACAACCCATAAAATGGTAGTGCTGGTGCCATGAGAATATACATACAGTCACCTGTACACCCCTGTAAAGGGGTAGTGTTGGTGTTATAATAAAATGTACCAAGCAAGGGCGTGCAACATGTGGCCCACGAGCCACAATCCGGCCCGCCAGACCAGTCAGAGTGGCCCGCGATGACCGTTTTTAATTTTTACCTTGTAGGTTTATTTAGAATTTTTTTCGTAACCGTAATACAATTCTCTGTTAGTTGACCTATACTAAAGGGCTTCACTGATAGGGTTATGTGTGTTATAATTTCCCAGTTCCATGTTATGGAAAGAAGTTGTGGTGAATCTTTGGAATAGTGCTTAATAAATATTTAATGGCCCTCATAGTTGTTCCAATGTTCAAAAGTAGCCTGCCAATGGAATATGTTGCACACCCCTGCTCGAAAGTGTTAGTGTTGGTGCCACTGTAAAACGCCATGATAAATTGCACCCAGTCCTCTCTGTAAAGTGTTAGTGTTGGTGCCATGATAAAATGCAGCCAGTACACCCTGTAAAATGTTAATATTGATGCCATGATAAAATACAACCTGTCCAGTCTGTAAAATAGTAGTGGTGGTAGTGGTGGTGGTGGTGGTGGTGGTGGTGGTGGTGGTGGTGGTGCTGCTGCTGATGATGATGATGATGATTGTGATATAGTTTTCTTTTAATCATCGGAAAGGCCAGTCCAGTTTGAGGTGCTGGAATATTAATGAGGATCATGAATACATACCTCAATGTATGAGTCATTGCATTGAGTCCTTGAGCAAGGCACCAACCAAAAATTTTACTTTCCTAATCCTTTGTGTCAGATTAAGAAACGTAAGTCGTAAGTTGTTCACTGCAGATGGAAGAATGGTTGTTTCCAATGAAAGACATCACGTATATGTAGGTTTTTGGAAAAAAAGGGTGCACACACTCACACACACAGACAGACAGACAGACACTACACTTGCATGCACACACTCACACACAGAGATAGACTAACATACACACGTACACACACATACATACACAGACAGGCAGTAACGCACACACACACACACACACACACACACACAGACAGTGTGGTTGTGGTAGTGGTGGTGGTGGTGGTTGTGCTGGTGGTGGTGGTGGTGGTAGTGATTGTGGTGTTGGTGGTGGTGTGGGTGTTGGTTGTGGTGGGTGGTGGTAGTGGTTGTGGTGTGGGTGGTGGTTGTGGTGGTGGTGGTGGTGGTGGTAGTGGTTGTGGTGTTGGTGGTAGTGTGGGTGGTGGTGGTTGTGGTGGTGGTGGTGTGGGTGGTGGTAGTGGTTGTGGTGTTGATGGTAGTGTGGGTGGTGGTTGTGCTGGTGGTAGTGGTTGTGGTGTTGGTGGTAGTGTGGGTGTGGGTTGTGGTGTTGGTGGTAGTGTGGGTGGTGGTGGTGGTGGTGGTGGTGTGGGTGGTGGTTGTGGTGGTGGTGGTAGTGTGGGTAGTGGTGTGGGTGGTGGTTGTGGTGGTGGTAGTGGTTGTGGTGGTGTGGGTGGTGGTTGTGGTGGTGGTAGTGTGGGTGGTGGTTGTGGTGGTGGTAGTGGTTGTGGTGGTGGTGTGGGTGGTGGTTGTGGTGGTAGGTAGTGGTTGTGGTGTTGGTGGTAGTGTGGGTGGTGGTTGAGTGGTGGTAGTGGTTGTGGTGGTGGTGTGGGTGGTGGTTGTGGTGGTGGTAGTGTGGGCGGTGTTGGTGGTAGTATGGGTGGGTGGTGGTTGTGGTGGTGGTAGTGGTGGTGGTGGTGTGGGTGGTGGTTGTGGTGGTGGTAGTGGTTGTGGTGTTGGTGGTAGTGTGGGTGGTGGTTGTGGTGGTGGTGGTGGTAGTGGTTGTGGTGTTGGTGGTAGTGTGGGTGGTGGTTGTGGTGGTGGTTGTGTGGTGGTAGTGGTTGTGGTGTTGGTGGTAGTGTGGGTGGTGGTTGTGTGGTGGTAGTGGTTGTGGTGGTGGTAGTGGTTGTGGTGGTAGTAGTGGTTGTGGTGGTGGTAGTGGTTGTGGTGTTGGTGGTAGTGTGGGTGGTGGTTGTGGTGGTGGTAGTGGTTGTGGTGGTGGTGGTGGAGGGGGGGTTGTGGTGGTGGAGGGGGGTTGTGGTGGTGGAGGGGGGTTGTGGTGGTGGTGTGGGTGTTGGTTGTGGTGGTTGTGCTGGTGCTGGTTGTGGTGGTGGTGGTAGTGGTGGTGGTAGTGTGGGTGGTGGTTGTGGTGGGTGGTGGTGGTGGTGGTTGTGTGGGTGGTGGTGTGGGTGGTGATGGTGGTGGTGTGGGTGTTGGTTGTGGTGGTGGTGGTGGTGGTTGTGGTGTTGGTGGTAGTGTGGGTGTTGGTTGTGGTGGTGGAGGGGGGTTGTGGTGGTGGAGGGGGGTTGTGGTGGTGGAGGGGGGTTGTGGTGGTGGTGGTGGTGTGGGTGTTGGTTGTGGTGGTTGTGTGGGTGCTGGTTGTGGTGGTGGTGGTGGTGGTTGTGTGGGTGGTGGTTGTGGTGGGTGGTGGTGGTGGTGGTTGTGTGGGTGGTGGTGTGGGTGGTGGTTGTGGTGGTGGTGGTGTGGGTGTTGGTTGTGGTGGTGGTGGTGTGGGTCGTGGTGGTGGTGGTGGTGGTGGTGTGGGTGTTGGTTGTGGTGGGTGGTGGTTGTGGTGGTTGTGTGAGTGCTGGTTGTGGTGGTGGTGGTAGTGGTGGTGGTAGTGTGGGTGGTGGTTGTGGTGGTGGTAGGGTGAGTGGACAGTAACTAACACACACAGACACATACATGTGATAGGCAGTAACACCCCCCACATGCACACACACGGACAGACAGAAACACACACATGCATGCACACATACATTCATGCACACTCACAGTCAGGTAGTAACATACACACACACACACATGTACACACACAAAGAGACAGAAACAGTTAGTAGCACACACATACACATATAGACAGATAGTAGCACACATACAGACACACAGTAATACACACACACACATACACACACACATACATGTGCAGGCACACAGTAACATACACATGCACCCATTTACATACACACATTTACACACACAAACAGACAGACATACACATACAGAAACACTCACACACACTCACACAGACCAACAGACAGACAGATAACAACACACATACACACACAGAAACACTCTCTCTCACACATACACACACACAGATAATAACACACATACACACATAGAAACACTCACACACACAAAGATAATAACACATACACACACAGAAACACACTCTCATACACACAGATAAAAACACACAGAAACACACAGAAACACACGCACACAGACCAACAGACACACAGATAATAACACACATACACACACATACACACTCTTTCTCTCTCTCTCACACACACACACATACACAGACCAACAGACAGACATATAACAACACACATACACACAGAGAAACACTCTCTCTCTCTCACACACACAGATAATAGCACACATCCACACACAGAAACACTCTCACACACATACACAGACTAACACACACACAGATAACGACACACATATACACACAGAAACACGCCCAAACACACAGATAATAGCACACATACACACACAGTAACACTCACACACACACACGCACACAGACCAACAGACAGACAGATAATAACACACATACACACACAGAAACACTCTCTCTCACACACACACACACACAGACCAACAGACAGACATATAATAACACACATACACACACAGAAACACTCTCTCTCTCACATATACACACACACAGACCAACAGACAGACATATAGTAACACACATACACACACAGAAACACTCTCTCTCACACACACACACAGACCAACAGACAGACATATAATAATACACATACACACACAGAAACACTCTCTCTCACATACACACACACAGACCAACAGACAGACATATAATAACACACATACACACACAGTAACACTCTCTCTCACACACACACACAGACCAACAGACAGACATATAATAACACACATACACACACAGTAACACTCACACACACACACACACAGACCAACAGACAGACATATAATAACACACATACACACACAGTAACACTCACACACACACACACACAGACCAACAGACAGACATATAATAACACACATACACACACAGTAACACTCTCTCTCACACACACACACAGACCAACAGACAGACATATAATAATACACATACACACACAGAAACACTCTCTCTCACATACACACACACAGACCAACAGACAGACATATAATAACACACATACACACACAGTAACACTCTCTCTCACACACACACACAGACCAACAGACAGACATATAATAACACACATACACACACAGTAACACTCACACACACACACACACAGACCAACAGACAGACATATAATAACACACATACACACACAGTAACACTCACACACACACACAGACCAACAGACAGACATATAATAACACACATACACACACAGTAACACTCTCTCTCACACACACACACAGACCAACAGACAGACATATAATAACACACATACACACACAGTAACACTCACACACACACACACACAGACCAACAGACAGACATATAATAACACACATACACACACAGTAACACTCTCTCTCACACACACACACACAGACCAACAGACAGACATATAATAACACACATACACACACAGTAACACTCTCTCTCACACACACACACAGACCAACAGACAGACATATAATAACACACATACACACACAGAAACACTCTCTCTCTCACATATACACACACACAGACCAACAGACAGACATATAATAACACACATACACACACAGTAACACTCTCTCTTACACACACACACACAGACCAACAGACAGACATATAATAACACTCATACACACACAGAAACACTCTCTCTCTCACATATACACACACACAGACCAACAGACAGACATATAATAACACACATACACACACAGTAACACTCTCTCTCACACACACACACAGACCAACAGACAGACATATAATAACACACACACACAGTAACACTCACACACACACACAGACCAACAGACAGACATATAATAACACACATACACACACAGTAACACTCTCTCTCACACACACACACAGACCAACAGACAGACATATAATAACACACATACACACACAGTAACACTCACACACACACACACACAGACCAACAGACAGACATATAATAACACACATACACACACAGTAACACTCTCTCTCACACACACACACAGACCAACAGACAGACATATAATAACACACATACACACACAGTAACACTCTCTCTCACACACACACACAGACCAACAGACAGACATATAATAACACACACACACACACAGTAACACTCACACACACACACACAGACCAACAGACAGACATATAATAACACACATACACACACAGTAACACTCACACACACACACAGACCAACAGACAGACATATAATAACACACATACACACACAGTAACACTCACACACACACACACACACAGACCAACAGACAGACATATAATAACACTCATACACACACAGAAACACTCTCTCTCTCACACACACACACACACACACACACAGAGACAGACATATAATAACACACATACACACACAGAAATACTCTCTCTCTTACACACACAGACCAACAGACATACATATAATAACACATATACACACACAGAAACACTTTCTCTCACATACACACACACACAGACCAACAGACAGACATATAATAACACACATACACACACATACACACTCACACACACACACCAACAGACAGACATATAATAACACACATACACACACAGAAACACTCTCTCTCACATACACACACAGACCAACAGACATATAATAATACACATACACACACATACACACTCTTTCTCTCTCTCTCACACACACACACACACACAGACCAACAGACATATAATAATACACATACACACACATACACACTCTTTCTCTCTCTCTCACACACAGACCAACAGACATACATATAATAACACACATACACACAGAGAAACACTCTCTCTCTCTCACACACACACAGAAACACACACTCGCTCTCTCTCTCTCACACACACACACAATAACAGATGTTGAGTCTTCAGTTGCAACAATGAGTGTTCCAGTTGTTCAAACAATGGAACAGCTTGCTTGTGAAATTAATGTGCAAGTGGCTGAGTATTCCAAAGACCCATTTATGTGTATGTTTAACATGAGATTAAAATATCTTAACCAGATTTAATGTGATACGCTGTGTATGATGAGGTGCGTCTATTGAATCTCAAAAAATACAACTTTTGCAAGCTTAGAGAAAACTGTAGCAGTGTGAAATAAAGTGTCTTGCTTAAGGACACAATGTACTGCTGGTAACGAAATATATCAGCCTGATAATCATCAGCTGAACACACCCTAACCACTAACCCACACAAGCTTTCACACACACTCATACCCTATACACAAACACCCACATACACATACACACACAAACACATGCACATACACACACTCACACACACACATAACCCCCCGAAATAAAGTGTCTTGCTTAAGGACACAATGTACTGCTGGTAACGAAATATATCAGCCTGATAATCATCAGCTGAACACACCCTAACCACTAACTCACACAAGCTTTCACACACACTCATACCCTATACACAAACACCCACATACACATACACACACAAACACATGCACATACACACACTCACACACACACATAACCCCCCGAAATAAAGTGTCTTGCTTAAGGACACAATGTACTGCTGGTAACGAAATATATCAGCCTGATAATCATCAGCTGAACACACCCTAACCACTAACTCACACAAGCTTTCACACACACTCATACCCTATACACAAACACCCATATACACATACACACACAAACACATGCACATACACACACTCACACACACACATAACCCCCCGAAATAAAGTGTCTTGCTTAAGGACACAATGTACTGCTGGTAACGAAATATATCAGCCTGATAATCATCAGCTGAACACACCCTAACCACTAACTCACACAAGCTTTCACACACACTCATACACAGTAACACAAACACCCACATACACACACACACTCAAACACATGCACATACACACACTCACACACACACATAACCCCCCGAAATAAAGTGTCTTGCTTAAGGACACAATGTACTGCTGGTAACGAAATATATCAGCCTGATAATCATCAGCTGAACACACCCTAACCACTAACTCACACAAGCTTTCACACACACTCATACACAATAACACAAACACCCACATACACACACACACTCAAACACATGCACATACACACACACACTCACACTCACACACACACATAACCCCCCGAAATAAAGTGTCTTGCTTAAGGACACAATGTACTGCTGGTAACGAAATATATCAGCCTGATAATCATCAGCTGAACACACCCTAACCACTAACTCACACAAGCTTTCACACACACTCATACACAATAACACAAACACCCACATACACACACACACTCAAACACATGCACATACACACACACACTCACACTCACACACACACATAACCCCCCCGAAATAAAGTGTCTTGCTTAAGGACACAATGTACTGCTGGTAACGATATATATCAGCCTGATAATCATGAGCTGAACACACCCTAACTACTAACTCACACAAGCTTTCACACACACTCATACACAATAACACAAACACCCACATACACACACACACTCAAACACATGCACATACACACACACACTCACACTCACACACACACATAACCCCCCCGAAATAAAGTGTCTTGCTTAAGGACACAATGTACTGCTGGTAACGATATATATCAGCCTGATAATCATGAGCTGAACACACCCTAACTACTAACTCACACAAGCTTTCACACACACTCATACACAGTAACACAAACACTCACATACACACACACTCAAACACATACACATACACACATACTCCCCCCCCCCTGCACACACACACATAAAGACACAGACATACACACACACGCACATATATATATATACACACTAATGCACAGACACACAGGCTATATTAGAAAAAGTCGGAAACCCGACAACTGAGCTCTTGCAATTTCAACGGACTTGAGTCTTGCACTAACTGTTGAAACGGCAAGAGCTCAGCCGTTCAGTCTCGACACTTTATTTTATTTATATATATATATATACATATATATATATATACATATATATATATATATATATATATATATATATATATATATATATATATATATATATATATATATATATATATATATATATATATATATATATATATATATATATATATATATATATATATATATATATATATATATATATATATATATATATATATATATATATATATATATATATATATATATATATATATATATATATATATATATATATATATATATATATATATATATATATATATATATATATATATATATATATATATATATATATATATATATATATATATATATATATATATATATATATATATAGGGGGGCCCATGGCTTAGTGGTTAGAGCATTGGGCTTGCAATCGAAAGGTTGTGAGTTCAATTCTCAAACCTGGTGATGTGTTGTTTCCTTGAGCAAGACACTTTATTTCACATTGCTCCAGTTTACTCAGCTGTAGAAATGAGACGATAGGGACTGGGGTCCCTATCACTCCTCTGTAAAGTGGTCGTGGAGGTGCCATGGCAAAAAAGCACCCAGCACTCACTGTAGATGAGGTTGGTGTTAGGCAGGGCATCCAGCTATAGAAATCAAGCCAGCATCAGTTACCGTGCAAGCAGGGAAAAAGTGGACGTAAAATGATGATGATGATGATGATGATGATATATATATATATATATGTGTGTGTGTGAGTGTGTGTATTCATGTGTCCATGTTGTTTTTGTCCGTTTGTTTTTCTTTAACATTTAAGAAGAAGAAGAAGAACCACAACAACATCAACAACAACAACAGCAACAAAATAGTAATTACAAAGGAACAATAAGTGTCTGTGTGTCAACAGTACCATCTAACAACTGGAGGTACATACCCAGGTAATAAAGTATAAGGTATAATGTTTCTTTTCATTTCAAACAATATATGTATGTATGTATGTATGGTCAGGTCACCAGTTGGTGCTACTGGTAACATGTATCCCAGTACAACCTGTCTCATGGTCGGGTCGTTGGCAACCCCACCAAGGTTTCTTGGTGAGGAGGGTGACTTTGGACATCCTGCAGGACTAAAAACAAAACCTGTCAAAAGGCAAAGGAGCTCTTAAGAGTCAATGGCCATCCAAAATCACCGGGAGAGATGACCCCTTAGCCTTTGTCAAGGCAGAATTCTAGGAGAAGGAAAACTCTGATATAACACCTGCAACCCTGATGGTATCCAATGATGTTGACTTGTTCTTCTTTTTGGTAAATATCATCTTGGTTAAGAGAGTGGGACTGGCTTTGTGCAGTGCCTTTGCTCACTATAAAAGGTTCACGGCACAGGCATTGCTTTATATCTATATCTCTCTCTGTACTTGTCGTCACATGGTACCATGGGCCCAGCACTATGTGTCAATAATTGTCACAGGTGTAGTGCTTGAACCAGAGTTTTCAAGTCGCTGGCTGGACTAAAAAGTCACACTCGTTCAGCGCATCAGTAGGGGTTCTCCTACATGGATATAAAGTAGTGGCCGTAGTCGAAAACGAGTTGGCAGCAACCATGTATGTATGTATGTAGTTACCGATGATGTTGATCTATTCTTCTTTTCGGATTATAGCTACTGTCGCTCAGAGAGTGGGATTGGCTCAGTGCACAGTCTTTCCTCACTTTAAAAATATCTTCATGCACAGGCATTGCACGATAGAATTACTTAATAATTATTAATAATGGTATATCGTGCAATGGCCATACTCGATAACGAGGGGGCAGCCATCATGTATGTATGTGTGTATGTATGTGTGTATGTTTGTATGTATGTATGTGTGTGTGTGTATGTATGTATGTATGTATGTATGTTCTTCTGGTTTTATAATTTCACAAAGTTTTACCAATAGAGAGAGAGTCGGTTTCTAACATAGACACAAGACTCTCTCATTAGAATTTACACAACATCAACTAGGTAGATTATGTATACATGCATGCATGTGTAGATATGGATGTTATTGTATGTGTGGATGTTTTGAGTTGTATGTGTACATGTGTATATGCTTTGTATCTGTACATGTGTATATGCAGTTATTAGATGCAAAATGTTTGGAATGTTTTACATATTTTTACTGTTCCATTAATGGATTGTACTTGTAATTTCCTAACTAGTTGTGTTCTTTCTGTTCCTGTGAAGCCCAGCTTCTCAAGATTTGTATTGAGGTAGTTACTAACATACCCCAGTGCCCCAATAATCACAGACATAAATCTGAAGTTGTAATCAGGGTGGAGTATCTGCAGATTTCTCATCAGTTCTGCATAAATATTCTCCTTTTCACTAATCTTTGATATTATATTGGCATCTGCTGGGCAGCTAACTTCCACTACTGTGCATGGCTTCTTTTCCCTGTCCCATAATATCTGGTCTGTTATGCCTGCATTTTATTGGGGTTTTTACTGGAACATTCCACCAGTACTCTTTCATATTATGTACATGGATGTCTTCCACATTGCTGTAGCTTTTAATGTGTTTATTATCAGGGCTTTCTTTTCTATAGATCACATTGTACAGTCTTTTGACCACTACACCATGCTTCATAGGTAGATAGTACCGCAATGATGTATGTACGTATGTATGTATATATATATGTATAGTATTATACACCGCTCTATAGGTAATTTGAGCATGAATTGATTGGTTTGGTAGTGTTGTGCAGAGGAAGTGCCTTCCTTAGACAGATGAAAAACGATTTAATCTAGTAACGCTGTTGAGCAGTAGGACCAGGACGCTGAGCGCAGAGAATGAATGTATTGCAACTGGCGTGCGGGTTGTACATATATGGATGATTTGGCGGTCAGAGAGGGGTCGTGAGGACTGCGGGGTGACCTCTGGCTGGACCTGGTGATGATTATCTTTCGACATCCAATGTAGTAAGCTATGACCCAGAACTTACCAGAGATCATTGTGTCTTGAAGTGATTCTGCAACCACCACGCCTGGTCCTATGAGTAGACTACAACCACAGAGATCATTAATTCACCATAATAATACGAACACCTTCAGCACAACTTAATTAAACTACTCTATAGTTAAAACACTTTATGCTTTAGAATTTTTTTGGAAGTTGCGCATAACCATAGAAATTAGGGTCTATATTGAGACACATTTCAATAGCTAGGTATAGAAACCCCGGAGTTACCTCCCCTCATGCATTAACTCCCCTTAGCCACACACACACTTCCGGGTGGTATTCAATGTCGTTTCTCGAAACGTAACAGCCTCCTGTATTGAACTAAAGAACATCAGACTACGATTCTCTAACTGGATTGTCAAACGCTCAATATTGAATTGTCGTGGATTATGTAAGGGACATATAATCGAAAAATACACTCCCCTGACCATGAAAATGTCGAAGTACATGAAGTACTTGTCATCCCTTCGCTGTGCATCTCCAATATTTTTAATGCTTGCACTATTTTTAATGCTTATATCATTTCTCCACACACAGACTATATCAATCATATAAAGAATTTGCCACCAGATCAACCAACCTAACACTCTTGTTTACCTACCTAAGTGCCTCTACTACACGTATCTCTCTGCCACACTATATAAACAAGACACACGTGCTTGCCACACATATAACATTTGCACTATATAACCGCTTATCTGCATGTTGTATTTTAACCTGTATTTTTGATTTTTGATTGTACCTTTTAATCATCATCATCATCATCATCAACGTTTAACGTCCGTGTTCCACGCTTGCATGGGTTTGGACGGGGGTAGTCCCACTTGAGGCAAGAGTGATTGTCTTGCTCGCATAGGACTGTCTGGCAGGTTTTCTACAGTTGGATGCCCTTCCTAACACCAACCACATTTACAGTGTGGGTCTGGGAGGTTTTTACCGTGTTGCCTACACGGCCACATTACAGCGTGGACTGTGTGTTTTTTTGTCGTGACACCTACACGATCTCATTTGTTTCGGCCTGGATGGCGCGGCACCAACATAACTTTACATAGGACGGGGTGGTGTGGATGGGTGGGGGTGGTGGCGGGACGGGGTGTATTTTGTTAGAGATGCCTACTGGCAAGGCGGGTCTTCTCTGTTACTGAGTACCGCCAAAGGTCTCGGTCCAGTGACATTGTCTTGGAGAGGTGTAAGTGTGTGAGGTCGGAGTTTATCAGCTCGTCCCAGGTTTTTCTAGGTCTGCCTATTCCGTGGCTACCGTCTATCTTTATTGCCCTGCACTTTGTTATACAGCTATCGACTTTCATGCGCATCACGTGTCCATACCAACGTAGCCTTCTCTCGAGTAAACAACATCTGATCCCTCTTATCTCTAATTTTTTCCTTAGTTCGTTTATGCTTTGCCGTTCACGTATATTACTGTTACACATCCAGCGGAGCATGCAAGCTTCGTTCCTCTCTAGTCTGCATATATCCTCTGCACACAATGCCCAGGTCTCACTGCCATGCAACATTGCTGTTCGTATGCAGGCATCGTACAACCTGCCTTTCATTTTTAGGGAGAACCCTTTAGCAGCTAATAGTGGTATAAGCTCTCTGAACTTTTTCCAACCAGTTCTGACTCTAGCTACAGTACTTTCAGAGCACCCTCCCCCACTGCTGATTTTATCGCCCAGGTAACGGAAGCTGTCCACTATTTCTATAGAGCCCTCTGCGCAGTTGTAAGAGCTAGTATTTTGTGGGCACTTGCTGCTACTTATTGCACCAGAGCACCAGCCACATGTCAAATCTATGTTCTTAGTTAGCTTACCTGTGATCCCACTACATCTTTTATGCACCCATACTTTGCATTTAGGACATAAAATGGAGTTTCTACCTACGCCTTTCCTACACACCGAGCACGACCATTTCCCAGAAGGGACCGCCGCCTTGTTTTCTTTCCTACAAACTAGAACTTTGGTCTTAGCCAGGTTAATTTTAAGTCCTTTTGACTCTAGGCCGTGCTTCCATGTTTGGAATTTCTTCTCTAGCTCGACCATTGATTCCGCTATGAGTGTCAGGTCGTCTGCGTATAGGAGTTCCCATGGGCAGCCTGTCTTGAACTCCTCTGTTATAGCCTGAAGGGCAATAATAAATAGTAGGGGGCTGAGAACAGAGCCCTGATGGACGCCAACTTTATGAATGTAATCTCGAAGTGTGTACTGCCACTCTAAATTCTGTAATGAATGTTGACCCACAATATTTGCATATGTATCGGTATGTCTCTCGGCTGAAAAGGAGGTCATATAACTGTCCATTCATTAATAAATTGCTCCGAAGAATCCAAACCTCGGTTTGGAGGAAACAGCTGTAAGCACAATAATGTTTTGAACAGTTCTTTGATTCTTATATTTCATATATTTCATATATATATGTATATATGTATGTATGATGCAAGACCTAATGCCAAGGAGATCCATAGTTGTCATCAATGTAGAAAGGAGTGCAAGTCTCTAGCAGGCTTCAAAAGCCATATCCGAGGGTCACACATGTGAATTTGACAAACAATTGCAATACTCTTAGCGTGAGTTTGTAGCCATCATATATGTATTTAACATACGGATGTTAAATGAAAAAATCTGACCACCTTCATTTTATGTGCACTTTCCTCACTTGAATGTAGTGTGTGTAGTGTATGTATGTATGTGTGTATGTATGTAGTGTGTGTATGCATGTATGTATGAGTGTATATATGTATGTTCTTCTTTTTGGTAAATATCATCTTGGTTAAGAGAGTGGGACTGGCTTTGTGCAGTGCCTTTGCTCACTATAAAAGCTTCACGGCACAGGCATTGCTTTATATCTGGAGATCTCTCTGCACTTGTCGTCACATGGTACCATGGGCCCAGCACTATATGTCAATAATTGTCACAAGTGTAGTGTTTGTACCAGAGTTTTCAAGTCGCTGGCTGGACTAAAAAGTCACGCACGTTCAGCGCATCGGTAGGGGTTCTCCTACATATAAAGTAGTGGCCGTACTCGAAAACGAGTTGGCAGCCACCATATATGTATGTATGTATGTATGTTTGTGTGTATGTATGTATATGTGTAAGAGTGTATGTATGTGTGTATGTATGCATGTATTTATGTATGTATGTGTTTATGTATGTATGTGTGCGTATGTTTGTGTGTTTGTATTGTGTTCGTATGTGTGCATGTGTGTGTCTATGTGTGTGTATGTGTGAGTGCGTGATAAAAAATGTATCAGATTGCCAGTTGAAGTATTGTCACTACAGTTTGTATCACACACCAAGCATTCCATTGTCATCATCATCATCAACGTTTAACGTCCGTGTTCCACGCTTGCATGGGTTTGGACGGGGGTATTCCCACTTGAGGCAAGAGTGATTGTCTTGCTCGCATAGGACTGTCTGGCAGGTTTTCTACAGCTGGATGCCCTTCCTAACACCAACCACATTTACAGTGTGGGTCTGGGAGGTTTTTACCATGTTGCCTACACGGCCACATTACAGCGTGGACTGTGTGTTTTTTTGTTGTGACACCTACACGATCTCATTTGTTTCGGCCTGGATGGCGCGGCACCAACATAACTTTACATAGAACAGGGTGGTGTGGATGGGGTGGGGGTGGTGGTGGTGGTGGTGGTGGGATGGGGTGTATTTTGTTAGAGATGCCTACTGGCTGTAGTAGGTTTTACTATGTATTTAGGTAAGGCGGGTCTTCTCTGTTACTGAGTACCGCCAAAGGTCTCGGTTCAGTGACATTGTCTTGGAGAGGTGTAAGTGTGTGAGGTCGGAGTTTATCAGCTCGTCCCAGGTTTTTCTAGGTCTGCCTATTCCGTGGCTACCGTCTATCTTTATTGCCCTGCACTTTGTTATACAGCTATCGACTTTCATGCGCATCACATGTCCATACCAACGTAGCCTTCTCTCGAGTAAACAACATCTGATCCCTCTTATTTCTAATTTTTTCCTTAGTTCGTTTATGCTTTGCCATTCACGTATATTACTGTTACACATCCAGCGGAGCATGCAAGCTTCGTTCCTCTCTAGTCTGCGTATATCCTCTGCACACAATGCCCAGGTCTCACTGCCATGCAACATTGCTGTTCGTATGCAGGCATCATACAACCTGCCTTTCATTTTTAGGGAGAACCCTTTAGCAGCTAATAGTGGTATAAGCTCTCTGAACTTTTTCCAACCAGTTCTGACTCTAGCTACTGTACTTTCAGAGCACCCTCCCCCACTGCTGATTTTATCACCCAGGTAACGGAAGCTGTCCACTATTTCTATAGAACCCTCTGCGCAATTGAAAGAGCTAGTATTTTGTGGGCACTTGCTGCTACTTATTGCACCAGAGCACCGGCCACATGTAAAATCTCTGTTCTTAGTTAGCTTACCTGTGATCCCACTACATCTTTTATGCACCCATACTTTGCATTTGGGACATAAAATGGAGTTTCTACCTATGCCTTTCCTACACACTGAGCATGGCCATTTCCCAGAAGGGACCGCCGCCTTATTTTCTTTCCTACAAACTAGAACTTTAGTCTTAGCCAGGTTAATTTTAAGGACTTTTGATTCTAGGCCGTGCTTCCATGTTTGGAATTTCTTCTCTAGCTCGGCCATTGATTCAGCTATGAGTGTCAGGTCGTCTGCGTATAGGAGTTCCCATGGGCAGCCGGTCTTGAACTCCTCTGTTATAGCCTGAAGGGCAATAATAAATAGTAGGGGGCTGAGAACAGAGCCCTGATGGACGCCAACTTTTACGCTAAACTCTTCACTATATTCGTTGTTAATTCTAACCTTGCTGACTGTTTCTTTATACATGGCTTGTATAGCTCTCACAAGCCATTCGTCAACCCCTAGTTTTCTAAGAGCCCACCAGATAATGGAGCGGGGGACTCTGTCGAAGGCTTTCTCCAAGTCGACAAAAGCTAAGTAGAGGGGTTTACCTTTAGCTAGGTACTTCTCCTGTAGTTGCCGTACAATGAAAAGAGCGTCTGTGGTACTTTTGCCTGACACAAACCCGAACTGCATTTCATCTAGGTCAATTCTCTCTCTGATTAGTTGTGCTATTACTTTTTCCGTGACCTTCATGACCTGGTTGATTAATAATAATAATTGTTTCTACTTTTGGCACAAGGCCAGCAATTATCCCAGTGCATTACTGGTACTTTATTTTATTGACCCCGTAATGATGAAAGGCAAAGCTAAACCTCGACAGAATTTAAACTTAGATCGTAAAGGAATGTAACTATATGCCAAAAAGCATGTTGTCCAACGCTCTACCGATACCGCTGCCAATCCATGGCCACAAAAGCAGTAATGAATAACGGTTTCTGATTTGAAACCAGATCATAAAAGGCTATAACTCTATGGTGTTGAATTTTCTTAATTTTTTATTACTGTAAACACTATGCACATTTCAGTGGCCAGGTTGCGTCAGAACCCGGAGACCTCATCAGGTGTAAATTGCGTAATAGATGTATACCAACAGAATGATAGTAAGCTTTAAGGATACAATCAAAGAAAAACAAAGAGGAAAAGTGTGTGCCATGCTTCTGACCAAGAGACGGACAATGCTCACCCACCTCTATATAATTGCTTGAGTTTACCTGTAAATAAATATGTATATTGAATCATATGTATGTAACCTCATCATCATCATCACCACCATATAATGTCCATTTTTCCATGCTAGAATGGGTTAGACATGTTATCCTATTGTAAGCAATGCCAGGTCAGGTGACCGTGTCTTGTACATACAGAACTGATTTGGACTTGGTTTCTACAGCTGGATGCCCTTCCTAACACCAACCTCATTTACAGTGTGTGCTGGATACTTTTTGTTGTGATACAAACACGATCACTTCAGAGTGTGGACTGGGTGCTTTTTGTCATGACATCAACATGACCACTTTACAGTGTGGGGTGGGTGCCTTTTGTCATGACATCTACATGACCACTTTACAGTGTGTGCTGGGTGCCTTTTGTCGTGACATCTACATGACCACTTTACAGTGTGGACTGGGTGCCTTTTGTCGTGACATCTACATGACCACTTTACAGTGTGGGGTGGGTGCCTTTTGTCGTGACACCTACATGACCACTTTACAGTGTGGACTGGGTGCCTTTTGTCGTGACATCTACATGACCACTTTACAGTGTGGGGTGGGTGCCTTTTGTCGTGACATCTACATGACCACTTCACAGTGTATGCTGGGTGCTTTTTGTCATGACATCTACATGAACACTTCACAGTGTGTGCTGGGTGCTTTTTGTTGTAACACCTACACGACCACTTTACAGTGTGGACTGGGTGCTTTTTGTCATGACACCTACATGACCATTTCATAGTGTGTGCTGGGTGCTTTTTGTCATGACACCTACATGACCACTTTACAGTGTGGGGTGGGTGCTTTTTATTGTGACACCTACACGACCACTTTACAGTGTGGACTGGGTGCTTTTTGTCATGACATCAACACGACCACTTTACAGTGTGGGGTGGGTGCCTTTTGTCATGACATCTACATGACCACTTCACAGTGTGTGCTGGGTGCCTTTTGTCATGATACCTACATGACCACTTTACAGTGTGGACTGGGTGCCTTTTGTCGTGACATCTACATGACCACTTCACAGTGTGTGCTGGGTGCCTTTTGTCATGATACCTACATGACCACTTTACAGTGTGGACTGGGTGCTTTTTGTTGTGACATCTACATGACACTTTACAGTGTGGACTGGGTGCTTTTTGTCGTGACATCTACATGACCACTTTACAGTGTGTACTGGGTGCTTTTTGTCATGACACCTACATGACCACTTTACAGTGTGTACTGGGTGCCTTTTGTCGTGACATCTACATGACCACTTTACAGTGTGTACTGGGTGCTTTTTGTCATGACACCTACATGACCACTTTACAGTGTGGGGTGGGTGCTTTTTGTCGTGACATCTACATGACCACTTTACAGTGTGGACTGGGTGCTTTTTGTCATGACATCTACATGAACACTTCACAGTGTGTGCTGGGTGATTTTTGTCATGACATCAACATGACCACTTTACAGTGTGGGGTGGGTGCCTTTTGTCATGACATCTACATGACCACTTTAACAGTGTGTGCTGGGTGCTTTTTGTAGTGACATCTACACGACCACTTTACAGAGTGGACTGGGTGTTTTTTGTTGTGTCATCATCACAACCCCACTTTACAGTGTGGGCTGGACACTTAATATGTATGTATATGTTTGTATGTATGTATATATATATATATATATGTGTGTGTGAAAAGTAAACAGAAGTAACACAACAGAGAATAAGGTTCAATGAAGATATATATTAGTTTCACGCTTAATATAAAAGGAAAAGTCTCAATGTTTTGGATACTGGTCCCTCATCAGAACATAGAATGAGAAATTAAGGAAGAAATAGAAAGATAAAGGAGAGTGGGCAGAGGTAGAAAGGAAAAAAATGTGTGTGTGCATGTGTGTGTAAGTGTGTGTGTGTATGAGTTTGTGTGTGTGTATGTTTGTGTGTGTGTGTGTATGTTTGTGTGAGTGTGTGTGTGTGTTTGTGTTTGTGTGTGTGAGTTTGTGTGTGTGTGGTGTGTGAGTTTGTGTGTGTGTACGTTTGTGTGTGTGTTATTTATCTGAACAAACATGTAAGGATATGTGTGTGTATAAGTTTAAGATATTGATCTAAAAACCTTCCGTCATAATTTTTTTGATAGCTTTTCTTAAGATATGTTCCAAACACCAGATAAATAATTGGAAAGTTTGTTATATTGCTAAATCTCTGTAGATTCCAGATTATTTTATAAATTATTTAAAAATAATAGGCAGTGTCTTTCATTTAGTAATATGGTAAGGAAAGGATTAACAAGGTTTACCTGGTCTTTGGAGGCAGATCTGACAGCATCAGTTGTGAAAAAACTTACCATTTTACATAGTAAAGAATTCATTAGTTGTCTTCTGAAGAATTTACCCGTTCATGACCACATTTCTAATGAAATACACTCTATTTTAATTAATTAATTAATGAAGAATTTTGAGGGATTTACTAAAATTATTAATTATTCCATTATTAAGAGAGTAACAATGTAAGGTTCTTATATAAAACAATGTTGGAAGGAAGAGGGTGATGACGTCATACACTAAAGATGACTGAGAAAGGAAGGGGCGATGACGTCACACACTAGAGATGACTGAGGAAGGAAGGGGCGATGACGTCACACACCAGAGATGACTGAGGAAGGAAGGGGTGGTGACGTCACACACCAGAGATGACTGTGGAAGGTAGGAAGGGGTGATGACGTCACACACTAGAGATGACTGAGGAAGGAAGGAGTGATAACGTCACACACCAGAGATGACTGAGAAAGGAAAGAGTGATGACGTCACACACCAGAGATGACTGAGGAAGGTAGGAAGGGGTGATGACGTCACACACTAAAGATGACTGAGAAAGGAAGGGGTAATGACGTCACATACTAGCGATGACTGAGAAAGGAAAGAGTGATGACGTCACACACCAGAGATGACTGAGGAAGGTAGGAAGGGGTGATGACGTCACACACTAAAGATGACTGAGAAAGGAAGGGGTAATGACGTCACACACTAGCGATGACTGAGAAAGGAAGGAGTGATGACGTCATACACTAGAGATGACAGGACGGAAGGGGTGATGACGTCACACACTAGAGGTGACTGAGGAAGGAAGGGGTGATGACAAACTACAGAAAACAGCCTTTATGATGCAGGCTGCTACCACTGTTGTTATGACTACCTCATACTACTCCTCCCTCTTTACATCTGATGCTGGCTGCTACCACTGTTGTTATGACTACCTCATACTACTCCCTCCCTCTTTACATCTGATACAGGCTGCTACCACTGGTGTTATGACTACCTCATACTACTCCTCCCTCTTTACATCTGATACAGGCTGCTACCACTGTTGTTATGACTACCTCATATTACTCCTCCCTCTTTACATCTGATGCAGGCTGCTACCACTGGTGTTATGACTACCTCATACTACCCCTCCCTCTTTACATCTGATGCAGGCTGCTACCACTGGTGTTATGACTACCTCATACTACTCCCTCCCTCTTTACATCTGATACAGGCTGCTACCACTGGTGTTATGACTACCTCATACTACTCCTCCCTCTTTACATCTGATGCAGGCTGCTACCACTGGTGTTATGACTACCTCATACTACTCCTCCCTCTTTACATCTGATACAGGCTGCTACCACTGGTGTTATGACTACCTCATACTACTCCTCCCTCTTTACATCTGATACAGGCTGCTACCACTGGTGTTATGACTACCTCATACTACTCCTTTCTCTTTACATCTGATGCAGGCTGCTACCACTGGTGTTATGACTACCTTATACTACTCCTCCCTCTTTACATCTGATGCAGGCTGCTACCACTGGTGTTATGACTACCTCATACTACTCCTCCCTCTTTACATCTGATGCAGGTTGCTACCACTGGTGTTATGACTACCTCATACTACTCCCTCCCTCTTTACATCTGATACAGGCTGCTACCACTGGTGTTATGACTACCTCATACTACTCCTTTCTCTTTACATCTGATGCAGGCTGCTACCACTGGTGTTATGACTACCTCATACTACTCCTCCCTCTTTACATCTGATGCAGGCTGCTACCACTGGTGTTATTACTACCTCATACTACTCCCTCCCTCTTTACATCTGATACAGGCTGCTACCACTGGTGTTATGACTACCTCATACTACTCCTTTCTCTTTACATCTGATGCAGGCTGCTACCACTGGTGTTATGACTACCTCATACTACTCCTCCCTCTTTACATCTGATACAGGCTGCTACCACTGGTGTTATGACTACCTCATACTACTCCTTTCTCTTTACATCTGATGCAGGCTGCTACCACTGGTGTATGTTATTTATAATTCCTGAAAGAATGTTTAGACTCAATATACAAGTTTAATAAATCTTAAATTCAAACATAACAACGAAAAAAAAAAAAAAACCAAAATACAAAACTTCTAGTTTTCTTTTTTTCTTCTTCTTTTCTTTTTTCTTTTTATTTACTTATTTGTTTTTGTTTTTGTTAATTTTTTTTTTCATTTTGTTAACTTAGACGTGATGTGATTGGTAATAATCGGTAATATCTGAAATATTGGTAACATTAGTAACATTAATAATAATAGTAATATTAATACTATTGGTAACATTAGTAATATTAGTTATATTAGTAACATTAGTAATATTACTAATATTACTAATATTACTACTATTGGTAACATTAGTAATATTAGTAACATTAGTAATATTAGTAATATTAGTAACATTAGTAATATTAGTAATATTAGTAACATTAGTAATATTAGTAATATTACTAATATTGGTAATATTAGTAATATTAGTAACATTAGTAATATTACTAATATTACTAATGATACTAATGTTACTAATGTTACTAATGTTACTAATATTAGTAATATTAGTTATATTAGTAACATCAGTAATATTAGTAATATTGGTAATATTAGTAATATTACTAATATTACTAATATTACTAATACTACTAATGCTACTAAATATTACTAATATTAGTAATATTAGTAATATTAGTAATTAAACCGCTTTCGTTTTATGTAATCTGCCATCTATTCGGTATACCGACAATGGTCGCACTTTAAAAGTCCATTTTCATCACAAAAAACACAGCGGAGTTCTGCAAATTCTTCTGTGAAGTTATTCCGATGAATGGAACGCTTGCTTCCGTGACACACCGAGCATGGGACGTAGTTGTAGCCACCACACTTGGCACACTCCATTTGTACTGCAATTTTCTAGAAAAGGAAGAAAAAAAACAAACAAACATTGAATTGAATTGTAAAATAAAGTACCAGTAATGTACTGGAGTCGATGATTTAATCGACTCCCCCCCCACCCCTCCCCTCCTTCCAAATTGCTGGGCTTGTGCCTATATAAGAAATTATAATTATCTGTCATATTAGTACCAGCTTCTCCCTCTTCCCTCTCTCTCTCCCTCCCTCATCACCGTCATCATCATCATCATCATCATCATCGTCATCATTTATCGTCATCATCATCATCATCGTCATCATTTATCATCATCATCATCGTCATCATCATCATCACCATCATTATCATCATCATCATCATCATCATTGTTATCATCATCATCACCATTATCATCATCTTCACCACCATCATCATATCACCAACATCATCATTGTCATCATCATCATCATCACCATCATCATCGGCATCATCATCATTGTTATCATCATCATCATCATCATCATCATCGTCATTGTCATCATCATTGTAATCATCATCATCATAATCACCATCATCATCATCATCATCACTATCATCACCATCACCACCACCATTATCATTGTCATCATCATCATAATCACCATCATCATCATCATCACTATCATCACCATCACCACCACCACCATTATCATCATCATCATCATAATCACCATCATCATAATCATCATCATCATCATCATCATCATTGTCATCATCATCACCATCATCATTATTATTACTACTTTAAAGGTTAACTTTGCCTTTCATGCTTACAGGGTCGATAATAAAATAAAGTACCAGTTATGTACTAGGGTCGATTTAATCGACTTTCCCTCTCCTCCAAAATTGTTGGCCTTGTGCTAAAATCAGAGACCATTATTATTCCTACTTTTGTGGCCGTGGATTGGCGGCAGTATCGGTAGAGCGTCGGACAAGGTGCTTTTCAGCATAGAGTTACATCCCCTTACATTCTAAGTTTAAATTCAGTCGAGGTTTAGCTTTGCCTTTCATCCTTACGAGGTCAATAAAATAAAGTACCAGTAATGTACTGAGGTCAGTTTAATCAACTTTCCCCTCTTTCCCTTCAAATTGCTGGCTTTGTGCCAAAAGTAGAAACAATTACTACTTTTGTTGTTATTATGGTCTGAGTTCAAATCCCGCCAAGGTTAACTTTGCCTTTCACCCTTATGGGGTCAGTAAAATAAAGTACCAGTAATGTACTGGGGTCGATTTAATCGACTTACCCCTCTTTCTAAATTGCTGGCCTTGTGCCTATATAAGAAACCATAATTATCTGTCATATTAGTACCAGCTTCTCCCTCTTCCCTCTCTCCCTCTAAGACAATATATTACAAATCTCACCAACCTTACTTGAAAATCCTGATGATTTCATATAAATGAAACAGTTCTAGTCCTGTAGAAGTCATTTTTATATAAAATAAATATACTTATATTATACTAACGTATTGAGTACCGTTTTTAACTGTTTTTTTTTTTTTTCTTGATGTCCTTCAGAATGCTATATTTGATTATATATGGTGAGAGGAAGAACATTCCGCTTTAAAAATCTTGCCAAATAAATCTCTGTAGAGAGTATTGCAATTGTTTGTCAGATAATAGAGTTTGGTGCACTTTTAGGCTATGGCCAGCCACACGAACCTGTAACATATCCTGAACAAACAATGCCTGTGCTTTGAAGGTTTTTTAAATGGAGAAAGGTCTTGTACTCAACCAATCCCACTCTCTGAGCATCGAAAAGACTACCCGAAAAGTTGAACAGGTCAACGTCATTGGATGCTTCCGAAGATGCAGGTTTTTTTTTCAACCCCACATACATACATACACAAATACACACACATACACATATATATACACTCATGGAAAAAAGAATTATTAGAGCTTTGGATAGAATGCAGGACATTCTCCAAAGCTAATGACAAAATGGCATTGTCCAGAAGGGCCTTTCAAAAGAAGATTCTATAATAAATGAAAGGTTCTTAAGTTTCATCTTTTAAAGAAAGAAAAAAAAGTTACAATATCAATTAGAGGATGATTGAAAGATCCAAGTCTTATTTAAAAGGGAGCGAAAGATGTGACCCATCTCCTGCCAAGGAAAAACTAACATTTAAATACCAAGCTGGAAGTGTTTGGTAAATGTAAGCATTCTGATAAATTCATAGTACATAACTGGCCACAGCCATCCAGGTCAAGACAGCAATGGTGGGGATGCAAATTATTTTTAATATATGCATCTCTTTTTTTAAATTTTTACTTTTGTTCTGACAGGTGGATTGTTTTGTTGATCCGATTCGACGAGTTCCATCCCTGAGGTCAAGATCTTGTTGATCTTAATAATAATTGTTTCTACTTTTTGGCACAAGGCCTGCAATTACTCAGTACATTACTGGTACTTTATTTTATCGAATCCCCCGTAAGGATGAAAGGCAAAGTTAACCTCAGCGGGATTTGAACTTAGTCCGTAAATGGACATATATATATATATAGAGAGAGATGGAACCCAATAGAACAGTAGTGAATTTCCTGGACACCACCCTCAACCTCAACACCAAGCTACACCACCCATATCATAAACCCAATGAGAAGCTGGTGTATATCAATGCTGGGTCCAATCACCCTAGATCTATAGTTAAGGCCGTAGTTAAGAGTGTCTCTGACAGGATCTCTAACTTGTCGGCTAATAAAGAGATCTTCAATAGTAACGCTGATTACTATAACTCAGCGCTAGCTAAGGCGTCCCACAGCCATACAATCAGCTATAACCCTAAGGAACATGATCGAGATGACCCAAGGGTGGGTACCCCGGACCAATGCCCTCAGGGGCCTGAGTCACCCACCTAATACCTTGGTGACCAGTAGTAACACTCCCAGACCCATATCCGTCACCACCCCCGGTAGAAGGTCCTGCATACCCCACTGGTCTAATACCTACAACACTGAAGACCACTGTGGAGCATAGGCACCCCTGCACCGGCCCCACCACCTGCCGAACCCTAATTGAGCAGGGAGGCCGCACCTCGCAGGTTTATAGCCCCATGGTGGGCCCATATAACCCTCATGATAGTGACTGCTCCGCACACCTGAGTGACACCAACCGAGCTCGACCTGAGCTGTGCACAACCCCGCGATGGCCCGCGGCGGACACCCAACAACCCCACAAGAATAGGACCAGGAAGGTCACATGGTATAACCCCCCCGTACTCGGTGGGTCTACATACCAGCCTGGCTAGAACATTCTTTAGAGTACTGGATAAATGTTTCCCTAGGGCCCACAAGTACCATAAAATATTCAACAGGCACATGGTGAAACTTTCCTACTCAACCACACGCTCTGTAGCCCAGCACATAGCTGGCATAAATAGGAATAGGCTCACTGCCTCTAATACCACCGTTAACCCCGGAGCCACCCAACAGAACCAGCACGCAGGACGCAACGGAACCCGGTCAGGCCCAACTAGCACCACGGAACCCAACAACCCTGTGCTGATTGCGGAGGCTACCCAGCCAACCCCGAGTGATGGTAACCACGCGGTACATGTGGTGGGGCTTAAGAAGTCATGTAATTGGAGAGACCCATCCCTATGCCCTCTTAGTAACGAATGCATGACGAAAAACGTAGTCTACAGGTGCAAGGTCACAACCCCTAACTTGGAGCACCACTACATAGGATCCACAGTAACGAGCTTCAAAGCTCGGCGGTATAACCATCGCCATTCCTTTAACAGAATAGATAGGAGGAAATGTACGGCCCTTTCTGAATTGATCTGGAAGCTCAAACTTGAAAAAGACCCCGCACTCTCTGGTCTGGTCCGTGGTTAGAAAGGTTCCCCCAGACAGAGGCGGGTCTGGTATTTGCAACCTCTGTCTTAGTGAGACACTCGAGATTCTTCATGGCGGAACCAAGCTATTAAACAGAAGGGCCGACTTATTCGGTGCCTGCAGACACCTAAGGACGGGAACTTTCCTCAAGCTATATGGATAAACCCCGGTTACGGCCTCCCACAACCCCCCCCCCCCCTGTAGGTCCCCTACACCCCGTACCAAAGACCAATGGACAACAACAACCACCCATAGTTTGTGGTCCCTATGGTGGATGGTCCTCCGGATCCTCTACTGGTTAGGAGTCATTTAAACAACGTTTTATTGAACCTGATTTTATATATATATATATATATATCATGTGTATGTATATATGTATATATTTTATGTAAGTGTGTTATTTTATGTATATATATATATTTTATATATAAGTTTTAATATAGATGAGATTCTACAGGACTAGAACTGTTTCATTCTTTAGACATCATCAGGAGATTCCTGATGATTTCTAAAGAATGAAACAGTTCTAGTCCTGTAGAATCTCATCTATATTAAAACTTTTATACTCTGCTATGTATTGAGTACCTTACTTACTGTGGTTACCTCCGATTCAACCCGGAATAACGTATATTTTATATATATATATTTTATATATATATGTATGTTCTGTGTATATATATATATTTTATATATATATATATATATATATATATATATATATATATATATATATATATATATAGTTGTGCGTACATACATCCATATATATATATATATATATACACACCTGTATGGATTTGTGTGTGTAGATGTGTGAGTGTCTGAGGGGGTAGGTGTGAGTGTATGTACAAGTCAACCAACCTTTTATTTCTAAATTTTCTATACTATCTAAGTATTGGACTCTAACCATTATTTTCAGTATTACCACCCCACATTAATTCCTCAATTTGTATGTGTGGATGTGTGTGTGTGTCTGTGGAGGTGGATGTGAGTGTACATGCAAGCCAACCTACATAAGTAGGTTTGTAAATTTTCTACTCTAACCATAAATTTCAGTAGCACCACTCCACATAAATTCCTCAATTTAAGAATGACCTCTAGTATCTATTTCATACTATTAACCTTAATTGAATATATATCTGACCAGGAATGCTTTTTGTGAAAATCAGTCATATGGAACTATTGTCATCTTGCCTGATGGTTTGAACTTTACAACACCACCTGCCTCTTTGAGGTCAAATACTAACCCTACTACCATCTACAAACTGACCAATGAGAATCAAGACTATTCCTGCTGACAACATTAAAGTATTCCTAACAAGCTCATAAGTCCCAAGGCTTTGATACAATCAACACCATAAACACAGAGCTGGCATATCTAAGAACTGACTAACTGCCTGATGAGGTCATAGCCATCATCTAAATATATATAGCAGTAAATAAAGGATTATGAGTTCATGCAATTGACTTATGTTTCGTCACTATATATTTATATATATTTATTTATTTAAATATATATATATATATATATATATATATATATATATATATATATATATATATATATAGGTAGGAGGTGAGTTTTATTGTAGTACAATAAAGCAATGCAGATATCGGATAAGAAGCACTCTACAGTTTGTAGGACTGGAGTATACATAATATATAAGATCAAAAGATGGTTAAATGAGTTCCATGTATTATTTTATTATGCGCATTTCAAAAACAAATATTATCATGCAATAACATTTGTGTTTTCATCAGATAAAATAGGAAGACATGATATGAAGGTTAAAACACTTGTGGATAGTGCAGTTTTAAATCAACATATCATGTTGATTTAAAACTGCACTATCCACAAGTGTTTTTAACCTTCATATCATGTCTTCCTATTTTATCTGATGAAAACACAAATGTTATTGCATGATAATATTTGTTTTTGAAATGCGCATAATAAAATAATACATGGAACTCATTTAACCATCTTTTGATCTTATATATTATATATATATATATATATATATATATATATATATATATATATATATAAGAATATAATATGTTGAGAAGGTAACACACCAGAGAGAGATATATAGTGCGTTATCAATAATACAGGGAAAAAACCACCAGTGTATGGAATCTATAACCTATGAAAGGCAGACTATAGACACGATAATTAAAAATATAAATTAAAGCGTAAATAAATACCTCTATAACTATATAACACACGTACAAATCCAAAGATATGTTTCACCAGAAAAATTGTTGAAAGAAATGGTCTGGTCTCGGTTCATCAGCGTGTGTAAGGCCATACATTTCAGACAACACTAAGAGAATTTTACAATTGACTGTCCAGCTACACGTGGGAGAGAGAAGTCACAGCGTGTTTAAGGGCAGTGAACCAGTGGCCTCTGGGAGACGAACTGCTAGAAAGGGCAGCCCAAAGCCACTCAGAGAAGAGTGCTCAACCAAACAGAGATAGGAAAGGCTGTTGTTAGGAGCGAAATATCACGATAAATTAACGGAGGCATAGGCCGTCGTTATTCCCTGTAAATAATGTGCTCAAAGGGGAAGAGATCCTGAGCCCTTTAGAATATAATATGTTGAAATGTAGAAATGAGGTCCCTATCATTCCACTGCAAAGTGGACGTGTAGGCGCCACGGAAAAAAAGCACCCAGCACCCACTGTAAATGAGGTTGGTGTTAGGAAGAGCATCCAGCTGTAGAAATCAAGCCAGAATCAGTTCCCGACCCACCCTTGCAAGCAGGGAAAAGCGGACGTAAAATGATGATGATGATGATATAATTCTTTTATTTTTGTTATTAGTTTTTTTTTCTTTATATTGAACTTGAACTTTCTTATCAAATAAGCGCACTCTGTTATAGGGTCTCTTAACTCCTGATGGAAGCATAGGAATGCTATAGTAATATATGACTTGCTTTGAGCATTATTTAGACAAGGCAAAACCAACCCCTTTCCAGATCTGAACACAACCAGTTTCTTCCAGAGAGAGAGGGAACAAGAGAGAGAGAGAGAGAGAGAGAGAAGGAGAGAGAGAGAGAGAGAGAGAGAGAGAGAGAGAGAGAGAGAGAGAGAGAGAGAGAGAGAGAGAGAGAGAGAGAGAGAGAGAGAGAGAGAGAGAGAGAGAAATATCAAGGAAGAATTAACTCCTGTACCTAACTGGTACTTTATTTATTGTCCTCCTCAAAATGACGAAAGCCAAAGTTAACCTTGGCAGGATTTGAACTCAGATTGCAGAAAACTGGAATGATTGCTGTGAAATATTCTATCCAACTTTCTAATGACTGTGTCAGTTCCTCACCTACTCTATTATAGAACTCAATTGAATGTTATTACAAGTTTAATAAGTCCTTTACAAAAAAAAAAAAAAAAAAAAAATTAATCCCTTCAGTATATTCACAAGTGATCTCCCCTTAACTTAAAAAGAATTGGGGGAGGAAAAACATTTCTTTTTTTCTCCTCCAAGATGTTCAGTGTGCGAAATAGGAAAAAAATGAACTTCCTTTTGTGACCAAACCACATCTTTTAGTTTAAGATGGTAAAATATTTATCTGTGTCTGGCTTCAGTTACACAAATATTTTGTGTTTCTTAAAAACAATTGTTTCTACTTTTGGCACAAGGCCAGAAATTAGCCAGTGCATTACTGGTACTTTATTTTATCGACCCCCGTAAGGATGAAAGGCAAAGTTAACCTCGGCGGGATTTGAACTCAGAATGGCAAGAGCCATAACTCTATGCATCAAAGCATGGTGTCTGACCCTCTACCGATACTGTCAATCCACCGCCCTAAAATACTAGTAACATGGATTGCCAAATTGCCAAGGGTTATATATTTATAACAATTGGCGAATTGGA
The DNA here is from genome assembly GCA_964016885.1 of Eledone cirrhosa. Taxonomy (NCBI): domain Eukaryota; kingdom Metazoa; phylum Mollusca; class Cephalopoda; order Octopoda; family Eledonidae; genus Eledone; species Eledone cirrhosa. Next base: position 93,354,115 of record OZ024744.1, read on the forward strand.
AGAGTTGTTAGAATGGCAGATAGAATGTTTTGCAGTATTTGTTTTGGCTTTCTACTCTCTGAGTTCCAACTCTGCTCTGGTTGACTTTGGCTTTCATTCATTCAAGGTCGATAAAGAAAAGTACCAGTCCAGTACTGGGATTGATTCTGTCTCTGTATCTCTTTTATTTCCATTCACTTACTCACTATCCTCTGGAAGAAATCTGCTGTATTCAGATCTGGAGAGGAGATGGGCTCCACCAGGTTTAGAAAATGCCCTAGAAATTCCCTCATATATTTGTAACACAACATTAATTGGGTATGAATTGTAATTACAAAAGAGTGAACCCTTGATATGTTAAGATTACTTAAAATACATGTCAACTAAGCATATGTTTTCATTGGTACTCAGACGAGTCATAGGTGCCTAATGAAAGCATATACTTAGTTACTATGTATTTTAAGTAATAATGCCAACACAAGAGCAAGAATGAAGGGTTCATTCTAATGACAAGGCTTATAAAAGAGAGTGTTTGCATAATTGTGAATCGAATATCATTATTAATATTTGAAAACTCAGATTATGTTTATTGTATTCAACCATGTAGGCGATAACTATTTGTTAGTTATATATATATATATATGTATAAATATATATATATAGTGAAAAAAAGTGTGGACATTAGAAAGTGTTCTGTACAGATCACGTTATATAAGGAAAAAGATTTTTAAAAAGTGTTTGAAAGATGTACAAAAATTCATTGACAAAAAACAGTTTAACCTAATAACAAATGTTTTGATATTCCAAAACAGAGAAAGCAGGCTTTCTTAACATCAATTTTTGTACATGTTATAAAGATCCTTTTTATATATATACCAGGGTATGCTTTCCAAACCCTTTTCTTTTATATATATATATATATATATATACGTCCCACCCTTGCAAGCAGGGAAAAAGCGGACGTAAAATGAAATGATGATGATGATATATATATATATATGTGTTAATTCAAGTGAAAAACCAAAGGTGATACTTCAAATCAATTTTATGAAGTGTAGAGGTTAATAAAACGATTTGAAGTATCCACATCTAAAATTATTATGCTCTGTATTTTTGTCCATAAGCAATTAATACATTGAGCTTTCTTGCATTTGGAAAAGAATGAGTGATATTCCCACTCCTAGTCTCCTATTCATCTTTTATTTATATACACAATAGAGTTCTTGTCCTTTCAGCAGCTAGTTCCAGACCAGCTCCAGTCTGCAACTAGCAGTTGAAAGGGCAAGAGCTCATCTGTCAGGCCCCCACTCTTTCTAATATAGTCATACTCTACTATCCCACGTATCAAGTACTCTGTTGAGTATTGGTCTAACTAGTTTAAAACTGGTTCTATCCTGATATATATTTATATATATATATATCGTTTCTGAATTTGTTTAGCAAGATTCTTTATCTGAAAACGTGTGTTGAAACCGATATTGTTATACTTTGGGAGGGTTATGTTGCCAATAAGAAACACCCCCACTAGAGAACAGTCAGGAATTAGAGAAAAACACAATGGAAAGCATCCAGCAAATAGCTAACCCCATCCACCAGAGTATTAGAGTTACTATAGACTACCCCAGCAAACACCCCAACCATCGATTACCTGTACTAGACACAGAGCTCTGGTTAGATACCATTAATAACAAAAAACAAATCCTCCATTCCCATTATGCCAAACTCATGACTTCCAAATATCTGATCCACCGAAACTCAGCTGTTTCGGACCATACCAAAATCAACATACTGATTGCGGATTTGGTACGGGTGATGAGAAACGTGTCCCGCATGTGCAACCCCAAAGAACTAGAGAGACACATACAACACTTCATCCACCGTATGCAGTTTTCTGGTTACAATCAGAGAGATAAAATCAGAGTATATAGAGGAGCCAGAACCAAATGGGAAAAAATGGTAAATAATGACACAAATTTGACCTGCCCCTTGTATAGGAGAAAATTTTGGAATAGAGTAGAAAGAACTAGGAATAAGGCTAATAGAATAAACTCATGGTATGATAACAATAAATACCAGAGTGTAATGTTCATCGATACAACCCCTAGAGGTGAATTAGCTTACAAATTTAGAAGGGCACTAGATAAACATAAACTCAATATTAAGATAGTAGAAAGACCAGGTACCTCCATAAAAAACACTTTTTAGCAATACATACCCTTTTCAAAGACCTCCCTGTATAGATAAGAAATGTATAATCTGTAAATTAAGCCCCCATATTAACTGTAAAACTAGAAATGTAGTATATAGCATAAGATGTACTGAAGGACAATGTAGAGATAAAAATATAGTGTACATAGGTAAGACAGCTCGTAGTATAGGGGAACGGATAAATGAACACTGGCGAGACCTTCAAGATAGTAAAGAATCATCTGTACTCTACCATCATGCTAAAATAGAACATAAGGGTAAATTAGAGAACATAGAAATAAAAATAGAATCTACACACAGAAAAGACGCAATGTTTAGACAAATCACAGAGGCAATAAACATAAATGAACTCCAACCAAAATTAAATAGAAAACATGAATGGAACAGCAACATCACAACTTACAATTAAGGACAAAATGAAAACACACACGCATATAGAACAAACAACCAACCAGTAACATGCAAATAAACAAATAAATAAACGAATATAAACACACACGGACACCCGGATGTAACACATACGCAAACTAAGCACACAACACACACAAAAACAAGTTGGCGTAGGACAGAACAAAGGAGAGGCACAAAAACAAAGAAAAGAATCCCCAGTCACTGAAGAGGTCACAGAATGTGTGACGAAAGAACTTTGACAATATATAAACAATCATCTGGTAGTGGAACCAACCAACCAACTGGAAATTTATAAATTCCTAAATTTATAAATTTATTATAATAAATTGAAATGAAAGCAACTGGTGCGTGTATTTCTTATTGGCAACATGACCCTCCCAAAGTATAACAATATATATATATATATATATATATCATCATCATCATCATCATCATCGTTTAACGTCCATCTTCCACGCTTGCATGGGTTTGGACGGGAATTTTCCCACTTTAGGCAAGATTGGTTGATTTGCTAGTATAGGACTGTCTGGTAGGTTTTCTACGGCTGGAGGCCCTTCCTAACACGTTTACAGTGTGGACGGGGAGGTTTTTACCGTGTTACCTCCATGGCCACATTACAGCGTGGACTGTGTGTTTTTTTGTTGTGACACCTACACGACCTCATTTGTTTCGGCCTGGATGTTGTGGTACCAACATAACTTTACATCGAAAGGGGTGAAGTGGATGGGGTGGGGGTAGTGGGACGGGGGGTGTATTTTTGTTAGAGGTGCCTACTGACTGTAGGTTTCGCTTTGTACTTAGGCAAGGCGGATCTTCTGTATTACTGTGTAGCGCCAAAGATCTCGGTCCAGTGACATTGTCTTGGAGAGGTGTAAGTGTGTGAGGTCGGAATTTATCAAGTCGTCCCAGGTTTTTCTGGGTCTGCCTACTCCGTGGCTACCATCTATTTTTATCGCCCTGCACATTTTTATACAGCTGTCGTCTTTCATGCGCATCACGTGACCATACAACGTAGTCTTCCCTCGAGTAAACAACATCTGATCCCTCTTATTCCTAATTTCTCCCTTAGTTCATTTATGCTTTGCCGTTCACGTATTACACATCCAACGGAGCATGCAAGCTTCGTTCCTCTCCAGTCTGCGTATATCCTCTGCACACAATGCCCAAGTCTCACTGCCATGTAACATTGCTATTCGTATGCAGGCATCATACAGCCTGCCTTTCATTTTTAGAGAGAACCCTTTAGCGGCCAATAGTGGTATAAGCTCTCTGAACTTTTTCCATGCCGTTCTGACTCTAGCTACTGTACTTTCAGAGCACCCTCCCGCACTGCTGATTTTGTCACCCAGGTAACGGAAGGTGTCCACTATTTCTATAGATCCATCTGTGCAATGGAATGAGCTCATCATCATCATCATCATCATCACCGTTTTACGTCCGTTCTTCCACGCTAGCATGGGTTAGACGGGTTGTCCTGTTGTGGGCAGTGTCTGGTCGGCTGACCATGCCTTGCTCATACAGGAACTGATCTGGCTTGATTTCTACAGCTGGATGCCCTTCCTAACACCAACCTCATTTACAGTGAGTGCTGGGTGCTTTTTCGTGGCGCCTACACGTCCACTTTACAGTGTGGGCTGGGTGCTTTTTTGCCGTGGCACCTCCACGACCACGTTGCGGTGGGGGGGGGGGGGGTATATTGTTTATATGCTTCAGCATGTACCCATGGGAGGTGTCATTGACTTTGAGAGGTGTAGTTGGGTAAGGTCGGCTTTTATCACCTCATCCCAAGTCATCTTGGGTCTCCCCACTCCGCGGTTTCCATCAACTTCTAGTGCTCTGCACCTTTTTATGCAGCTGTCATCCTTCATACGCATATATATATATATATATATATATATATATATATATATATATATATATATATATATATATATAAATATATATATTATTTTCCCATTAATTTCTCTATTTTCATTTATATATTTAAACTCAGAATTTTTCCTTGAGTGCTTAAAATTATTTGTGACTAATCCCGTTTTTTTTTTTTTAAACTGCGATAATATTGCTTCATGCTGAACTCCGTATTTTTTGTTGAGTTTTTTTGGAATGTTTTGACTGCTGTTTCTTGTAAACAGACTCTTGTCTCATTCCGGCATCACTAGCCGATCACCACGTGTGTTTTTATTATTTCAATTCCACACGATGTTTGACTTGCCTGCTTTTAAATTCCCTTCTGGCATATTTTAGCAGTGTGAATTAGTTAACGTGTTGAGCACTACTGATGAACGGTTCCAACCGTGACTAACCCCACTGAAAAGTTTCGTGAAATAGTCTTTTTAAGACTATATAGTGCATTTGTAGATTTTCCCAAATTGACGGATAAGTATTTTTTCTTGATTTTATTTTGAGTTAAGATTCTATTAGTTTTTTCCCCAGATTACACAAAGTCTGAGGATAACATTTTTCTTCTTGACTTGTTTTGAATTAAGATTATTTTCCCATATCTTATGTTAAATATTTTTCATCTTGATGTTATAGTCACTTATATGTCTGAATTACTGTCGGCTTCTTGCTTACATTAATTTCTCTATTTTCATTTATATATATATATATAAAGTCTAAAGTCTGTCTTAAGCCAGAAGGCTCATTTGGTCAGTGCTTATCCCAATTTCATGGCGTGAAGCAACTGAGAGTACAGCATTCCCCCCTGGACAGGACGCCAGTCTATCGCAGGTTTAAACTCCCAGCTATTATTGATACTCATTTCCAGCTGAGTATACTGGAGCATTGTGAAATGAAGTGTTTTGCTGAAGAACATAACACACAACCCAGGAATCAAACCCACAACATTATGATAAGTCCAACACTCTAACCACTGGGCCACGTGCCTCCACTATATATATATATATATATATATATCATCATCATCATCATCATCATCATCGTTTAACGTCCGTGTTCCATGCTTGCATGGGTTTGGACGGAGGGTTTTCCCACTTGAGGCAAGAGGGGTTATCTTGCTCGCATAGTACTATCTGGCGGGTTTTCTACAGCTGGATGCCCTTCCTAACACCAGCCACATTTACAGTGTGGGGCTGGGAGGTTTTTACCGTGTTGTCTACACGGCCACATTACAGCGTGAACTGTGTGTTTTTTTGTCGTGACACCTACACGATCTCATTTGTTTCGGCCTGGATGTTGTGGCACCAACATAACTTTACATTGAAAGGGGCGGTGTGGATGGGGTGGAGGTGGTGGGACGGGGGTGTGTTTTGATAGAGATGCCTACTGACTGTAGTAGGTTTTTACTTTGTATTTAGGTAAGGCGGGTCTTCTCTATTACTGAGTACCGCCAAAGGTCTCGGTCCAGTGACATTGTCTTGGTGAGGTGTAAGTGTGTGAGGTCGGAATTTATTAGCTCGTCCCAGGTTTTTCTGGGTCTGCCTATTCCGTGGCTACCGTCTATCTTTATTGCCCTGCACTTTGTTATACAGCTATCGTCCTTCATGCGCATCATGTGTATATATATATATATATATACATGTACACACACAAACACACATATATATATATATGTATGTATATATATATGTGTATATATATATGTATATATATATATAAAGAATGAATAATAACAGGTAGACATCATAAAAAGGTAGTTTATTCCGTGTGCTTACAAGTGTTTCCACGGTGGTGCTGCAGCCTAGTTCCGCTACGTGCATATATATATATACACACACACACACATATATATATATCCAGGGAGTGTAACTTGGAGTTACTGTAGGTTCACCTGGGTGAGCACTCGATGTTTAGGTTCACTTCAGTGTCGAGGTGTAGAGCTAGACAGTGTATTATATTGAAAAGATAACAAGGAAGATTGGTTACTCCTTCATTACATTTATTGGTTGGTGACGCGCGTTTCGACACTGATCAGTTCAAGGTTTGATCTGTATCAATCTGACCCGACTGTATCAATCTGTATCGTCAGACCCCTTGTAATGGTAATGGATCAGATCGATACAGATCGAACCTTGAGCTGATCAGTGTCGAAACGCGCGTCACCAACCAATAAACGTAATGAAGGAGTAACCAATCGTCCTTGTTATCTTTTCAATATAATACACTGTCTAGCTCTACACCTCGACACTGAAGTGAACCTAAACATCGAGTGCTCACCCAGGTGAACCTACAGTAACTCCAAGTTACACTCCCTGGATATATATATAGAAAAGATAAATATAAAATGAAAGTGCTTTTTTTTAAAAAGGAATTTATTAGGTATTGACATATGTTTCTGTAACAGACGGAATACCTATGTATCGCTGCTTGCGTAATCATATAATGTTAACAAGTATTCGATAGCAAATGTATAATCAGTTGTCACTTCTTCAGTGATATTGGATAAATTGGAAAAAATCAGAAAAATTGAAGTATTTATATTAGTTGCAATAAAGGAAGAAGAGAGGAGATAGTATATGACAGATGGCAATTCAATTTACTGGTAAACAAGTATATAAAGGGTTTCTAATGAGAATACAATGAGTATATGGTTTATTTTATCTAAATAAGAATTTTTGGGAGTGCCTATTTTAATCTATACTTGACCAATTGAACAATGGACAGGGCTGGTCGTTTGGTGTAGTAGTATTAATTATAAAGTGTCAATTAAGGAAGAGGGAGATTTTCGCTGCTACTGAATAACAACAATGTTGGTAGCTTGCTGGTATATGCATTAGGGAATTGAATTAAGAAATCTCATTTTATCTATAGCAGTTTATATTAAATGGTAAAGAATAGAAAAGTTGATAGAATTAAGACTAATAGAGAATGTTAATATGTATTTTGGCAATCAAATGGAGATGGAGACAGGCGTTCAATCCTGGTAGTGTTTGTAATATGAAAATGTAAATTTTTAGCGATGGTTACAGTATAACGATCGCTCTATTCTGTTATTTAATAAAATATTTTTGGATTTCATAATACAAAATAATTCCATATTACACAATTTACAAAATTCTTGTCCGTGGGATAATGGAGGGGCACACTATTATATCCCATTTTAGGTTAAATTGTTGGTTATTTTCGCGCAGCTGCCAAGCCTTGTCTGCGAGTGTTGTTACCCTTTATATACTTGTTTACCAGTAAATTGAATTGTTAACATTATATGATTACACAAGCAGCGATACATAGGTATTCCGTCTGTTACAGAAACATGTCAATACCTAATAAATTCCTTTTAAAAAAAAAGCACTTTCATTTTATATTCATCTTTTCTACATTTTCTCCGGAATATAATTTATACTCGTTGAGCAAACCTACACGTACGCTGTTCATCTCTAACGTGACGATATATTATCACTACATTATTGATAACCTGAAATTATATATATATATATATATATATATATATATATATATATATCCTTGTTATCTTATTTCACTATATATATATATATATATATATATATATATACACATACATATATATATTAAAAGCACTCACTGTAGGTTGAATGTAGAGTTTATATATATATATAACAAAGGAGGTGTGGTAAGGAACCAGATAGACCATAATGCACCAGAGTACTCAATACTTAGGGTAGTAGATTGGGTAATAGGAAAATGTTTAACCCCGACGGCAGAGCTCAAACGTCGGGGTTAAACATTTTCCTATATATATATATACATTCAACGTACAGTGAGTGCTTTTAATTTTGAGATATAAAAGGAAATTCAGTGTGACCTTTTCAATTACTAGTACACTCCATGTTGTATTTTAGTGTATGTGGCTGAGTATTTCCTATATATATGTATCCTTAATGTAATTCTCAGAAATTTGGCATAACACACTGCGTGGCAAGGCTGGCGCTTTCATTTACAGACATAGTCCACCCTCAAGATATGGGTCCACTGACAAGATATGGGTATATATGGTAAATGACACTTGTCTAAGATGCCACACAATGGGATTGAACCAGAGATTTATTGATTGCAAAGTTAACTTCATAACCATTTAGCTATGCTGTGTCTATTAAGCCACCAACCCAGACTTTCGAAATAACCACTTTGTCATGATGTCGACTTACCTCAAAGTTTTTCAAAATCTCCCTTAATTCTCCAGATTCATTTAAAACTTCTAGGGTTTCTGCCGTCTGAAAAATATTGGACAAATATAAAGGAACATGTTATAAATAATGTTTTATATTCTTTCTGGGTTTTTTTTTTTCAATAACTCAAAGGGTTGAGAAGACCCTTCACTTGTGTCAAGGACATGACAATCTTCCTAGTGTTGGTGATCTACATGGTAAAAGCACCCAGTATACACATACACTGTAAATTGGTTGATGATAGAAAGGGCATCCAGCCATAGAAAGCTTGCCAAAGGGTTGGAAGGACCCTTTAGTTATGCCCAAGACATAACAATCTCCTTAATATTGGTGATCTACATGATAAAAGCACCCAGTACATGCTATAAAGGGGTTGGTGTTAGGAAGGGTATCCAGCTGTAGAAAGCATGCCTAACAAAAGGTTGGGCGGACCCTTCAGTTGTGTTAAAGACATGACAATCGCCCTAGTGTTAGTGATCTACATGGTAAAAGCACCCAGTACATGCTGTAAATTGGTTGAGGATAGGAAGGGCATCCAGCCATAGAAAGATTGCCAAACAAAGGGTTGGAAGGATCCTTCAGTTATGTCAAAGACGTGATAACCTCTCTAGTGCTGGTGATCTAGATCATAAATAACACACAGTACATATTGTAGTCTGGTTGGTAATAGGAAAAGCATCTAACTGTCAATGTGGTTGGCTTTAGGAAGGGCATCCAGCCGAAGAAAACCAGCTAAAGTTTGGAAGAAACAATTGTCAGCGATTAAATGTCTTGCTCATATATGACTGATTCTGACTTGATTTCTACAGCTGGATGACCTTCCTAACACCAACCTCATTTATAGTGAGTGCTGGGTGCCTTTTTTCCGTCGTGCCTACACGTCCACTTTACAGTGTGGGCTGGGTGCTTTTTTGCGTGGCACCTCCACGACCACTTTGCAGTGGGTGGGGTGGGGGGATATTGTCTATATGCTTTAGCTTCGGCTTGTACCCATGGGAAGTCGGGTCTTCTGTATTACTGTGTGATGCCAGAGGTCGTGTGTCATCGCCTTTGAGAGGTGCAATTGGTTAAGGTCGGCTTTTATTACCTCATCCCAGGTCTTCTTGGGTCTCCCCACTCCGTGGCTTCCATCGACTTCTAGTGCTCTGCACCTTTTTATGCAGCTGTCATCCTTCATACGCATCATATGTCCATACTAATGCAACCACCTCTCCTGCACACAGCATTTGATTCCTCTTATGCTCAGTCTCTCTCTCAATTCGTTTATGCTTTGCCATTCACGTATATTACTATTACACATCCATCGGAGCATGCAGGCTTTGTTTCTTTCCAATCTACGCAAGTCTTCTATAGACAGCGCCCAGGTCTCACTACCATGTAACATTGCTATTCGTATACACGTATAATACAGTCTGCCTTTCATTTTGAGGGAAAAGCCTTTTGTAGCTAGCAGTGGCAGTAGCTCCCTGAACTTCTTCCATCCCATTCTTACCCTAGTTATTGTACTTTCTGAACACCCACCTCCGCTGCTAATTCAGTCACCTAGGTAGCAGAAGCTGTCTACTGTTTCTACAGAGCCCTCCCACAGTTTGGTGGTACCTGTTTCCTGTGGCTGTTTGCTGCTTGCTGTCCCAGTGCTGCTGCTACATATGAAGCCTACATTCTTAATTAAGCTTCCTGAGATCCCACTACATCTCTTGTGTACCCATTGTTTGCATTTGGGGCAGAGGATGAAGTTCCTACCTACACCTTTCCTACATACTGAGCAAGGCCACTTCCCTGAGGGGATCTGGGTTCTGTTTTCTCGTCTACTTACGAGGACCTTAGTCTTTGTCAGGTTGACTTTGAGACCCTTTCTTTCTAGTCCCTGCTTCCATATTTGGAATTTCTTTTCTAGTTCTACCATAGATTCAGCTATAAGTGTGAGGTCATCTGCATACAGGAGTTCCCATGGGCATCCGGTCTTAAACTCCGCCGTTATTGCCTGCAGGACTATGATGAACAGGAGGGGGCTAAGAACAGAACCCTGGTGGACACCGACCTGTATGCTAAATTCCTCACTAGTGTCATTGCTAATCCTAACTTTGCTGACTGCTCCCCTATACAAGGCTTGTACAGCTTTCACAAGCCATTCATCTACTCCTAGTTTTCTAAGAGCCCACCAGATTATAGCACGGGGACTCTGTTGAAGGCTTTTTCCAGATCGACAAATGCAGCTTACTTTTAACTAGGTACTTTTCCGGTAAATGCCTCACACGGAAGAGGGCATCAGTGGTGCCTTTTCCTGGCACAAACCCAAATTGCATCTCATCTAGTTTTACTCGATCCCTAATCAACTGTGCTATAACTCTTTCTCTTACTTTCATGACCTGGTTCATCAGCTTTATACCTCTATAGTTTCCTCTATCTAGTGCATCACCTTTACCCTTGTGCTGCTGCACCAATCAATATATATATATATATATATATATATATATATATATATATATATATATATATATATATATATTGTTATACTTGGGGAGGGTCATATTGTTATAATATTGCCACAAATAATAACAGAATGCACTCACTGCTTGGTTTGGTTTGGTTTGGGTTGGTTTTCGCTTCTGTATCTTTTATATCTCCATATTTAATTTTTCTGCCAATCAATGTTTATCATTGATTCACCAACGGTTAAAAATACAGATATAAATATATATATATAGTCTATCAAAGTTCTTTTGTCACACATCTGTGACATCATCAGTGGTACTATTATGTTTCCTCCCGTTGTATTGTAATGCCTTACCATTGGTCAATCAATGATAAACATTGATTGCCAGATAAATTAACTATGGAGATATAAAAGATACAGAAGCGAAAACCAACCCAAACCAAACAGCGAATGTGTTCTGTTATTATTTCTGGCAATATGACACTCCCCAAATGTAACAATATATATATATATATGTCTATATGTGTGTACATAGATAGGGAGTTACCAATTTAGATTAGTAAGACCATTGTTTAGCTTAGTACTTGATACATATATGCATATAAACCAACATACATATTGCTATGTAGGTTAGAATTGGCTTTCTTTAGGCAATTTTTACTTGTATTCCCTCCCACAGTGTGATTTTGGCTTAAATTTAATATTTTTGTATATATATTCCACTGCAAAGTGGTCGTGGTAGTGCCACGGCAAAAAAGCACCCAGCCCACACTGTAAAGTGGACATGTAGGCGCCATGGAAAAAAAGCACCCAGCACTCACTGTAAATGAGGTTGGTGTTAGGAAGGGCATCCAGCTGTAGAAATCAAGCCAGAATCAGTTCCCGTCCCACCCTTGCAAGCATGGAAAAGCGTACGTAAAAAAAAATAGGATGATATATTTAATTTAAAATCTTAATTAAATGGATACAAATCAGACAAATTAAAATAAGTCAGTTTCACTCATGTAATGTCTCTAACTGCAGTTTCTGGAATTAAGAAACAATACTAATTATCCCAATAAATTAAGATGATCAATATTGGAAGAATTATTCTGTCTTCAGGAGTAAATGTAATTAAAGAAAATATTGAATTGATAGCATACAAACTATGTCATTAAATAGTTAATGTAGTTTCAGACTATATATGGTTATGGGGGTCTATCTCCAAAACCATAGGAGTAGTTCGTGAACAAACAAACAAACAGACAGGAATACAACTTTATATATATATATGGAGGCACATGGCTTAGTGGTTAGAGCATTGGCCTTGCAATCGAAAGGTTGTGAGTTCAATTCTCAGACTGGGTGATGTGTTGTTTCCTTGAGCAAGACACTTTATTTCACATTGCTCCAGTTTACTCAGCTGTAGAAATGAGATGATAGGGACTGGGGTCCCTATCATTCCACTGCAAAGTGGTCGTGGAGGTGCCACGGCAAAAAAGCACCCAGCACTCACTGTAAATGAGGTTGGTGTTAGGAAGGGCATCCAGCTGTAGAAATCAAGCCAGAATCAGTTCCCGTCCTACCCTTGCAAGCAGGGAAAAAGCGGACGTAAAATGAAATGATGATGATGATGATGATGATATATATATATATATAAAGTTGTATTCCTGTTTGTTTGTTTGTTTGTTTGTTCATGAACTGCTCCTATGGTTTTGAAGATAGACCCCCATAACCATATATAGTCTGAAACTACATTCACTATTTAATGACATAGTTTGTATGCTACAGGGTACTTGGATAAGTATATTTCATCTTAATCAAAGGGTTCCTTGGGGGCACAAAACCTTGTTGAAAATGTTTTCCCTTCGATTTATACATAATTTAAATCATAGGTAAATGACAAGATACGATGCCTATTCATAAAAGTTTTGAATTGATATTTTGAAAAAAAATTATTTACAAGAAACAAAATAAGAATAAGATTTAATAATGTAATTTTGATTTGATATATTACAGAAATTAATGTTTTTCCAATTATTCATGCATTACATTTTAAATTGAGTAATATTGAAATGCAGAGTTTTTCTCCATAAATTAAATCACTGATTTAAAATCAATCATCATTTCTTACAAAGAAAATGTGTGAATTCGGGTAGTATATATATATATCATCATCATCATCATCATCGTTTAACGTCCATATTCCACGCTCGCTTGGGTTTGGACGGGAGTTTTCCCACTTGAGGCAAGAGTGGTTGTCTTGCTCGCATAGGACTGTCTGGCAGGTTTTCTACAGCTGGATGCCCTTCCTAACACCAACCACATTTACAGTGTGGAACTGGGAGGTTTTTACCTTGTTACCTACACGGCCACATTACAGCGTGGACTGTGTGTTTTTTGTCGTGACACCTACACGACCTCATTTGTTTCGGGCTGGATGTTGTGGTACCAACATAACTTTACATTGAAAGGGGCGGTGTGGATGGGGTGGGGGTGGTGGGACGGGGTGTATTTTGTTAGAGATGCCTACTGACTGTAGTAGGTTTCACTTTGTACTTAGGTAAGGCGGATCTTCTCTATTACTGCGTAGTGCCAAAGATCTTGGTCCAGTGACATTGTCTTGGAGAGGTGTAAGTGTGTGAGGTCGGAATTTATCAAGTCATCCCAGGTTTTTCTGGGTCTGCCTACTCCGTGGCTACTGTCTATTTTTATTGCCCTGCACTTTTTTATACAGCTGTCCTCTTTCATGCGCATCACGTGACCATACCAATGTAGTCTTCTCTCGAGTAAACAGCATCTGATCCCTCTTATTTCTAATTTCTCCCTTAGTTCGTTTATGCTTTGCCGTTCACGTATATTACTATTACACGTCCAGCGGAGCATGCAAGCTTTGTGTCTCTCCAGTCTGCGTATATCTTCTGCACGCAATGCCCAGGTCTCACTGCCATGTAACATTGCTGTTCGTATGCAGGCATCATACAGCCTGCCTTTCATTTTTAGAGAGAACCCTTTAGCAGCCAATAGTGGTATAAGCTCTCTGAACTTTTTCCATGCCGTTCTGACTCTAGCTACTGTACTTTCAGAGCACCCTTCCCCACTGCTGATTTTGTCACCCAGGTAACGGAAGCTGTCCACTATTTCTATAGAACCATTTGTGCAATGGAATGAGTTAGTATTCTGTGGGCACTTGCTGCTACTTATTGCACCAGAGCACCGGCCACATATAAAATCTATATTCTTAGTTAGCTTACCTGTGATCCCACTACATCTTTTATGCACCCATACTTTGCATTTGGGACATAAAATGGAGTTTCTACCTACTCCTTTCCTACACAATGAGCATGGCCATTTCCCAGATGGAACCGGTGCCCTATTTTCCTTCCTACAAACTAGAACTTTAGTCTTAGACAAGTTAACTTTAAGGCCTTTTGATTCTAGGCCATGCTTCCATGTTTGGAATTTCTTCTTTAGTTCAGCCCTTGATTCAGCTATGAGCGTTAGATCATCTGCATATAGGAGTTCCCATGGGCAGCCGGTCTTGAACTCCTCTGTTATAGCCTGAAGGGCAATAATAAATAGTAGGGGGCTAAGGACGGAGCCCTGATGAACACCAACTTTTACGCTAAACTCTTCACTATATTCGTTGTTAATTCTAACCTTGCTGACTGTTTCTTTATACATGGCTTGTATAGCTCTCACAAGCCATTCATCAACACCTAGTTTTCTAAGGGCCCACCAGATAATGGAGCGGGGTACTCTGTCAAAGGCTTTCTCCAAGTCAACAAAAGCTAAGTATAGGGGTTTACTTTTAGCTAGGTACTTCTCCTGTAGTTGTCGTACAATGAAAATAGTGTCTGTTGTACTTTTACCTGACACAAACCCGAACTGCATTTCATCTAGTTTCACCTCGCTCTATGATTAGTTGCGCATTTACTTTTTCTGTGACAATCATGACCTGGTCAATTAATTTAATAGTTTCCCCTATCTAGGGTATCACCTTTACCCTTGTAGCAGTTAATGATGATGCTGCTGCGCCAGTCCTTCGGAATGACCCCAGTCCTTCGGAACAACCCCATTCTGTATGACTTGGTTTACTATCCGGGTGACCATAGTGTGTCCCACCGTTCCAGATACTTTCAGAATTTCGGCAACTATTTCCGAAGGCCCGGCCGCCTTGCCCATTTTCATGTCTTTGATCGCCTTACTTATTATACTACCTTCAACTTGCACTGCTGGTCCCTCTATTGGGTCGATGTGGGGGAGACTGTCTTTCTCCCAATTATTCTCCTCATTTAGTAGCCTTTTGTAGTGACACTTCCAAGCTACCTTCTTATCAGCGTCAGTGATGGCAAGTACACCATCATCATTAAGTACACACTTATATATATATTTATATATATATATTGTTATACTTGGGGAGGGTCATATTTGTGTAATATTGCCAGAATTAATAACAGAACACACTCACTGTTTGGTTGGTTTTCGCTTCTCGCTGTCTTTTATATCGGTAATCTAACTTACTCGGTCCTCAATGTTGCCATTGACTGACCGACGGTCAAAAATAATACAGATACAATATAGACACAAACACATATATATAGTTTATCATAAATCTTTCGTGAGTGTGTTCTGTTATTAATTCTGGCAATATTACACAAATATGACCCTCCCCAAGTATAACAATATTTGTTTCGACACACGATTTCATATAAAAAAACCTCGCAAAACTAATATATATATATATATATATATATATATATATAAAACTGTGATAATTATTGCTATTTTGCTGAACTCCTTTGTAGAGTTTTTTTCAGAATGTATTTGACTGCTATTTCTTGTAAATAAACATTCACTTCCATCCTGACGTCACTAGCCCCGTTTTTTCCTCATGTGCTTTTTCATAAATACACATGAAGGCGAACTAGCCAGTTTTAGAATTCCCTTTTTCGGATTATATTACTGTGAGAGCCCTGGTTTTCTGTTGAGCTCTGCTGATGATTGAAATTCCAACCGTGACCATCTCCACTGAAAGTTTTCATGAAATAGTCTTTTAAGACTATACAGAGCATTTGATGTTATTCCAAATTGAAGGATAAGTGTTTCAAACTTTATTTTATCATGAGTTAAAGGTCTATAGATTTTTCCCTGGATTTTACTAAATTCTGTGGATGAATTTATATCCTGATTCTCTTTTGAGATGAGTTTGAGTTATTTTTCCTAAATCTTTCGTTAACTACTTTTCCCATCTTGACGTTATAGTCGCATATATGTTATAGAATGCTGTTAGCTTCTTGCTAAAACAATCTCTATACCTCTCATTTATATATAAATATATATATATATATATTTATATATGAGGGCGGCTGGCTGTGAAGCTAGTTAGTCAGCCACTCTCTCTGTCTCTGGTTTCTCGGACCCATGGTTTTTTACATATTCCTTTGTTATATTCCAATACCTGATGATATCACCGGATTCATATGGAACCCGGTCATTGAAATGATCATAGTATAATAAACCTTTCAAGGATTTACACCAGTCCAGCCTCCTGTTATTTCATTTATATTTATATATATATATGGAGGCACATGGCTAAGTGGTTAGAGCATTGGCCTTGCAATCGAAAGGTTGTGAGTTCAATTCTCAGACCGGGTGATGTGTTGTTTCCTTGAGCAAGACACTTTATTCCACATTGCTCCAGTTTACTCAGCTGTAGAAATGAGATGATAGGGACTGGGGTCCCTATCATTCCACTGCAAAGTGGTCGTGGAGATGCCACGGCAAAAAATCACCCAGCACTCACTGTAAATGAGGTTGGTGTTAGGAAGGGCATCCAGCTGTAGAAATCAAGCCAGAATCAGTTCCCGTCCCACCCTTGCAAGCAGGGAAAAAGCGGACGTAAAATGAAATGATGATGATGATGATGTATATATATATATATATATATATATTTATATTATTTATATATATATATATATATATTTATATATATATATATATATTTATATATATATATATATATTTATATATATATATAAAGTAAATATATTGTAAACTGAGCTGAAGCTGACTAGTAACACATGGAGAATAGAGTTTATGACCTTTACATCACCAGCTAGTAAAATACTAAGTATAAATGAAAATGGGTCTCATTCTTTATCTTGTTTAACAAAAGCCTTTTTTTAATCTTGTAGTTTGACATTTTTGACAATTGTGTGGGAATTCAAATAAAAAGACACATGATTGGATGCTTAATTCAACAATAAGATTTACAATGGTCACCAACAATAGTGACACATATTTTCCTGCCTATGACAACAATTGATATGAACAAATCCTGACCCCCTGCTAATAAATTTAATAATTTTTTTGATTTACTAAAATTGTTCTCACATAGCTAGGAGGGTCAACTAAAAAGTTCCCAGGCTGACTATGAACTATGAAGGAGTGATGCTAGAGATGTGAAATCTTGCATGCATTCATTTCAACTCTTGGTCAGCCTATGAAGTTCTCAGTCAACCCTCATATCTATGTATGTATGTTATCTCTTTCTCTTAATTTCGAGTATATTTTTTTAGACCGGCCACCTTCCTGGTGGCAAGGTTGTAAAAGAAAAGAAATTGTCATCCCTTGAATCGCAAGAATGTTTTGCAAATTTTGAAGGTGCCAGCTATCGCAGCCACTTGTAGACTATGAATTAGGGAGCTGCGCTCTTTGTCCGCAAATCCAAGTTCAGTCATGCTTTGGTCCAAGCGGGTTGGTATATAACCCGTAGCTCCAATAATGATGGGTATGAAGCTAAAGGTGTATCTTGGATACTGGCAACCTATATCAAGTGGAGTGCAGTACTTACCATCAACTACGACATAATGCTGTAACTAAGGATTACCGTAAAACTAATCGGAGCGTCATCACTGAAATCAACGATGCTGGGTTTAAAATCACCTCTGATCTCAACATCCTGGACCGGACCGAACCTCTGGACCCTATTTCTCCCCACTTTACCCTGAAGGATCACAAATCCAATTTTCCAAACAACCCCTCTATTCGGCTTATTAACCCACGAAGTCCGATTTAGGTAGACTTAGTAAAAGGATTCTTGATAGAATTATACCTGAAATTAGAAGTTTGGCACCTCTTGCACTGTGGAACAATTCTTTCGCGGTGATTGATTGGTTCAACGGCATATGTAACAAGGAACATTGCCGTTTTATCCAATTCGACATCAACAATTACTACTCCTCCATCACTTTACCACTTCTCCTTAGAGCTATCAATTTCGCTAAAACACTCACAGTGGTTAAGGATTTCGAAGTTGATGTCATCCTCAATGCCCGTAAGTCGGTGATTAATTTCGACGACTCTATTTAGATTAAAAAATCCAATAGTACCCCATTCGACGTGAGTATGGGCGCCAGCGATTCTGCGGAGGTTACTGATCTTATCGGCCTTTTCCTTCTTTTCTCTATCAAGAACGAATTCCCCAACGCGGGCGGTGGTTTGTACCATGATGATGCTCTTTTGACCATGACTAAGTGCGGACCTCGTGCTTGCGACAGGTTCAGAAAAGAACTACAGCCTTCTTTAAAGGCTTCAACCTCTCTATACAGGTTGAGGCCAACCTCTCGGTTGTTAATTACCTCGACGTTACCCTCAATTTATCGAATGGGTTGTATTACCCGTATAGAAAGCCGAATGATACGCTTAATTACATAAGTAAGCATTCCAACCATCCTGCCAGCATAACCAAGAACCTGGTAAGAAACGTTTCGTTGAGGCTTTCCCGTCTATCTACTAACGACCATATTTTCAACGACCATTCCACTTATTACAATGAAGCTCTTGCTCGGAGTGGATTTGTCGATAAGGTAGCATATTCAGAGTACGAAAATAGACCTAGAAGAAATAGATCCCATCGCATTTGTTGGTATAACCCACCATATAATATGGAGGTGGCCACACCATTAGCTAAGATCTTTCTTTCCCTTATTACGAAGCATTTTCCACCTACACATAAATATAGTAAAATTTTTAATAGAAATACCATTAAAATTTCTTACTCTACGACTCCTAACCTTGCACATAACATCACAGCTTCTAATTTAACTAAACTACCTAGCCGTAGGAACACGTGCAACCCTGTAGTTAGTACTAACTGTAATTGTAGGAATCGGGTTGACTGCCCCCTATCCGGGAAATGCCTCTCTAGTAACATTGTCTACAAATGTGAGGTTGAAACACCCACGTCCCATAGGGCCTACATAGGGTTAACCGCCAATAGATTCAAGCAGCGTCTTTACATGCATACCCATTCTTTTCGTTACCCTCTAAGAAGGAATATGACGTCACTTTCAGCTTATATCTGGAATCTACACACCCAATATAAGTTACACTGGGAGATCCTAGCTAGGGCTAGATCATATAATGGAAATAAAAGACCATGTGACCTCTGCGCCGCTGAGGCCCTGGAAATACTCTACGCCACAGACCACATCTTAAACAAAAATCTGAGGCAATTTCGGTTTGTAAACATAAATTGCACAAAACTTTCCTGTATTACAGCCCCACGTTATCCCCTAACGGATAGTACGATCTATACGTGGAGATTTTACGTCTTGATGTGGTAGCTAAGTATATGTTATGTTTATACCATTACTTATTTGCATAGGTAAGTATATATTACCTGTATGTTTTGTGAAGGTACGTATACTTTCTCGTACGTATATTTGATTGTATATGTTATGGCGGATAATTTTATATATTCTGGTACATATGGTTTGGTTATGTGTATACGTGAGTTTTGCGTCTGTGTGAGTATGCAGGTTCGTACGTATGTAGGGTGTGTGTATATGTGTACTTCATGTTTTGGTTGACGTACGTATCCGAACATTTGTGTATTTACATGTAGGTATGTGTGTGCGCTTGTTATATACGTATTTATTTATTTATATACGTTTATTTATTTATTTATTTATTTGTATACACGCATACGCACACGCACATATTTATATGTGCGTGGTTTTGTATACCTATGGCAAGTGTTTTCGCGTATGCTTGTGTATGTACGTATTTGCATGCGTGTATGTATTTATTTAATTTCTATTACCTCTGTATTGTATTTTTTTACTTTATTCTTAACTCTGAAGCGGAGATTCATTCGGTTTCCTAGTTAGAATTTTAGTCTACGACTTCTGCTATACCATTTATGTGGTTTTGTCTTTGCGTGCTATTGTTCTCCACGCTCCACATATGACGTATTATCTTCGTTTTTTCCGTTCATTGCCAGAGAACGTCTCTATGCACCACCTAAGAGAACATTAGTCTACGACCTCTTTTATACCATAAACGTGGTTTTGTCTTTGCGCGTAATTGTTTTTCACCGCTCCTATTAATGACGTATTATTCGTTTTTTCCCGTCCTTTGCCAGCGAACGTTACCACGAACCAAAGTATCGTCTTCCTGTCTTCTTCCGGTTGCAACGTTTTTTGAAATATCCAGTTCTGCGTTTACAGATTGACTTTGTTAGTTTCAGAAGATCACGTTAAGGGTGAAAGCAGCGATTCTTTGCTTAAACTTTAATCTGTTATTTTAATAAATATATATATATATATATAAATAAATAAATATATATATAACTTAATGATGAAAAGTAGCTCTGTTAGAAATGTAAGCCACAAAAGTGTTCAAAAGAAGTTGATAGTTGAGAACATTCTTAACTCAGCATGGGAGTATAATGTATAAGGTATAATGTATAAAGTATAAAGTAAATATATTGTAAACTGAGCTGAAGCTGACTAGTAACACATGGAGAATAGAGTTTATGACATTTACATCACCAGCTAGTAAAATACTAAGTATGAATCAAAATGGGTCTCATTCTTTATCTTGTTCAACAAAAGCCTTTTTTTAATCTTGTAGTTTGACATTTTTGACAATTGTGTGGGTATTCAAATAAAAAGACACATGATTGGATGCTTAATTCAACAATAAGATTTACAATGGTCACCAACAATAGTGACACATATTTTCCTGCCTATGACAACAATTGATATGAACAAATCCTGACCCCCTGCTAATAAATTTAATAATTTTTTTGATTTACTAAAATTGTTCTCACATAGCTAGGAGGGTCAACTAAAAAGTTCCCAGGCTGACTATGAACTATGAAGGAGTGATGCTAGAGATGTGAAATCTTGCATGCATTCATTTCAACTCTTGGTCAGCCTATGAAGTTCTCAGTCAACCCTCATATCTATGTATGTATGTATGTTATCTCTTTCTCTTAATTTCGAGTATATTTTTTTGACTGGCCACCTTCCTGGTGGCAAGGTTGTAAAAGAAAAGAAATTGTCATTCCTTGAATCGCAAGAATGTTTTGCAAATTTTGAAGGTGCCAGCTATTGCAACCATTTGTAGACTATGAATTAGGGAGCTGCGCTCTTTGTCCGCAAATCCAAGTTCAGTCATGCTTTGGTCCAAGCGGGTTGGTATATAACCTGTAGCTCCAATAATGATGGATACGAAGCTAAAGGTGTATCTTGGATATTGGATTTGTAAACTCCTCATCAATGGTCCATAGATGTCCTCCTTCTCCTGTATTTTTCTGACTTCATTTACATCAAGTGGGCAGCTGATCTCCACATCAGAACACGTTTTCAATGTGTGGTCCCAA
Organism: Eledone cirrhosa; assembly: GCA_964016885.1. Classification (NCBI taxonomy): domain Eukaryota; kingdom Metazoa; phylum Mollusca; class Cephalopoda; order Octopoda; family Eledonidae; genus Eledone; species Eledone cirrhosa. Next base: position 93,375,914 of record OZ024744.1, read on the forward strand.
ACAACAATATCAGGCCGGTTGTGCTTTAATTTGGTGGCAGTTTTTATTTTCAGGTTCCACCAGTATTCCTTAGTGCCATCTGTCTCAATATATTCTTCCTCGTTTGTTGTTAATTTTGTTTTCCAAAGTGCGTTCCAGATGGTTCTAGCTATCCTATCGTGTCTCATGGGGAGGTAGTAGTGAGATGACATTCTTTCGCAGCTGGCAACAATGTGGCTTACATCCTCGATCTTTGTTTTACATAGCCTACATTTATTGTCAGCTGATGGCCCTCCCCTTTTGTGCAGCAGATATTTGGTAGGGAGTTCTTGTTCCTGTATTGCATAGAGATATCCCTCAAGGTGTGATGTCATAAACTTGTCGGAACTCCATGTCAGGATTTTTTAGTGGTTTATCCCCTCTATGGTCTGTGTTTTACGCCTCAAGTATCCATGCACAACTTTTTCTGTAAATTGGTCAATTTTTTCAGCTTGTTTGAACATTGAATAGGATCTTCTGATTTCTCTGGGTGAGAGATTTATATCAGGCTTTATTCCATATCTCTCCTCCAGATCAGTGGCTATTCTAATGATATTTTTTTTTTCATGCTCATAAACCTGGGTAAGATGGTTGCCAACCTTTTTCCTCTGTTGAAAATGTTGCTTCAGTGTTACTATCCGGGTCTCATATGATGTTAATATGGATTTTAGACCCCAGCCACCTTCCTTGCGTGAGAAGTATAGCCTATCTACATCACCATTGATGTTAAAGTTCCCAGCAACACTGAGAAGTTTGCGAGTTCTAACATCCATCTCACTTAGTTCTTGCAATGACCAGTTCAGCAGGCCAAATGTTGGCGTTAGAATTGGCACAGCATAAGTATTGTGGGCAATGTATTTGTTGTACGCTGACAATTCTGATGACCATGTTTTCTTTACTCTTCTGAGGTATTCAGTTCTGGTTCTCTCCTTATTTATGGGTCCATCATATCTGACATTCTCATCCTGTCCAAGATATCTGTAGTTGTCACCAGACTGTAGTTGTCACAGCTCTTCAACGTTTTACTGCCAAATATGCACACTTGGACTCACCAAATTTCATTTTGATGTCTGTTGAAAATTGTGTAATGAGGTCCAATTGTTTCTTGATGTCATTGATATTTATGTATTTATGTATTGATATGTATGTATGTATGTATGTATGTATGTATGTATGTATGTATGTATGTATATATGTCGGGTCATTCTTGAGTGCTACTGGTAACATGTAACCCAATACAACCTGTCACATGGTTGGGTCGTCGGCAACTAAACCGGCAACCCCACCAAGTTTACTTGGTGAGGAGGGCAATTACGAGCACCCTGCAGGACAAAAAACAAAACCTGACAAAGAGCGGAAGAACTCATAAGAGTCAACAGCCATCCAAAAATGTGTAAATATCTATATACGTGTGTATACAGCGGAGGACGCATTTCGCACCTTTCCGACAGACAACCTTTCCCCCACCGGAAAAAAACCCCAGTTGATGGATGTGAATCCGAAATATATAGGGACAATTAAATCTCTCCCAAGGTAACTCTCTCTCGTGTTGTTATTTTTATTTTATCCTTTATACTCTTTCCTTCATTCCTCTACACGTCTTATACACGCCACGCATCTCAACGTACACCCACTTACATCTCTCTCTCCACCACCGGATCTTGTTACCCGGAGATTTACCCATTTGCATTGTCGAGGCTTCCAAACGACTTAAAGATATTTACCTATTATTCCACAATGCTTCAAGCAAACTTCAATACTCTCATATGTATATATGTATATACATGTGTACATGTGCATATATATGTGCTGGGAGATAGAAATAATCGGGATGGATACCCAATCGCATGGTTAAACCAGTGGGAGTGAAGGATCCCCTAGCCTTTGTCAGGGCATTCTTCTAGGAGAAGGCAACTCAGGAAACTGGGATAACTCCAACATAAAACCTGCGGCTCAGTAGTTACCGATGGTGTTGATCTTTTCTTCTTTTTGGCTTATAGCTACTGTCGCTCAGAGAGTGGGATTGGCTCAGTGCACAATTTTTCCTCACTTGAAAAAAAATCTTCATGCACAAGCATTGCACAATATCATTAATTGATAATTATTAATAATGTTATATTGTGCAATGGCTATACTTGATAACGAAGGGGCAGCTATCATGCATATATATGTATGTATATGTGAATGTATGTATGTATTTATGTATGTATATGTGTGTATGTATGTACGGGTGTGGGCTGAAACGTTTACAGGCTGATGATGAAAGAGTGATGATAGAGCTGTGAAATCTTGCATACATTAATTTCAACTCTTCTTATTAATAACTGTATTGTTTTCTTTATAAGGACTATGTTGAAAAATAAACTTTATTTGGTCATTACATGAGAGTATCTTGGTCAACCTATGAAGGAATAATGCTAGAGCTGTGAAATCCTGCATACATTAATTTCAACACTTCTTATTAATAACTTCATTGTTTTTTTTTCAAAGGAGGGAATATGTTGAAAAATAAACCTCATTTGGCTATTCCATGAGAGTATCTTGGTCAGTTTATGAACTTTACAGCTGACCCTGGCATGTGAGTATGCTGAGTGCAATCCTGAGAACTTGCCATTCCACGAGCACTGGATGACAGAGTCGGTCGGATGGAAAAGGTGAGACATGGTGATCCATGTAACCAGCACTCCAAGATGATGGAAATTATAAATTATTTCATTACTACGTAAGATAGTAACTATTCATTAAAGTATAAAAGAACAACAGTTGTGAAGTTGTTGGTACTATCAATTAATACATACACGAGGTGCATGGCTTAGTGGTTAGAGCATTGGCCTTGCAATCAAAAGGTTGTGAGTCCAATTCTCAGACCGGGTGATGTGTTGTTTCCTTGAGCAAGACACTTTATTTCACACTGCTCCAGTTTACTCAGCTGTAGAAATGAGATGATAGGATTGGGGTCCCTATCATTCCCCTTTAAAGTGGTCGTGGAGGTGCCATGGCAAAAAAGCACCCAGTCCACACTGTAAAGTGGACGTGTAGGCGCCACGGCAAAAAAAAAGCAGCCAGCACTCACTGTAAATGGGGTTGGTGTTAGGAAGGGCATCCAGCTGTAGAAATCAAGCCAGAATCAGTTCCCGTATGAGCAAGACATGGTCACCTGACCTGGCATTGCCCACAACAGGACAACCCGTCTAACCCATGCTAGCGTGGAAGAATGGACGTAAAACGGTGATGATGATGATGATGACGAGTGTGCTTCCGTGAAACATACACACACACATAAAAGGTCTCATCACAAAATAACCAAACTCCTACTGTCTCTCTCGCTCTCCCCATCTCTCACTATTATGAACAAATGGGGGACAGAAGGCATTTCCCTAGAGGATGGTGTAATATATTGTTTTTATATAAAATTATGTTGGAAGATTTGGATTTAAATAAGAAACCTCACATGGCCTTGTGGTAAGGGTGTTGAACTTACAATCATAATATCGTGGGTACAATTCCTGGGCTAGGTTGTGTGTTGTATTCTTGAGCAAAACATTTCATTTCGTATTGCTCCAGTAAATTCAGCTGAAAATGAGTACAAGCAATAGCTGGGGATTTAATCCTGTGATGGACTGGTGTCCTGTCCAGAGGGAATCTTGAACTCTCAGTCGCTTCATACTACAGAAACTGGGATAAGCAGCAGCCAGATAAGCCTCCATATTGGGTTTGAGACAGACTTAGACCTTTAAGATTGGTGGATTTTGTTTAAAAGAACCAGAACTGATTTTGTCTGAGTTGATAACCCTTTAACCCTTTAGTATTTACATTATTCTATATTTACTAATATATTTTCGAGGTAAAGGTTTTACCTCACATAATTATCTCACCTAATATCGAATCTATGAAATTTTGATATTTATTTCGAGAACAATACTTTAACATCAGTATGAACGACTGGCATTTGCCGGTTTGAATAGAGAGAGATGAGAGAATTCTGGCTGGATATGGCCAGTTTAAATACTAAAGTGTTAAGATTGGTGGATTTTTTTTAATAGTACCAGAGCTAATTTTGCCTAGGTTGATGAAAAGGTTTAATTATATTTATTACAAAAAATAAACCTTAAATCATCTTTCTTAACATCTTTCTTAACATATATAATCCTTTATCACTTCAACCGGCTATATCCGGTCAGAACTCTCACTTCTTTCTGTTCAAACTGGCTGTAACCAGCCACTCAAACTGATGTTAAGGTATTGTTCTCAAAATAAATAGCATTAAAATCTCATAGATTCAATATCATGTGAGATATTATGTCAGGTAAAGCTTTTACTGCGAAAATACAATAGTATATATAGAGTAATGTAAATGCTAAAGGGATAAAGGAAAACAAATTTTAAAAATTCTAAAGTGTGAAAGCAATACATACCCCTAAATTTAGACCATCAGCAAATACTTGTGGAATTGTTATATCGGTTTTGCCGAGTCTTTCGCGTAGTTCTCTTTGATTTTCTCTGCTCATAAATAGATCCCTCTCCTCATATTTCACTAAATGGGTCTGTAAAATTTTTTGTACTATCTGGCACCGGTCATATGTCCGTCTCACAACTCTCATGCTTGTCATGTAGACAATAATTTTACCCTTTTCACATTTGAGGTAATTCCACTGAAACGAGAACACAAAAATCTGATGAGAAATGTTAAATAAAAAAAAAGGGTATATATGTTTTTTAGATGATATATCAATCAAAACATAAAATTTTCCTTTTCAATACAAGATTATAAAGGGATATTTATGTAAATAACAAAAATATATCAGTTAACCCTTTAGCATTTAAACCAGCCGAATACAGCCAAAATTCTCTCACCTCTTTCTGTTCAAATCGGCTGTAGCTGGCCATTCATACTGATGTTAAGGTATTGTTCTTAAAATAAATAATATCAAAATCTCATAGATTCGATATTATGTGAGAATATTATGTGAGGTAAAGCCTTTACTGTGAAAATACAATAGTAAATATAGAGTAATGTAAATGCTGAAGGTTTAAGAAAGTATTGTTTGCTTGAAGCATTATGTAAAATGTAGAAAATAATGTTTTGTTTGAAGGTTACCACGATGTAAATTGCACAGTAAATGTTAAAAAATATGATAACAAAGCTGGTGGGATGTTTATCAAATGAAGGTGGTCAGATTTTTTTCATTTAACATCCGTATGTTAAATACATATATGATGGCTGCAAACTCACGCTAAGAGTATTGCAATTGTTTGTCAAATTCACATGTGTGACCCTCGGATATGGCTTTTGAAGCCTGCTAGAGATTTGCACTCCTTTGTACATTGATGACAACTATGGATCTCCTTGGCATTAGGTCTTGCATCATACATACATATATACATATATATATACATACGTACATACATCATCGTGGTACTATCTACCTATGAGGCATGATGTACTGGTCAAAACACTGTACAATGCGATCTGTAGAAAAGATAGCCCTGATAATAAACACATTAAAAGCTACAGCAATGTGGAAGACATACATATACATAATATAAAAGAGTACTTGTGGAATGTTCCAGTAAAAACCCCAATAAAATGCAGGCATAACAGACCAGATATTATGGGACAGGGAAAAGAAGCCATGCACAGTAGTGGAAGTTAGCTGCCCAGCAGATGCCAATATAATATCAAAGATTAGTGAAAAGGAGAATATTTATGCAGAACTGATGAGAAATCTGCAGATACTCCACCCTGATTACACCTTCAGATTTATGTCTGTGATTATTGGGGCACTGGGTATGTTAGTAACTGCCTCAATACAAATCTTGAGAAGTAGGCTTCACAGGAACAGAAAGAACACAACTAGTTAGGAAATTACAAGTACAATCCATTAATGGAACAGTAAAAATATGTAAAACATTCCAAAAATTTTGCATCTAATAACTGCATATACAAATGTACAGATACAAAGCATATACACATGCACACATACAACTCAAAACATACACATCCACACATACAATAACATCCATATCTACACATGCATACATATCTACCTAGTTGATGTTGTGTAAATTCCAATGAGAGAGTCTTGTGTCTGTGTTAGAAACCGACTCTCTCTCTCTATTGGTAAAACTTTGTGAAATTATAAAACCAGAAGAACATACATACATACACATACATATACATACATACATAGACACATACATACATATATATATACATATATACATACATAGACACACACATACATACATACATACATACATACATACATACATAGATACATACATACATACATATATACATATATAACTATATACATACATACATGCATACATATATACATACATATATACACACCCATACTCACACATACATACATATTTACACACATACATGCCTACCCTCATCCCACCCACACATATACACATATACTCATGCACATACAGCACACACGTGTACACGCCCCTCCCACTCCCACACACCCACAACAACACACCATTACCTAACCACCTTCACACACACACACACACACACACACAGACACACACAGACACATACACACACACACACACCTGCACACACACACACACACACACACACCTGCACACACACACATGCTTACCAGTGATGGCTTCGGCATCACTGGTAAATCTTTAATGTCAGTTTTTTTTTTATTTAGTCTAAAAATAATATTTTTTAATCCTATGATTTAATAAACTGGGAGCTTTTGCAGCTAATGCTAGTCTGATTTTTATGAATGATTATGCATAAAACATAGACACAAACACTAACTCACACATACATATGCCCATACACACACACAGACCCATATATGTATGTATACAAAGAGTAAACAGTAATAACAGAGCAAACACAGAACAATGTAGATATATATATTAATTTAATGTTTGATAGAGTAATAAAAGAGTCTTAATGTTTGCTCCACTGCATATATATATATATACACTGCATGTATATATATATATATATATACGGGATAACAAGTTATCGTTTTAGGCAATCCACTTAGAGGTAGTCCAGTTAGAGTACTCTGTGTTGTGGATGGTTTTAACGTATGGCTTAGTTTGACTCAACAAGACGCTTCCATAGTGATGCAGCAAGTTCACGGTGATTTCTAAATAGGTTATACTTGGAATAATAATAATTCAAGAGATAAGAGTAACATGGTAGTCTGTACAATAAGGGCTTTATTCACAGTGCTGACAATTGTTTCTTTGATCTGGTAGGTCTAGAGTTCGCTAATCGCTTGATGTTGCGTCAATCGATCTCCAATACTTTGTTTATAACCAGTTAATTCATCAGAGCGAGCGAATGTGAGGATAATATACAAGGCATGGCTTTTATAGGGGAGTGACAAGACAACCACAATCTTGCCTCAAGTGGGAAAACTCCGGTCCAAACCCATGCAAGCGTGGAAGATGTTTTTTTTGTTAGAGGTGCCTACTGACTGTAGGTTTCGCTTTGTACTTAGGCAAGGCGGGTCTTCAGTATTACTGTGTAGCGCCAAAGATTTCGGTCCAGTGACATTGTCTTGGAGAGGTGTAAGTGTGTGAGGTCGGAATTTATCAAGTCGTCCCAGGTTTTTCTGGGTCTGCCTACTCCGTGGCTACCATCTATTTTTATCGCCCTGCACTTTTTTATACAGCTGTCGTCTTTCATGCGCATCACGTGACCATACCAACATAGTCTTCTCTAGAGTAAACAGCATCTGATCCCTCTTATTCCTAATTTCTCCCTCAGTTCATTTATGCTTTGCCGTTCACGTATATTATTATTACACACCCAACGGAGTGTGCAAGCTTCGTTCCTCTCCAGTCTGCGTAGATGCTCTGCACACAATGCCCAGGTCTCACTGCCATGTAACATTGCTGTTCGTATGCAGGCATCATACAGCCTGCCTTTCATTTTTAGAGAGAGCCCTTTAGCGGCCAACAGTGGTATAAGCTCTCTGAACTTTTTCCATCCCGTTCTGACTCTAGCTACTGTACTTTCAGAGCAGCCTCCGTATATATATTTATATATATAAAATCAGGGAAAAGCGAATGTAAAATGACGATAATGATATATATATATATACTAGCAGAATGGCCCGGCGTTACTCGGGATTTGCTCTAGGGTTCTTATATATTTGATATATATTTATCCTTATTGAGCCCCGTGAAATAAATACGTTTATTTATATTTTGTTATTGTGTATGCAAAAATATTTGTACACGAATATATAATTATATATATATATATATATCTAAAACAGAGAATGTCTGTCTGTCAGCTCACTAAAACTTGAGAACCACCCAACCGATTGTTTTCAAACTTTACACATGTAATACGTATGGTCCTGTGAGTGTTTTGAGCAAAAGATATTTCAAATTTTCAATGCCCTAGGGACCGCATTAGGCGATTTAGCGATCTCTCTCTATAATTCTTAATCTTTCTTTTTAGATAGATACATAGATATAACGTTGCGCCCTTATAATATCTGTCTGTATGTCTGGCTGTCTGCATTACGACATTATGACGCGATCAGTGTGTGTGTATATATGTATCGTAATGCAGACAGCAAGATATATAGCTTTCCTTCCCCTCTTCCAGCGTCTCTCTCTCCCTCTCCCGCTATCCCCCTCTTTTAGTCTGTCTGTTTCTTTCACTCTCACTCTTTCTCTTTATAACTCACTCACGTTAATACTAAAAGGTTAAGGTATTGTTCTCAAAATAAATAATATTAAATCTATGAGATTTTTATGGGGGGGGGGGGGGATGAGAGGAGGAGAGATGGGTGATAGAGCGAAAGAGATAGCCTTTACAACTGAGAAAAAATATATATTGTCTCACAGAGAGAAGTTAAAAAGCCGTTGGAAGATAATAGATAATTTAAAAGAATTTGAAATTAAAAGTTAATGAGGTTTATGCATGAAGAAAAAGGAATTAAGAATAGTATTAAATTTAAGGTTTGTATATTGAAGGGTTTAATAATATGTGCGAGGAAAAGAATTTATCAATATGTATTATTAAAATAAAAATATTAATGTTATTAAGGATATAATGTGAAAAGAAGGAGAAGAATGAATGAGTTATGAATTTAGAGGAATTAGTTAGGGTTTAAGTTTGTTTTGATGTAATGTAATATGTGTACGTAATATATGTACGTAAATAGTTTGTTTAAAAATGAGTGCTGAAGGAAAAGAAGAAAAGAATGTTTAAGGAAGAAAATATCTAACATCAAAAAGTATATATGTTTACGAAATATTTTCTAATGGTAATAATATAATATATTAAAAGAAATTAGTTTGTTTTTATGTATTATAATATGTAAAAGTCAAACGAGCATGAAAGGATGGAGGAGATAAGAAAAATTTAAGGAAGAAAAAAATCTAACGTCAAAAAATTATGTGTTTACGAAGGACTTCTAATGGTAATACTATAATGTATTAAAAAAAATAATTTTTATGGCCAATGATATGAGGAAAGATGGAAGAATGGATAATGTTGTGGTGAGTAATAATAAGAATTGAGAAGTAGTTAGGAAGAAAAGTACAGATTAGAGGTTAGAAATTAAAAAGAAAAAAGGAAGAATGGAAAATGATAAAGAGGAATGATATAGAATGAGTAAATTGTATTATATAATATATAATAAATAATATTGAAATAAAGTAGAAAGATGGGTATATTTGTAAAAGATATATAAGCCTTTGAGAAAAAGGATTTTAAACTAGTAAGGTATTAGATATTAGCTGTATACTTTATGGAATGTTCTGTGGAATTTATGCAAGCAGAGAGAAAATAAATCCGTGCGTCTATTTATTATAGAATTGAAGTTAGCTATAATGGTAAATTTCTCGGCTAGGCAGAGATTACATGTTCTGGATAGGGAAGAATTCAAGTAGGGAAAGGCAGAACAAACCTTCCTCCAAGAGATGTTATAGTTAATATTTTTGTCTTTCAAGGACCATATGAGTTCTGAGAGTGCTGTGTTAGTTCCTTTAAGTTGGTATCTAAAAGACGAATTGTGATTATAAAATCTAGCTTTGAAGAAGGTGGAGGTGGAACCGAAATAGGTAAAGGAATTGGTATCAGTTATAACCTTATATTCATAGACTAAGTTTTTATCAAGATAATGGTTATTAAGAGGACATTTAGTTCTAATAGGGCAATTACAGTTACGATTAGAGAAATTAACAGAGTTATTAACAAATGATCTAATGTTATTTATAGGAGGAATTGGATTGGAGAAGTTATTTACGATAGGAATAATAGTTTCCTGATTTAGATTGGTATTATGAACATTCAACGAAGTTACGTTTGACGTCGTATTTAAGTTTACAGAATCTAGCCTAGAGTTAACAATGACGTCGGGAGTACTACTGCTATTATTATGACACTCAGTGTTGGGAGGATGTGATTTATTATTTAATATTTTGTTGTTGTGTTTAGAGATAATGTTAGAGATGTTGGAAGAGGTGGAATAAGAAAATTTTATTGTATGTTTGTTAAAGATTTTACTATAGATATGTGAGGGAGGGAAGCATTTATCTAAGGCCCTAAAGAATAGTTTAGGAATATTATTATTAATAGAAATAGAGAAAGGAGCATTATACCAGATTATATTTTTGTATCTAGGTCTTTTATTTAAGTTATTGGAATGTTCATAATTAATTATTTTACTGTAAGACATTCAAGGATTGGTTTCTTTACTGTATTTAATTTTATCAGGATAAAATATCATCCCATGATGATATTTGTTTTTGAAATGCGCATAATAAAATACTTGGAACTCTTTTAACCATCTTTTGATCTTATATATTATTTATACTCCAGTCCTACAAACTGTAGAGTGCTACTTATCCGATATTTGCATTGCTTTATTGTGCTACAATAAAACTCACCTCCTACAATATATATATATATATATATATATATATATATATATATATGGAAATACTTGGTTTGGTGCCCGAGTGTGTCTTTAGTCAACCGAGAGTGTTAGGACATAATTCTAGGAGAAGGAAAACTCTGATGTAAAACCTGTAATTCGATGGCAGCCAATGATGTTGACCAGTTCTTGGATACCTGTTATCATTGTTCAGAGAGTAAGATCAGTCCAGTGCAAGGCCTTTCTTCACTTAAAAAAGCTTCAAGCACAAGCATGACATGATCTAAACATCTTTCACGTGTGTTGCATGAGTATGATTGACTATAGCCAAAAAAGGTAAAACACTTAAAACGATGAACTCAAACAATGATGTAATAAGGGCTCTGGAACAAGAAGTAAAAGGGTCTGGCTCAGCAGGTGTCCCAGGGCACTGCAGTGTGGGCCCAGTCATCATCTGGTTACTGCAAAAAAATTAAAACCCAAACCAGACCTTTTTAATGTTGGTTGCTGGAATCTACAGACATTGTTAGACCATGAACCTACTTCATCTTGTTCTGAATTGTCCTGAAAAAAGGTCAACACTTGTGGCAAAAGAACTTCAACGTTATAATATGGATGTTGTAGCTTTGTCTGAAACTAGGTTTGTTGAAGATGGTCATTTTCAGGAACTGTCTGGTGGATATACTTTTTATTGTAGTGGACGCTCAGATGGATGTAAGAGAGAGGCTGGAGTGGTATTTGCTATTTAAAATACAATAGTTTCTGGACTAGAGGAATTTCCCCATGGCTTCTCTGATCAGCTCATTTCTATGAGGCTCCCACTATCCAAAAATAAGTATGTTACATTTGTGAGCATATATGTTCCAACTATGTGCACTATGGAGGATGAAAAGCTTGCATTTTATCTTTCCTTAAAGGAACTTATTCAGAAGATCCCCTGATTTGATAAAATTCTCATACTTCGGGATTTTAATGCTAGAGCTGGAAATGACGACAGAACGTGGGATGTGATTGATAAACATGGGATTAGAAAATGTAATAGCAATGGCTTGTTTCTTTTGCAAATGTGCCAGGAGCTAAGTCTTTGTATGCCTTACACTTTCTTCCAGCACAAAACAGCCTGGATGCATCCAGGTTCAAAGCAGTGGCACATGATAGATTTTATTCTTGTGTGTAGGTGGGATTTTCAAGATATCAGTGATGTCTGTGTGTTGCAAGGAGCTGGGTGCTGGACAGACCATCGTTTTGTTCGCATTAAGGTAAAATTTGAAGATAAGCCGAAAATATGAATAAATTGTGTTGTTGTTCTAAAGAAGTTAAACATTACTCTGATTAAAAATACTTCAATAAAGGATGAGCTGGTGAGAAAGTTAGACAAGATTCACTGGGAGAGCTATAAATGGTGCAGGTAGTGTTGTGGTAGTAGTGGGGGTGTTGGTGTTGTTGGTGTGGTGGAAGAGGTGGTTGTAGTAGTGTTGATGGGGGTGGTGTGATTGGCGGTGATGGGAGTGGTGTTGTGATAATGGTGGTGTTTGTGTGGTAGTAGTGGTGGTCGCAGCGTTGTAGTAGTGGGCGTAGGGGCATTGTTGTAGTGATGGTTGTGTAGCGGTTGTCTCCCTTGTTTTGATTAGGATCTAGACGGGAAGTGGAACCCTTTCTGCAACTTCCGGTCAGAGCTCTATAAAACTAACAACTTTAAGCTACTTAATGAAAACAAGACAGCAATGATGAGAGTGCTTACAGGAGGGTAAGGAGCTGGAAGGTGTGAAATGTTGTTGAAGGAGGCAAAGGCTAACTTAGAGAGCAAGCTCTGTAGCATGCGAGATGTATGGTGGAGAAGTAAAGTGAAGGAATTCAAGCTGCAGCTGATGCCAACAATATAAAACTATTTTACAGCTCTTTATAAGAAGTCTATGGTTCTTTATCTTCCCCAGTTGCACCTCTAAAATCTCAACATAGCAACAAATTGTTTAGAGACCCAAAGGACATCTTTTGGAGAGGAAGGAACACTTCAATAAACTTTTGAATAGGCCGTCTCAGATCAATGGGGAGTTTATTGACTTAATTTCTAGTTGATTGAAGATTGCTAATGGCAGCTTCATTTTCAACCTTAAACTTTCAACTACTGATTATGGTAATGAATACAGCCACACAATCTCGACTTACTGACACACACACACTCAATTCATTTGTTACTAGTCACAAACTTTATAGCAATGAATACAGCTACACAATCTCGACTTACTGACACACACACACGCAATTCATTTGCTACTAGTCACAAACTTTATAGCAATGAATACAGCTACACAATCTTGTCTTACTGACACACACTCTCAATTCATTTGTTGCTAGTCACAAACTTTATAGCAATGAATACAGCTACACAATCTCGACTTACTGACACACACACTCAATTCATTTGTTACTAGTCACAAACTTTATAGCAATGAATACAGCTACACAATCTTGACTTACTGACACACACACACTCAATTCATTTGTCACTAGTCACAAACTTTATAGCAATGAATACAGCTACACAATCTTGACTTACTGACACACACACTCAATTCACTTGTTACTAGTCACAAACTTTATAGCAATGAATACAGCTACACAATCTTGACTTACTGACACACACACTCAATTCATTTGTCACTAGTCACAAACTTTATAGCAATGAATACAGCTACACAATCTTGACTTACTGACACACACACACTCAATTCATTTGCTACTAGTCACAAACTTTATAGCAATGAATACAGCTACACAATCTCGACTTACTGGGACACACACTCAATTCATTTGTTACTAGTCACAAACTTTATAGCAATGAATACAGCTACACAATCAGAAAAATCTGGGACGACTTGATAAATTCCGACCTCGCACACTTACACCTCTCCAAGACAATGTCACTGGACCGAGATCTTTGGCGCTACACAGTTATACAAAAGACCCGCCTTGCCTAAGTACAAAGCGAAACCTACAGTCAGTAGGCACCTCTAACAAAATACACCCCCGTCCCACTACCCCCACCCCATCCACACCACCCCCTTAAATGTGAAGTTATGTTGGTACCACAACATCCAGTCTGAAACAAATGAGGTCGTGTAGGTGTCACGAAAAAAAAACACACAGTCCACACTGTAATGTGGCCGTGTAGCTAACACGGTAAAAACCTCCCAGTACACACTGTAAACGTTGTTGGTGTTGGGAAGGGCACCCAGCCGTAGAAAACCCGCCAGACGTGTGTCACGACAATAAAACACACAGTCCATGCTGTAATGTGGCCGTGTAGGTAACACGGTAAAAACCTCCCAGTTCACACTGTAAACGTGGTTGGTGTTAGGAAGGGTATCCAGCCGTAGAAAACCCACCAGACAGTCCTGAGCAAGACAACCAATCTTGCCTCAAGTGGGACAATTCCCGTCCAGACCCATGCTAGCGTGGAAAATGGACGTTAAACGATGATGATGATGATGATGATGAATCTCGACTTACTGACACACACACACTCAATTCATTTGCTACTAGTCACAAACTTTATAGCAATGAATACAGCTACACAATCTCGACTTACTGACACACACACTCAATTCATTTGTTGCTAGTCACAAACTTTATAGCAATGAAAACAGCTACACAATCTCGACTTACTGACACACACACTCAATTCATTTGCTACTAGTCACAAACTTTATAGCAATGAATACAGCTACACAATCTCGACTTACTGACACACACACTCAATTCATTTGTTACTAGTCACACACTTTATCGCAATGAATACAGCTACACAATCTCGACTTACTGACACACGCACACTCAATTCATTTGTTACTAGTCACAAACTTTATAGCAATAAATACAGCTACACAATCTTGACTTACTGCCACACACACACTCAATTCATTGGCTACTAGTCACAAACTTTATAGCAATGAATACAGCTACACAATCTCGACTTACTGAGACACACAAACTCAATTCATTTGTTACTAGTCACAAACTTTATAGCAATGAATACAGCTACACAATCTCGACTTACTGACACACACACACTCAATTCATTTGTTACTAGTCACACACTTTATAGCAATGAATACAGCTACACAATCTTGACTTACTGACACACACACTCAATTCATTTGTTACTAGTCACACACTTTATAGCAATGAATACAGCTACACAATCTTGACTTACTGACACACACACACTCAATTCATTTGTTACTAGTCACAAACTTTATAGCAATGAATACAGCTACACAATCTCGACTTACTGACACACGCACACTCAATTCATTGGCTACTAGTCACAAACTTTATAGCAATGAATACAGCTACACAATCTCGACTTACTGACACACACACACCCAATTCATTGGCTACTAGTCACAAACTTTATAGCAATAAATACAGCTACACAATCTTGACTTACTGCCACACACACACTCAATTCATTGGCTACTAGTCACAAACTTTATAGCAATGAATACAGCTACACAATCTCGACTTACTGACACACACACACCCAATTCATTGGCTACTAGTCACAAACTTTATAGCAATAAATACAGCTACACAATCTTGACTTACTGCCACACACACACTCAATTCATTGGCTACTAGTCACAAACTTTATAGCAATGAATACAGCTACACAATCTCGACTTACTGAGACACACAAACTCAATTCATTTGTTACTAGTCACAAACTTTATAGCAATGAATACAGCTACACAATCTCGACTTACTGACACACACACACTCAATTCATTTGTTACTAGTCACACACTTTATAGCAATGAATACAGCTACACAATCTTGACTTACTGACACACACACTCAATTCATTTGTTACTAGTCACACACTTTATAGCAATGAATACAGCTACACAATCTTGACTTACTGACACACACACACTCAATTCATTTGTTACTAGTCACAAACTTTATAGCAATGAATACAGCTACACAATCTCGACTTACTGACACACGCACACTCAATTCATTGGCTACTAGTCACAAACTTTATAGCAATGAATACAGCTACACAATCTCGACTTACTGACACACGCACACTCAATTCATTGGCTACTAGTCACAAACTTTATAGCAATGAATACAGCTACACAATCTCGACTTACTGACACACACACACTCAATTCATTTGTTACTAGTCACAAACTTTATAGCAATAAATACAGCTACACAATCTTGACTTACTGAGACACACACACTCAATTCATTTGTTACTAGTCACAAACTTTATAGCAATAAATACAGCTACACAATCTTGTCTTACTGACACACACACACACTCTATTTATTTGTCACTAGTCACTAACATTCACACAGTCCTTATATGGGAGAGAACAACTCATGGTATCACCTGTCAAGCCCACAATTACTATGTCAAATCCTGTCAGACTACACTGGACAACTGACCGACTAAGTATCACCTATTACACACATCTGGTCACCACACTAACAAAATCAGTAATATAAAAGTACTTCTGATTGCAACAATCAATCATCTTAACTGTTGCTTCACAGACATGTGTGTGTGTGTGTGTGTGTAACTGTGTGCATTCAGGTCAGGAATAGTTACACCATATACCTGCATATATGTCTAGGGTATGACATTAAACTGCATCCAGTGGTAAGACTCCAGAGTTCGGGAGTTCAGGAGCTGTGAGGAATGTGGAGTTACCCCTTAGTTGGCCTGGAGCAGTAGTACCTGTTAGGGCCCCATTTATGGGTTGCACCGGTAGGTATTATTAGACATTGAAGTAGTACCTGTTAGGGCCCCATTTATGGGTTGCACTGGTAGGTATTATTAGATATTGAAGTAGTACCTGTTAGGGCCCATTTATGGGTTGCACTGGTAAGGTATTATTAGATATTGTAGTAGTACCTGTTAGGGCCCATTTATGGGTTGCACTGGTAGGTATTATTAGATATTGAAGTAGTACCTGTTAGGGCCCATTTATGGGTTGCACCGGTAAGGTATTATTAGACATTGTAGTAGAACCTGTTAGGGCCCATTTATGGGTTGCACCGGTAAGGTATTATTAGACATTGAAGTAGTACCTGTTAGGGCCCCATTTATGGGTTGCACCGGTAAGGTATTATTAGACATTGAAGTAGTACCTGTTAGGGCCCCATTTATGGGTTGCACCGGTAAGGTATTATTAGACATTGAAGTAGTACCTGTTAGGGCCCCATTTATGGGTTGCACCGGTAGGTATTATTAGCCATTGAAAAGAAAAAGAATACTTGCATATCATAAGAGTTAACTAAAAGAATTGGTATGAGGAAGGGCATCCAGCTGTAAAACATTGCCTCAGAAAGTTCTATCCAGCCCATGACAGCATGGAGAATTAAACATAAAAATGATGATTATGTGGATGATGAAAATACAAAGAGATTTTGATAAAACTGTGAAAAACACTGTTGAGTTTGACTTTAAAATTTAACTTGGTAGAAGCATTAACCCTTCCTATTCCAAATTACCTTAGGCTGTCTGGTTCTATGATAGAAAACTGTCAGTTCTAAAGTGTTTATATTTATTTGAAAACCTTCCAAGGCTGTGAATTGACAGTCATTAGCATGTTAGATAGAATGCTTTATGGTATTCATTTCCAGCTCTCTGCTCTCTGAGTTCAAATCCTACCAAGATTAACTTTGCTTTTAATCCTTTCGAGGTTAATTAAAAAAGTACCAGTGAAGTACTTGGGTTGATTCTTCCTCTATATCTCCCTCTGTCACTTCCATTCTTTCACTTTCTATCTTTATCTGGAAGAAGTCTGTTGTATTCCAACATAGAGAGGAGACGGGCTCTGCCAGGTTTTTTTTTTAAATGCCCAAGAAACACTCTATGTCAATATGGCACCTCAACAACTCCCTCAGGAGTTATGGGACCATATCGTATGAAAAACCTTCCATCATGATTATATTTGATAGTAGAATGTTGTAGATTGCTTGAAGCATTGTGTATACTAGCAGAAAAACCACCCTTCGGGTGGTTTTTCTGCTTGCATGTGTAGAGTACATATTGATATTATACGCAAGTATATATGCATATAGATATGATACATCAAATAAAATCGTAATTGACAATATACACAGAAATTGAACGAAGACTGTGTTACACTATCTTATGTAATCAGTAACGTAATCCATGATACATTAAAAAAAGACGATATTATATATAAACTATATAAACTGCATTAGGAGAAAATTAGTGACAGAAAATTAATATGTTTCTTTAAGCGGTCGCCACTGGAAGTGTTGACATTTGAAAATTTTAAAGAAGTGAATCTTAAAATAAGTAATAAAATATATTTAATGAACAGCCACAAAATTTAGTGAATAAATTATGTAATATTCATTCATTATTTATTCAAAGTAATCCAACTTATTTTACTAAGGGGATAAAAAATTATAAGCCGTACGCAGTCCCGCACTTCTTACTTTATTATAGTTTAGATTATATAATGTAGAAAATGGTATGTTTAAGAATCCTAAGACAGTGCAAAATGGACAGTAAAATGAAGGCAACGAAAAAGTCTGTTACCTAGTATTTCTCTTCTTCATCTTCTTCTTCTTCTTCTTCTTCTTCTTCTTCTTCTTCTTCTTCTTCTTCTTCTTCTTCTTCTTCTTCTTCTTCTCCTCCTCCTCCTCCTCCTTCTTCTTCTTCTTCTTCTTCTTCTTCTTCTTCTTCTTCTTCTTCTTCTTCTTCTTCTTCTTCTTCTTCTTCTTCTTCTTCTTCTTCTTCTTCTTCTTCTTCTTCTTCTTCTTCAAAGGGTCATGGGAGCAGAGTCCTGAAACACCTCTTCCAGCGGGTCCGGTTAAAAACAACCATCTCCAGTTGATCCAGATGGATCCCCAAGCCAGACCAGCTGAGCTCATGGATGTTATCCAACCATCTTGCTTGGAGTCTATCACTGGGTCTTCTGCCAGTTAGTTTTGCCTGTAAAATCTCTTCAGTGATTCTTTCCTAAGACATTCTAACCACATGCTCATAGTATTGGAGCTGTGATCTCTCAATTTGGAGCAGTAGCAGCTCTACCTGGAGTGACTCCTTTTATTTTCTTTCATCTTAATTTCAAAGCGATAAGGCAGGAACATTTTGTTCTGAGAGTTCCCCATGCTCTGACGAAGGGATTTTTAAGTCCTGAAATATTAGGACAAAAGAAAAGAGATAATAATAATAAATACCAGGTAACAAAGTTAGTCAGTGCCTTCATTTTACTGTCCATTTCACATTGTTTTAGCCCTCTTCTCTCTATATATCTACATTATATATTTGATAACTTTTCTTAACCCTTTAGCATTTAAACTGGCTGTATCCAGCCAGAATTCTCTTACCTCTTTCTGCTCAAACCGGCTGTAACTGGCCAGTCATACCGGCATTAAGATATTGTTCTCAAAATAAATAATATCAAAATCTCAGAGATTCCATATTATGTGTGGTATTATGTGAGATAAAGCCTTTACCATGAAAATACAATAGTAAACAAGGTTTACCTGGTCCTTGGAGGCAGATCTTCTGACAGGCTCAGTTGTGCAAAAGACTTACATTTTACATAGTAAAGAATTCGCTAGCTGTCTACTGAAGACTTAATGCTTTTGATACCAAACTGTCTGAAACTGCCTCTATAGCTCTATAGCTCGGACATCAGAGTCTCTCCAGGTAGAACCACTACTTCTCTGAATTGAGAGATCACAGCTCTGACGCTAAAATGTGGTGGGGAGGGACGGTAAGGAAGATGGAAGAAGAAGAAGAAGAAGAAGAAGAAGAAGAAGAATCATCATCATCATCATCATCATCATCTTCTTATTATTATTATTATTGTACTCGAGAAATGTCAGATATATTTTCAGAGCCAAGTATTTGGAGAAATCAATCAGATTGGATTTAATTTCATGACACACTATTGGATTATTGATTAAGTATTACAGCTATGAACATTCCATGTTTTCATTCAATTGTCTCAACAAACAGTTTGGGTTTAGTTGAATATGATCTGGGCGAAATTTAGCTACTATTTCTAGCTGATCTTATGAGTGGAATTTGGTAACTAGTGGAACATGCTGGGGACACTCTAGCCTCTCCCCCTCCCCTATCTTAATACCCCACTCACACCTGGTAAATATCCAACAATTGATGTCGAACTGCCCCCTCTCCCCAGCCCTGATACACCTCACCTGCACAGCCAATGAAAGCTGGACACACTCGACATCTGACCTCCCACAATACTGTGTCATGACAAAAAGCACAAAGTCCACCCTCGTATGCTGATACATCGCCAGAACAACAAAAACACCCACCCAGCCTATCATGTAAGGTGATTGCGATGGTGTCATGAGAAAAAACACCCTGTTCATACTGTAAGGTGGTTATACTGGTGATGCAACAAACAGTGCCCAGTCTACACTGTTAATTCCTCATATTGGTGATACAAAGAAAAGGGTCCAGTTCACTCCATGAGGTAATTGTGATGGTGACACAAGAAAAAGGGGCTAGTCTACCCCATAAGGTAATTGTGATGGTGATACAAGAAAAAGGGTCCAGTTCACCCCATAAGGTAATTGTGATGGTGACACAAGAAAAAGGGTCCAGTCCACTCCATAAGGTAATTGTGGTGGTGACACAAGAAAAAGTACGCAGTCTACCCCATAAGGTAATTGTGGTGGTGACACAAGAAAAAGGGTCCAGTCCACCCCATAAGGTAATTGTGATGGTGACACAAGAAAAAGGGTCCAGTCCACTCCATAAGGTAATTGTGATGGTGACACAAGAAAAAGGGTCCAGTCCACTCCATAAGGTAATTGTGATGGTGACACAAGAAAAAGGCCCAGTCTACCCCATAAGGTAATTGTGATGGTGACACAAGAAAAAGGGTCCAGTCCACTCCATAAGGTAATTGTGATGGTGACACAAGAAAAAGGGTCCAGTCCACTCCATAAGGTAATTGTGATGGTGACACAAGAAAAAGGCCCAGTCTACCCCATAAGGTAATTGTGATGGTGACACAAGAAAAAGGGTCCAGTCCACTCCATAAGGTAATTGTGATGGTGACACAAGAAAAAGTATCCAGTCCACCCCATAAGGTAATTGTGATGGTGACACAAGAAAAAGTACCCAGTCTACCCCATAAGGTAATTGTGATGGTGACACAAGAAAAAGTACCCAGTCTACCCTATAAGGTAATTGTGATGGTGACACAAGAAAAAGTACCCAGTCTACCCCATAAGGTAATTGTGATGGTGACACAAGAAAAAGTACCCAGTCTACCCTATAAGGTAATTGTGGTGGTGACACAAGAAAAAGTACCCAGTCTACCCCATAAGGTAATTGTGATAGTGACACAAGAAAAAGTACCCAGTCTACCCCATAAGGTAATTGTGATGGTGACACAAGAAAAAGGGTCCAGTCCACCCCATAAGGTAATTGTGATGGTGACACAAGAAAAAGTACCCAGTCTACCCTATAAGGTAATTGTGGTGGTAACACAAGAAAAAGTACCCAGTCTACCCCATAAGGTAATTGTGATGGTGACACAAGAACAAGTATCCAGTCCACCCCATAAGGTAATTGTGATGGTGACACAAGAAAAAGGGTCCAGTCTACCCCATAAGGTAATTGTGGTGGTGACACAAGAAAAAGTACCCAGTCTACCCCATAAGGTAATTGTGATGGTGACACAAGAAAAAGTATCCAGTCCACCCCATAAGGTAATTGTGATGGTGACACAAGAAAAAGTATCCAGTCCACCCCATAAGGTAATTGTGATGGTGACACAAGAAAAAGTACCCAGTCTACCCATAAGGTAATTGTGATGGTGACACAAGAAAAAGTATCCAGTCCACCCCATAAGGTAATTGTGATGGTGACACAAGAAAAAGGGTCCAGTCCACTCCATAAGGTAATTGTGATGGTGACACAAGAAAAAGGGTCCAGTCTACCCCATAAGGTAATTGTGGTGGTGACACAAGAAAAAGTATCCAGTCCACCCCATAAGGTAATTGTGATGGTGACACAAGAAAAAGTACCCAGTCTACCCTATAAGGTAATTGTGGTGGTGACACAAGAAAAAGTACCCAGTCTACCCCATAAGGTAATTGTGATGGTGACACAAGAAAAAGTATCCAGTCCACCCCATAAGGTAATTGTGATGGTGACACAAGAAAAAGTATCCAGTCCACCCCATAAGGTAATTGTGATGGTGACACAAGAAAAAGTACCCAGTCTACCCCATAAGGTAATTGTGGTGGTGACACAAGAAAAAGTACCCAGTCCACCCCATAAGGTAATTGTGATGGTGACACAAGAAAAAGTACCCAGTCTACCCCATAAGGTAATTGTGGTGGTGACACAAGAAAAAGTACCCAGTCCACCCCATAAGGTAATTGTGGTGGTGACACAAGGAAAAGGGTTCAGTCAATCCCATAAGGTAATTGTGATGGTGACACAAGAAAAAGGGCTCAGTTCACATTGTAAAGTGGTTGTGTTGGCGACACAAAAAAAAACCCCATCCATTCCAGACTTTAAGGTGGTCATGTTGGTGACATGATAACAAGCACCTAGTTCACACTGTAACATGGTTGACAATAGGGAGGGCATCTAGCCAGCTGTAGAAACCAAGCCAAAATACAGATCTGTATAAACAAGAAGTGGTCTGAACTGGTCTGAACTGGCCTGAACTGTCTCATAACATGACAACCTGTCGAATCCATGTAAGCGTGGAAAATGGACATCAAATAACAATGATGATGATGATGATGATGATGGTGGTGGTGATGATGATGATGATGATGATGATGATGATGATGATGATGGCAATGATGATGATGATGATGTTGGCGACGACGGTGATGATTGTGATGATAACGATGTTGGTGATGTTGTTGATGATGATGATGGTGATGGTGATGATGGTGATGATGTTGATGATGATGGCGAGGATGATGATGGTGATGATGATGATGATGATGATGGTGGTGGTGATGGTGATGATGATGGTGATGATGATGGTGGTGGTGATGGTGATGATGATGATGATATGATGGTGATGATGATGATGATGACGATATGATGACGATGATGGTAATGATAATGATGATGATGATGGTGATGGTGATGATGGGGATGGTGATGGTGAGGGTGATGGCAATGATGACGATGATGGTGATGATGACGACAATGACGATGACAATGACAATGATGACGATGATGATGATGGTGATGATGGTGATGATGATGATGATGATGATGATGATGGTGGTTATGATGATGATGGTGGTTATGATGATGATGGTGGTGATGATGATGATGACAAGGGATTATCCCAGTTTTTGAGTGTTAGACTTGATCTGTTGTCTTCTGATTTAACACCACCACACTGGTCCTTAGACACTTTCAGTAAAGTCCACTCTGTTGCTAACGACTAGAACCTCCCTCACCACCACCACCACTACCACCACCACCATTACCATCATTACCACCACCACCTCCACCATCACCCCCCCCCCCCCCCCCACTACCACCACTACAACCATTACCATCATTACCACCACCACCACCACCACCATCACCACCACCATCATCACCACCATCATCACCACCATCACCACCACCATCATCGCCACCATCACCACCACCATCACCATCACTACCACCACTACCATTACCATCACTACCACCACCACCATTACCATCATTACCACCACCACCACCATCACCACCACCATCATCACAACCATCACCACCACCATCACCATCACTACCACCACCACCATCACCATCACTACCACCACCACCATTACCATCATTACCACCACCATCACCATCACCACCACCATCATCACCACCACCACCATCACCATCACCATCACCACCATCACCATCACTACCACCACCACCATTACCATCATCACCACCACCATCACCATCACTACCACCATTACCATCACCATCACCACCATCACCACCACTACCCCCACCCAATTGATAAAGCTGTCAAGTTCCGTCAGAAACACCTCACCAATATTTCATTAATCTCTGACAACATTCAATGTATTAGCAAACAGACCAAAATCAACACCTGAATATTTACAAGCTGGGTGATGGGGATATGGTATGTGTGTGTGTGTGTGTATGTGTCTGTGTGTGTGTGTGTGGGGGGGGGGGGGTCAATATTGATCCCCCCTCCCCCTGCCCCCACACAAATAAAGAAAAGAACCCCCCGAAAAGCCCGAAAGACATTAAAAACTATAGAACTATAACTTGTTTGCCAACAACACACAAGTCCCTTCTTTACATCTATATACCCTATAACAAGTTAGTTGTTCACATAGAAAGCAATGATACTTTATAAGAGGGGTGGAATTGGTGTAGGATAGAGGTGTAAAAAGAATTTATGGGTGAATCAGGTAAATATTCAAGACACTAAGAAGAAGAGTAAAAAAAAAAAAAAAAAAAAAAAAGTATTGCCATAACTTGAATTGATTACCGAAAAGTATTTGATAGCAAACAAACATTTTTGAGTACTGGAGACCTTGAGACATACAAGGATGAACTGAAAAGTTGATAGGCTGACTAACTAAGAAGGTGTGATGTTAAAGCTGTGAAATCTTGCATGCAATGCATTAATTTCAATTCAACTCTTCTTACTAATAACTGCGTTGTTTCTTTCCAGGAACTATGTTAAAAAATAAGCCATTTTTTTAATTTTTATCATTCCATGAGAGTATCTTAGTCAGCCTATGAACTATGAACTTTTCAATCCACCCTCATTTGAGCCTAAAACTAGTTGTGGAAATGGCAAGAGCTTAGCCATCAGGGCCCTCACTCTTTATAATATAACCATACTCAATTAACCCAAGTATCAAGTACTCTGGTGAGTAATTGTCTAACCAGTGGTGGTGGTGGTGGTGGTAATGGTGGTGATGATGGATGGTGGCGATAATGTTGATGATGGTGATGGTGATGGTGATGGAGATGATGATAATGATGATGATGGTGGTGATGGTGATGAGTATGATGATTATGATAATGTTGTTGATGTTGATGATGATGATGATGATGTTGATGATGTTGATGCTAACCATCCCAGTTATAAACAACAGCTTCAATATAGTAAATTGAAACTTATGTAAATTGAAATGTTTAAATGGGATAATTAATGTATTGAAGCTACCATCCCAAAGCTGATGACATACAGTAGATAGAATACATCTACTATGTATACAGAGGGGATCAAGTCTAATACAAATAGCCGACTGTAATATAATAGTAATGGTTTTTTAAAAAACAATTATAAGAAAGCAAAGATGAACTGATTAGGAAGAGAAAAAACCAAAAAAAACAATAACAACTTAATGATGAAATAAAATTAAAAGTTAGCTACAAAATCAAAATAAAACTTAAAAATATATATAAAATAAATAACAGAGAAAAAACGCACTGCATGGCCAATACTGCACAAGAGTCAAGGAAATGAGTCAGTCTGAAAGCCAACAATGGCTCAAAAGCATTGGATTAGATCATCTGTTGTTAGCTATCAAGACACTGCATCCATTAAAAGCTCCATGCTTTCTGAAATTCGACAACACTGCACCTGATATCCCTCTCCATACACACGCACACATGTATATACACACTGTTTATTTCCTTGACATTTGTACATTATTCTATGTACTATACATGCACCTTTGATGAGTTGTAGTTCACCTGAGCACTGTACACAATAATTTCATTATTATTATTAGATGTATCGGTAGAGGGTCGGACGCCATGCTTTCCAGCATAGTTACTTCCCTTTACGATCTGAGTTCAAATCCCGCCGAGGTTGACTTTGCCTTTCATCCTTACGGGGTCGATAAAATAAAGTACCAGTAATGCACTGGGTAATTGCTGGCCTTGTGCCTAAAGTAGAAACAATTATTATTATTAGATGTAAAAATGGAAGGTCTGATTTTAGCTGTACTGGATCAATGTTCAGTCATATAAAACTATAAAAACAAAATAATTGTTTCTACTTTAGGCACAAGGCCAGCAATTTGAAGGGGGAGGGGAAAGTTGATTAAATTGACCCCAGTACATTACTGGTACTTTATTTTATCCACCTCATAAGGATGAAAGGTAAAGCTGACCTCGGCAGGATTTGAACTCAGAATGTAAAGTGCCATTACTCTATGCTGACACTCTACCAATAATAATGATAATAATAATTGTTTATACTTTTGGCACAAGGCCATCAATTACCCCAGTGCATTACTGGTACTTTATTTTATCGACCCCCGTAAGGATGAAAGGCAAAGTTAACCTCTGCAGGATTTGAACTCAGACCGTAAAGGACCGTAACTCTATGCCACAATGTATGTTGTCTGACACTCTACCGATACTAAACAAAATAATGAAACAAGAAGTTATCACCAACTGCATACTATACAATGAACACATTCAAGCAATGATTCATCATCATCATCATCATCATCATCAAGGGCGGTGGATTGGCAGTATCGGTAGAGGGTCGGACGCCATGCTTTGCAGCAAAGAGTTACGGCCCTTTATGGTCTGAGTTCAAATCCTGCCGAGGTTAACTTTGCCTTTCATCCTTACACGGTCGATAAAATAAAGTACCAGTAATGTACTGGGGTCGATTTAATCGACTTTCCCCTCTCCCCAAATTACTGGTCTTGTGCCTATACTAGAAATCATTAGAGGGTCGGACGCCAAGCTTTCCAGCAGAGTTACATCCCTTTGCAGTCTCAGTTCAAATCCCGCCGAGGTTAACTTTGCCTTTCATCCTTACGGGGTCGATAAAATAAAGTACCAGTAATACACTGGGATAATTGCTGGCCTTGTGCCAAAAGTAGAAACAATTATCATCATCATCATCATCATCACTACTTAACCTTAATTTTTCCACACTGGCATAGGTTAGATGAATTGTCCTCAGAGAAGTCAAACTAGATGACCATGTCTTGCTATACAGAACTGTTCTGGCTTGATTTCTACAGCTGGATGCCCTTCCTAATGCCAATCACACTTACAGTTTGGACTGGGTCCTTTCTATCGCCGTGTCACCAACATGACCACTTCAGTGTGGTCTGGGTGCTTTTTGTTGTGACACCTACACAACCACTTTACAGTGTGTACTTGGTGCTTTTTGTCATGACACCTACATGATCACTTTACAGTTTGGACTGGATGCCTTTTGTTATGACCATCTACACAACCACTTTACAGTGTGTACTGGGTGCTTTTTGTCATGACACCTACATGACCACTTTACAGTGTGGGATGGGCACTTTTTGTTGTGACACCTACAGGACCACTTTACAGTGTGGAAATATGGCTGAGGTGGAAAAAAAAATTAAAACAAGAAATATTTGAAAAATGTTTTTTTTTTTAATAAGGGGAGAAAAAAATTAATAAGGGGAGAAAAAAATTTGGAAACAAATTTCTCACTTTGATTTTTAATAATGCTTTCTTATATAGGCATAAGGCCATCACTTTTAGGGGAGGGGAAAGTCGATTAAATCAACCCCAGTACGTGACTGGTATTTATTTTACCGACCCCATAAGAATGAAAGGCAAAGATAACCTCAGCGGGATTTGAACTCAGATCATAAAGGGTCTTAACTCTATACTGCAAAGCATGTTGTCCGACCCTCTACCAATACTGCCAATCCACAGCCCTACTTTGCTTTTTAATAATCCCACATGTTATGGCATCAAAATAATCACCTAATTTTTTAAAAATAACTATCGAGAAAATGTAATCTAAAGCCAGATAACATGTAAACACATCTTGTCAGGACAGGAAACCTTAATAGCCACAACAACAACTACAGCCTTTACAACAACCATTGTAACAACAACTACAGCCATAACAGCAACAATCATTACAACAACAACTATAACAACAACAACCAAAACAACAACAACCATAATGACAACCACCATTACAACAACAACCATTACAACAACTATCATTACAACAACAACTACAGCCATTACAACAACAACCATAACAACTACAGCCATAACAGCAACAATCATTACAACAACAACTATAACAACAACAACCAAAACAACAACAACCATAATGACAACCACCATTAGAACAACAACCATTACAACAACAATCATTACAACAACAACTACAGCCATTACAACAACAACCATAACAACTACAGCCATAACAACAACAACCATTACAACAACAACCATAACAACAACAACCAAAACAACAACAACCATTACAACAACAACCATTACAACAACAATCATTACAACAACAACTACAGCCATTACAACAACAACCATAACAACTACAGCCATAACAACAACAACCATTACAACAACAACCATAACAACAACAATCATTGTGAAAACAACCATTACAACAACAACCATTACAGCAACAATCATAACAACAACAACCAAAATAACAACAACCATAATGACAACAACCATTACAACAACAAACATTACAACAACAACCATTACAGCAAGAACCAAAACAACAACAACCATAATGACAACCATTACAACAACAACCATAACAACAACAACCAAAACAACAACAACGATTACAGCAACAACCATAACAACAACAACCATAACTACAGCAACATCTACAACACCAACCTTAGCAAGTACAACAACAAACATAAGAACAACAACAACTATAACAATCACAACAACAACAGAAGCAAGTTTACTTGATTAGATATTGTTGTCAAGGTCAACAAAGAAAAAAAAAATATTTCTTGATCGAAGCTTTACTCCCAACAAAGGATAATTGCTTCTGCAATTACCCAGTACATTACTGGTACTTTATTTTATCGACCCCCGTAAGGATGAAAGGCAAAGTTAACCTCGACGGGATTTGAACTCAGACCATAAAGGGACGTAACTATGTTGGACGGCATGGCGTCCGACCCTCTACCGATACTGCCAATTCACTCCCAACAAATGATAGTGTGTCTCTCAAAGGCCAGCAATTACTCCCAGTACATTACTGGTACTTTATTTTATCGACCCCCCCATAAGGACGAAAAGCAAAGTAAACCTCAGTGGAATTTGAACAAAGACCGCAAAGGGCCGCAACTCTATGCTGCAAGGCATGGCGTCCGACCCTTTATTGATACTGCTAATCCAGCGCCCTTATAATAGGAATGATTAATAAAACATTTAAAGAAATGCATAACCAAAAGACCAGAATAAATATGGCAGTTCATTAAATACTTTCGTTAGTGGACATGCTATATCCTCCTTCTCTTCCTCCTACTCTGCCCCTTCCTCTTCACCATCATCGTCACCATCACTGTTCCCCTCCTCCTTCTCCTTCTCTTCCTCCTACTCCACCCCTTCCTCTTCACCATCATCGTCACCATCATCATGATCGTCATCACCATCACTGTTCCTCTCCTCCTTCTCCTTCTCCTCCTTCTCCTCCTCATCACCATAACCCCCCTATCCTCCCCCTCCCCATCATCATCATCATCATCATCCACATCACCACCACCACCACCACCACCACCATCATCTTCATCATCACCCCCCCCCCCCCCCCTCCCCCGCAATCATCATCATCACCATCACCTTCATCCTCAGCCTCTTCTTCATCATCATCACCATCACCGCAACAATCACTATCACCACCACAGTACCCCACCTCCTCCTCTTCCTCCTCCTCCTCCTCTTCATCATCATCATCACCACCGCCATCACCACCGCCACCACCACCACCACCACCACCACCGCCACCATCATCATCATCAGCATCACCACCACCACCACCACCACCACCACCACCACCACCACCACCACCACCACCACCACCACCACCACAATCATCATCATCACCATCACCACCTTCCTCCTCCTCGTCCTCCTCCTCCTCCGCCTCACCACCATCATCATCATCATCATCATCATTGTCATCATCATTATTCTCCATCTTCGACGCTAGCATGGGTAGGACGGGCTGTCCCTTTGTGGACTGGGTGCTTTTTGTCATGACACCTACATGACCACTTTATAGTGTGGGCTGGGTGCTTTTTGTCACGACACCTACATGGCCATTATAATGTGGCCTGGGCTCTTTTGTCATGGCTCCAAGGGGGGATCACTTTATAACCCCTCATCCTCCTCTTCATCATCGTCATCATCATTCTTATCTGCACCACCACCATTATCTTCATCATCATAATTTCGTGTTCGATTTCCTTTCTACATATTAAGGGATGGATGGGTTGTCACAGAGCAAGTCAGTACTCAAGCAGAGCTACTGACCTCTAAGATGGACCAGGTGCCTATATCATGTATACATACATTTTCACATACTGCTGAATGCTCAGAGTGACTGGGGGTCTCTACATCTCATTAATATACATTCCCGCATTCTTCCAAGTACATTTTATTATGACACCAACACTAGGGAGGTTGTTATGCCTTTCATATGACTGAAGAAAATCTTCTACAAGTATAGCAGGATACTCATCCTATCACCAACCACTTTAAAGAGTGGACTAGGTACATCTTTCATGGCACCAACACTAGAAAGGTTGTTGTACCCCTGGCGCAACTGAAGGGTCTTCTCCACCTTTTTTTGACATGGTTTCTACAACTGAATGCCTCCTCATATCACCAACCAACACTAGAGTGGTTGTTGGACCCCTAGCACAACTGAAGGGTCTTCTCAACACTTTTTTTTAGATGGTTTTTACAATTGGGTGCCTCCTCCTGTCACCAACCACTTTAAAGAGTATACTAGGGGCATTTTTTATGGTGCTGGTACTTGAGAGGTGCCGTGACTGAGAGGTCTTTCAACTATTTTTGGTATGATTTCTATGGCTGGAAGTGGTGGGATGTGTTTTGGAGAGGGGATATGATGTGCGGGATAAGATGGAGGGAGGTAAAAAGGATAACAGGTTTGATGTCATAGGTAAGTGACAAATTGATGCAACAAAGAAAAGGAAGATGACAAACAAGTATGTCATGGGGGGTATGACAAGAGAGGTGGGATTTGACAAGGTGATGACGAGAGATGGTGAGGGTGATCTCAAATAGAGATACAGTGACAATGAAGTTAATGAAGAGTTATGACAGGGGTGTTGGGATTTAAAAGGGGTGGGAGGGAGTGGACCTAGATAGAGTGGGAAGTGGGTACATTGATGGGGAGATTAGTTATTATGGTGTGATAGCAGAGGGGGCATGAATGGGTTCAGAACAAAAAAGAATCTACTTTGACTTAACTGTAGAGTCAGCCCCCCTTCCACCACATAAAGAAGGTAAGTGATTCTTCCCTCTTCTCCTCCTCTTCTTCATCAAATATAGCCTTCCTTACACAGGATCAGCAGTTTAAATGCATGTAAGAAAGAACGTTGCACCTTAACCCTTTAGCATTTAAACCAGCCGTATCCGGCCAGAATTCTCTCACCTCTTTCTGTTCAAACCAACCACCCATACTGACATTAAGGTATTATTCTCAAAATAAATAATAACATCAGCAAAATCTTGTAGATTCCATATTATGTGAAATAAACCCTTAACCATGAAAATATAATAGTAGAATGAAATAAATGCTAACAGGTTAATACACAAGCTACAAATGTCCATGATATCTGGAACCTTCAAAATTTGTAAAACATTCTTACGATTCAAAGGAGGAACACTTACATAAGACACAGCGTCAATTTCCTTTTCTTTACAACCTTATCACCAGGAAGGTGGCCAGTCAAAGATAAACTTAAAATTAAGAGAAAGAGAGAACATACATACATACCTTCATACATACATACATACCTTCATACATACATACATACATACATACATACATACATACATACATACCTACATACCTTCATACATACATACATACATACATACATACATACATACATACCTTCATACATACATACATACATACATACATACATACATACATACATACATACATACCTTCATACATACATACATGGTGGCTGCCAACTCGTTTTCGAGTACGGCCACTACTTTATATCCATGTAGGAGAACCCCTACTGATGCGCTGAACGAGTGTGACTTTTTAGTCCAGCCAGCGACTTGAAAACTCTGGTACAAACACTACACCTGTGACAGTTATTGACACATAGTGCTGGGCCCATGGTACCATGTGACGACAAGTGCAGGGAGATCTCCAGATATAAAGCATTGCCTGTGCCGTGAAGCTTTTATAGTGAGCAAAGGCACTGCACAAAGCCAGTCCCACTCTCTTAACCAAGATGATATTTACCAAATATACATACATACATACATACATACATACATACATGATGGCTGCCCCCTCGTTATCGAGTATGGCCATTGCACAATATAAAAAAAAAAAAAAAAAAAAAAAAAATAATAATAATAATAATAATAATAATAATAATAATGATAATAAATAAATTAAAAAAAAAAAAAAAAAAAAAAAAAGGGAGAAGATATATATATATATATATATATACACACATATATATACATATATATATATATACACATATATATACACACACACATACATACACATACATACATATATACACACACACATACATACACATACACTCACACATATATACACACATACATTAATAACAATAATAATAATAATAATAATAATAATAATAATAATAGCAATAATAATAATAACGACAACAACAATAATAATATACATATTCATATATATATACACACACACGCACGCACATAAGCATATCTACACACACACACACACACACAAACACACGATAGCAACTAACAGTGCTGCGATCGAATGTGGCTTTTTAGCCCAGCCAATGATCTAAAATGTCTTGCACAGAGTCGGCAACCAAAACATTTACTGGGAATAGTCGGCTGTGGTTGGAGTTCGTGTACTTTTGCATGTCGCTTGAGTCCTCCTGCTGATTTACATTCTCTACCACATGTTTGGCAAGCATGATGAGTAGCATCTCCAACAGCAGCCTGGTAGTCAACCACTGGTCTTACTTTATGACTGCGAAGATGACTTTCGAGTCCAGCTTTGCTTAGGCAGAGTCTCGCACAGACGCTGCATGTCAGAAACATAGGAGGACCCTCGCCGTCTGGAAGTGCAACAGCAATACCCTTCCTCACGTCCCGCTTTACTTTCTCGTGTGCGATTCGAGATGCCTCAAAGGCAACTTTTCCCTCATATACAGTCTTTCTCCATTTATTACGATCAGCAGCAATATTTTCCCATGTATCAGCAGAGATGTTAGCGTCTCTCAGAGAGGCTTTCAAGGAATCCTTATACCTCTTTTTTGGTTTATGTGGCGGTCGTTTTCCTTTAACCAACTCTCCATAGAAGAGTTGTTTTGGTATTCTAGAATCCTTCATCCTGGCAAGGTGACCACTCCAACGGAGTCGCTGCTTAAGCACAAGAGCTTCTATACTGTCACACATAGAGCTTTCCAAAATCTCGACATCACTGATGTGGTCCCTCCAGCGAACGCCATGTATCCGTCTGAGACACATCTGATGGAAACGCTCCAATTGCTTAAGGTGGCGTCGATATGTGACCCAGGTCTCGCAGGCATAAAGAAGACAAGAGAGTACACATGCCCTGTACACCTTTACCTTTGTCCTCCTGCATATGTCTCGCCGACCCCAGAGTCGCCTTTCTAGCTTTCCGAAAGCATCACTTGCTTTCCTAATCCTAAGTGAGATTTCACCGTCAAGGTTGCCGTATCGATTGACAGTGCTTCCCAGGTAGACAAACTGATCAACCACTCCAAGTCGTTTGCCATACACACAGATGTTTGGTTCAGTGTACTGCCTACCAGGTGCAGGTTGGTACATGACGACGGTTTTCTTGAGACTGACAGTCAAACCCAGGGCAGTGCAAGCGTCAGAAAATACATTCAAAATGTGCTGCATATCACTCTCTGTGTGCGCTACAAGATCGCAATCATCTGCATACAAGAGGTCTCTTATGACTGATGTAAATACTTTTGTCTTCGCAGCAAAGCGCCTGATGTTAAATATGCTGCCTGAGGTTCGATATCGGATGTAAACACCATGCTCGCAATTCCTGAATGCAATACAGAAAACCATTGCAAAGTATATGGCAAACAGGGTCGGTGCTGGAATATCCCCCTGTTTCACTCCATTTTTTACTGAGATAGGCTCCGACATGTTACCTCCGACATTAACCCAAGCCTTCATGTCGTCATGGAAAGACCTAACTAAAGCAAGGAACTTATCAGGGCAACCAAGTTTCTGGAGAACCTTCCATAATGCATCTCTGTTGACAGTATCGAAAGCCTTTGTCAGATCGACAAAAACCTGATACAGATCCAAGCCCTGTTCAATGCACTTCTCCTGGAGCTGTCTAGCTGAGAAGATCATATCAGTAGTGCCGCGTCCAACACGAAAACCAGATTGACTTTCAGGAAGGACACAATCTGCAATGTGTGTCAGCAGACGGTCCAGAAGCACCCTACATAAAACTTTCCCCACGACAGAAAGCAATGATATACCTCTGTAGTTCCCACAATCATTCCTGTTACCCTTTCCCTTGTACAAGACCACCATTACTGCATCTCTCCAGTCCTCAGGCACGGATTCATTAGCCCATATCCCTCCAAACAGAGAGTGAAGATGTTGCAGGAGTCTCTCACCACCATATTGTAGGAGCTCAGCATGTATGCCATCCATACCTGGAGTTCTTCCACTGTTCAACTTCGAAATAGCCACTGCAACCTCCACAAGTGTCGGAGGTTCTGCGAGAGCTACTTTCACAGGACTTTCCGGAATGAGATTGAGGAAATCTTCACTGACGACAGACGGCTGATTCAAAAGATCATCAAAGTGCTCTCGCCACCTTCGTAGAATTCCCTGTGAGTCACGAAGAAGTTCTTTGCCATCCTTGCTGCGAATCGGTGTCACCAGAGAAGAAGACGGTCCATAAACCTCACGCAAGAGACTGTACAACAGCTTTGTGTTATTGCAATCAGACGCAGTTTGTATCTCACCAGCCTTCTCACTCCACCACTGATCCTTCATCTGAGAAAGACTCCGCCTAACACGTGATTTTACATCCCTGAGCTCCTCATGCAACGTATTCCTCTCCTGTGGTTTTGCCGTCAAGTAGCGTGACAGAGCGCGCCTCTTATCAGCCAACAAGTCATCTATATGCACATCTTTCTCATTAAACCAGTCCTGATGTTTTCTCTGCACCAATCCCAGAACACGTCTGCCTACATCATAAACCGACTTTTTAAGGGTCGGCCAATCCTCACCAAGATCTGCAGCCTGCATCTCTTCTTCCAATGTCCTCTTCACATTTTTATCCTTAAGACGAGCAGCATTCAATCTTTTGGGCAGGGTAACACCAGGAGCCCGGATTTTACGTTTGGTGATTAGATTCACTTTTGCGCGTACCAGGCGGTGGTCCGTCCAGCACTCAGCTCCACGAAGAACACGAACACACCGCACATCCTGTCTGTCACGCATCCTGACTAGGACGTAGTCCAAAAGATGCCATTCCTTAGATGCAGGATGCATCCATGTGGTCTTGAATTTGTTCTTTTGTTGGAACATGGTGTTGGTAACACACAGATCCAGCTCCTCACACATCTGCAGCAAGAGCATACCATTGCTGTTACACTTTCCCACCCCATGCCTTCCGATTACATTCCATGTGTTAAAATCCCTACCCACTCTAGCATTAAAGTCACCAAGCACGATGACTTTGTCTGCCTGAGGGATATTTCTTAAAACAGCTTTCAAGGCATGGTAAAAGGACAGTTTTTCTTCATCGACAGAATTCATAGTTGGAGCATACACACTCACCAGGGTAGCATATCTTCCCCTGTCCAGCGGAACTCTCATGGACATAAGACGCTCACTAATCCCCACTGGGAATTCTTCTAATTTATTCACCAGTACAGTCTTAACAGCAAATCCTACCCCAGCCTCTCTTCTGGTTCCTTCATCTCTTCCTTTCCAGAAGAATGTATATTCTCCACAAAATTCCGTAAGATGACCATCTCCAGCTAACCTCGTCTCAGACAAAGCCACGATGTCAAGATCGTAACGTCGAAGCTCCTTTGCAACAAGAGCGGTCCTTCGTTCAGGACGCTCCAAAGAATCCCTGTCAAGCAGCGTCCGTACGTTCCAGCAGCCAAGACTAAATGCCCTGTTTGGCTCTATTACAATGGCACGATGACGGGCGGGCCCAGGTTGTGATAACTTGGGGCCCCTGCCCTTATTGCCAATGATCTTTTTTGTTCCAGAACCCAAATTGGCAATTATCTCGTTTACATTGTTCTGGAACATACATACATACATACATACATACACACATACATACCTTCATACATACATACATACATGATGATTGTAAACTCTGCTAAAAGTACTGCAATCACTGTCAGATTATAGAGTTTGGTGCACTTTTAGGCTATGGCCAGCCACACAAACCTGTCACACATCCCGAACAAGCAATGCCTGTGATTTGAAGGTTTTTTTTAAGTGGGGAAAGGCCCTGCACTCGACCAATCCCACTCTCTGAGCATCAAAAACACTACCCGAAAAGGAGAACTGGTCAACATCATCGGATGTTTCCAAAACTGCATACATGCATTCATACATACATAACATACATACATAACATACATACGCACATACATACATACATAACATACATACGCACATACATACATACATACATACATACATACATACATACATACATACATGCATTCATACATACATACATAACATACATACATGCATTCATACATACATACATAACATACATACATACACACATACATAACATACATACTTACATACGTACATACATGCATTCATACATACATACATACATACATGCATTCATACATACATACATACATACATACATACATACATACATACATACATACATACATACATACATACATACATACATACATACATGCATTCATACATACATACATAACATACATACATGCATTCATACATACATACATAACATACATACATGCATTCATACATACATACATACATGCATTCATGCATTCATACATACACACATACATAACTTACATACACACATACATACATACATACATTCATACATACATACTTAACATACATACATGCATTCATACATACATACATAACATTCATACATGCATTCATACATACATAACATACATGCATTCATACATACATACATAACATACATACATGCATACATACATGCATTCATGCATTCATACATACACAAATACATAACATACATACACACATACATACATACATACATACATACATACATACATACATTCATACATACATACATAACATACATACATGCATTCATACATACATACATAACATACATACATGCATTCATACATACATACATAACATACATACGCACATACATACATACATGCATTCATGCATTCATACATACACACATACATAACATACATACACACATACATACATACATGCATTCATACATACATACATAACATACATACGCACATACATACATACATGCATTCATGCATTCATACATACACACATACATAACATACATACACACATACATACATACATACATAACATACATACATACATACATACATGCATTCATACATACATACATACATACATACACACATACATACATACATACATGCATGCATTCATACATACATACATACATACATACATACATACATACATACATACATAACATACATACGCACATACATACATACATGCATTCATACATACATACATACACACATACATACATACATACATACACACATACATACATACATACATAAACACATACATACATACATACATACATACATAACATACATAACATACATACATACCTTCATACATACATACATACATACATACATACACACATACATACATGCATTCATACATACATAACATTCACACACACATACATACATACATACATACATACATACAAATCCAGTATCCAAGATACACCTTTAGCTTCATACCCATCATTATTGGTGCTACGGGTTATATACCAACCCGCTTGGACCAAAGTATGACTGAACTTGGATTTGCGGACAAAGAGCGCAGCTCCCTAATTCATAGTCTACAAATGGCTGCGATAGCTGGCACCTTCAAAATTTGCAAAACATTCTTGCGATTCAAGGAATGAAAATTTCTTTTCTTTTATAACCTTGCCACCAGGAAGGTGGCCGGTCAAAAAAATATACTCGAAATTAAGAGAAAGAGATTACATACATACATACACTGAAACAACTACTGGGATCAAATGAATCCACTAAACCCTTGAATGTGGTGCTGAAGCATGTCCACAGTCAAATGACTGAAGCCAATACAATAAAATATAAGAAAATGAAAAGAAAATAATACACACACACACACACACACACACACACACATATATATATATATATATATATATATATATATATAAAACAAAGATCTAGGTGTCGAAATGGCCGGAGCTCAGCCGTCGGGGTCCTGACTCTTTTCATATATATATATGTGCATGTGTGTATATATGTGCGTGTGTGTGTATACATTCATATATAAAATAATTTTAAACAATATATAGCTATATCAATTGAGAGACAAACCAGGCTTTAATACATATATATACACATAGAAACAAATACAATTTAAGGTGTAAAACATTACACACATAACGAATAAACTATCTTTGAATGGCCAAACTTCCACTGTATATATACACACACACACACATATATATATATACATATATAAGCAGAAGGCATATCCAATTTGTTGGTAATTCAACAAATATAAATGTTTATAACTGATTCAGAGCACTCAACAGATTTTCTGAGTATAATATACAATGATATTAAATAATGGAAACTATTTATAAAACCATATTTATTCTATTATATATATTTCAATGGTACCAAAAATTTATATATATATACATGTATCATCATCATCATCATCATCACCGTTTTACGTCCGTTCTTCCACGCTAGCATGGGTTATATATATTCATGTATATTGGAACCTTGTTTGATGAACGCCTCTCATTATGAAGAAATTGGTTCATGAATAATTTTTCCAAACACAAAACGTTTCGCTTGACGAATGGTGTCTCAAGTAATGAAGATGCAAACCAGCAACAATGGTTAGTGACAAGCTGGGGAGTATCGGTGGGAAAGTGTAATTAGTTACTATGGTTATATCTATCTGTCTTTCACACACACACTCTCTCTCTCTCACTGTATTTCTCTCTCAACATTTGGTATGGGGAAAATAGTTTCAGTTTACGAACAATTTCTGATGATGAACGGCTTTCAGGAAAGATTTAAGTTCACGAACCGAGGTTCCACTGTATAAGAATAAAATAATTGTTTCTACATTTGGTACAAGGCCAGCAATTACCCCCAGTGTATTACTGGTGCTTTATTTAACCTCGACGAGATTTGAACTCAGAACGTAAAGGGCCGTAACTCTATGCTGCAAAGCATGGTGTCAGACCATCTACCGATACTGCCTATAAGAATAAAATAATAAAAGAATATACCATACCTCTCCATCAACTTGTTCTTTGAGAAATGTCACTATACCAGCACGGACTCTATTCCTTATAACCCTCGAACCGTTCCTTTGGCACTAGTAATCCGGATCTCCTGTAGAGAATTTGGATCTGACCGTCTCTGCGACCAACAAAAATACTTTCCGTCAGAGGCAGGGACTTTATGGTGTTCATATTGAACCAAGAACTCGCCGGTTTCTGTGGAATCGAATTCTTCTGTTTGTATAGACTATTACTGTTAAGTTTGGAATAGTTTTTCTCAACTAAGGATTTCACGGAACTTTTGTCTTGACCTTTGGTTTCTTGGTTTGAATTCTTATTGGCATATTTTTTAGAGCATGTATCCAAATTTCGGGAGTTATCCATTCCAAGTACCATAAATTCTACAAATTATATTGTTATTTTAAGGTTTTTTTTTCTTTTCCTACTAAAAAATTAGATGTTTATTGTGTTGTTTTTTTTCTTTGTTTTTTTTTTTGTTATTTTAATTTTTGTTTTTTTTTTGACGGGTGGGTTCTGTAAAACAAGTTTTCTGGAGTTTTTCACGATTAAGATGATATAAAACTTTTGTTTTATTTTTTGTATATTAAAATATATTCGAAATCCATATATTGATCTCCTCTACTATATTGAAGTCATGGATGATAGATTTTTTTTTTGTCTTGTTTTATTTATTTATTTTTTTTTTTTGTGTGTTTTTTGGTAAAATTCTTTATGAGTATCTAATTAAGTTTTAGCATGGCAATTAATCGTCATTATATTTGATGTTGCTTTCACTTTTTTTTTTTAGTACTCTTTGTCTTTGATTGTTATACCTTACGTGTTTTTTTAACTCAAAATTCTTCAACATGCTTCTTCTCAAAATGTCTCTTCATTTAAATGGTTAGGTTCATTAACCCTTTAGCATTTAAACCAGCCATATCCAGCCAGAATTCTCTCACCTCTTTCTGTACAAACTGGTTGTAACTGGCCACTCATACTTATGTTAAGGTATTGTTCTCAAAATAAATAATATCAAAATCTCATAGATTTGATATTATGTGAGATAATTATGTGAAGTAAAACTGTGAAAATATTATAGTAAATACAGAGTAATGTAAATGCTAAAGGGTTAAAATTCTGATTCGGGTTTTTGTGTTTTGATTTTTGATTTTTCTGTATGTAAGAAAGATTTCATTATTGTTTTGTTCCTTCTTTTTTTTTTTTTTTGGTCCTTCAGTTGTTTGGTAAATTGGGTTTGATAGTAATTTGGTTTGTTGGTTCGTTAGTTCTTTGGTTTCGTTGGTTTAGGTTTGTTTTGTTGTTTGTTAATTGGTGGTGATTCTTATTTTTTTGCTTTCATCAAGACTGTGTGTGGGGTGAAACTATTATTTCTTTGGACCTCTGAATGACGAAAAGAAAAGAAAAGAAAAGAAAAGAAAAGAAATAAAAAAGAAATTAAAAAGAAATGAAAGGGAAATGAAAAGAAAAAGAAAAAGAAAAAGTGGTGTGAGACAAAGTAAGT
>OZ024744.1:93430173-93435173 GCA_964016885.1 Eledone cirrhosa
GTGATAATGGTGTTGTTGTTGGTGGTGGTGGTGTTGGTGATAATGGTGTTGTTGTTGTTGGTGGGGGTGGTGTTGGTGATAATGGTGTTGTTGGTGGTGGTGGTGGTGT
Source organism: Eledone cirrhosa (assembly GCA_964016885.1). Lineage (NCBI taxonomy): Eukaryota > Metazoa > Mollusca > Cephalopoda > Octopoda > Eledonidae > Eledone > Eledone cirrhosa. Next base: position 93,430,283 of record OZ024744.1, read on the forward strand.
TGGTGATAATGTTGTTGTTGTTGGTGGTGGTGGTGATAATGTTGTTGTTGTTGGTGGTGGTGGTGTTGGTGATAATGGTGTTGTTGGTGGTGGTGGTGTTGGTGATAATGGTGTTGTTGTTGGTGGTGGTGGTGGTGTTGGTGATAATGGTGTTGTTGGTGGTGGTGGTGGTGTTGGTGATAATGGTGTTGTTGGTGGTGGTGGTGGTGGCGGTGATAATGGTGTTGTTGTTGTTGGTGGTGGTGTTGGTGATAATGGTGTTGTTGTTGGTGGTGGTGGTGTTGGTGATAATGGTGTTGTTGGTGGTGGTGGTGGTCTTGGTGATAATGTTGTTGTTGTTGGTGGTGGTGGTGTTGGTGATAATGTTGTTGTTGTTGGTGGTGGTGGTGGTGTTGGTGATAATGGTGTTGTTGTTGGTGGTGTTGGTGGTGTTGGTGATAATGTTGTTGTTGTTGGTGGTGGTGGTGATAATGTTGTTGTTGGTGGTGGTGGTGGTGGTGTTGGTGATAATGGTGTTGTTGTTGGGTGGGTGGTGGTGTTGGTGATAATGGTGTTGTTGTTGGTGGTGGTGGTGGTGTTGGTGATAATGGTGTTGTTGTTGGTGGTGGTGGTGTTGGTGATAATGGTGTTGTTGTTAGTGGTGGTGGTGTTGGTGATAATGGTGTTGTTGTTGGTGGTGGTGGTGGTGTGGTGATAATGTTGTTGTTGTTGGTGATAATGGTGTTGTTGTTGGTGGTGGTGGTGTTGGTGATAATGGTGTTGTTGTTGGTGGTGGTGGTGTTGGTGATAATGGTGTTGTTGTTGGTGGTGGTGGTGGTGTTGGTGATAATGATGTTGTTGGTGGTGGTGGTGGTGTTGGTGATAATGGTGTTGTTGGTGGTGGTGGTGGTGTTGGTGATAATGGTGTTGTTGTTGGTGATAATGGTGTTGTTGTTGGTGGTGGTGGTGGTGTTGGTGATAATGGTGTTGTTGGTGGTGGTGGTGGTGTTGGTGATAATGGTGTTGTTGTTGGCGGTGGTGGTGGTGTTGGTGATAATGGTGTTGTTGTTGGTGGTGGTGGTGTTGGTGATAATGGTGTTGTTGTTGGTGGTGGTGGTGTTGGTGATAATGTTGTTGTTGTTGGTGGTGGTGGTGTTGGTGATAATGTTGTTGTTGTTGGTGGTGGTGGTGTTGGTGATAATGGTGTTGTTGTTGGTGGTGGTGGTGGTGTTGGTGATAATGGTGTTGTTGTTGGTGGTGGTGGTGTTGGTGATAATGGTGTTGTTGGTGGTGGTGGTGGTGTTGGTGATAATGTTGTTGTTGTTGGTGGTGGTGGTGTTGGTGATAATGGTGTTGTTGTTGGTGGTGGTGGTGGTGTTGGTGATAATGGTGTTGTTGTTGGTGGTGGTGGTGGTGTTGGTGATAATGGTGTTGTTGTTGGTGGTGGTGGTGGTGTTGGTGATAATGGTGTTGTTGGTGGTGGTGGTGGTGTTGGTGATAATGTTGTTGTTGTTGGTGGTGGTGGTGTTGGTGATAATGGTGTTGTTGTTGGTGATAATGGTGTTGTTGTTGGTGGTGGTGGTGTTGGTGATAATGGTGTTGTTGTTGGTGGTGGTGGTGTTGGTGATAATGGTGTTGTTGGTGGTGGTGGTGGTGTTGGTGATAATGGTGTTGTTGGTGGTGGTGGTGGTGTTGGTGATAATGTTGTTGTTGGTGGTGGTGGTGGTGTTGGTGATAATGTTGTTGTTGTTGGTGGTGTTGGTGGTGTTGGTGATAATATTGATGTTGTTGTTGGTGGTGGTGGTGGTGATAATGGTGTTGTTGTTGGTGGTGGTGTTGGTGATAATATTGATGTTGTTGTTGGTGGTGGTGGTGTTGGTGATAATATTGATGTTGTTGTTGGTGGTGTTGGTGGTGATAATGTTGTTGTTGTTGGTGGTGGTGGTGGTGTTGGTGATAATATTGATGTTGTTGTTGGTGGTGGTGTTGGTGATAATGTTGTTGTTGTTGGTGGTGGTGGTGGTGTTGGTGATAATGGTGTTGTTGTTGGTGGTGTTGGTGGTGTTGGTGATAATGGTGTTGTTGGTGGTGGTGTTGGTGGTGTTGGTGATAATGGTGTTGTTGGTGGTGGTGGTGGTGTTGGTGATAATGTTGTTGTTGTTGGTGGTGTTGGTGGTGTTGGTGATAATGGTGTTGTTGTTGGTGGTGTTGGTGGTGTTGGTGATAATGGTGTTGTTGGTGGTGGTGTTGGTAGTGTTGGTGATAATGGTGTTGTTGTTGGTGGTGTTGGTGGTGTTGGTGATAATGGTGTTGTTGTTGTTGGTGGTGTTGGTGATAATGGTGTTGGTGATAATGGTGTTGCTGGTGGTGGTGTTGGTGGTGGTGATAATGTTGTTGTTGGTGGTGGTGGTGTTGGTGATAATGTTGTTGTTGTTGGTGGTGGTGGTGTTGGTGATAATGTTGTTGTTGTTGGTGGTGGTGGTGTTGGTGATAATGGTGTTGTTGGTGGTGGTGTTGGTGATAATGTTGTTGTTGGTGGTGGTGGTGGTGGTGTTGGTGATAATGGTGTTGGTGGTGGTGGTGGTGTTGGTGATAATGGTGTTGTTGTTGGTGGTGGTGGTGTTGGTGATAATAGTGTTGTTGTTGGTGGTGGTGGTGGTGTTGGTAGCGGTGGTGGTGGTTGGTGGTGGTGGTGGTGGTTGTGGTGGTGGTGGTGGTGGTTGTAGTGGTGGTGGTGGTTGTAGTGGTGGTGGTGGTTGGTGGTGGTGGTGTTGGTGGTGGTGGTGGTGGTGTTAGTGGTGGCTGTAGTGGTTGTGAGTGTGGTGGTGTTGATGGTAGAGGTGGCAGTGGTGGTGGTGGTGTTAGTGGTGGTGGTGGTAGTGGTTGTGAGTGTGGTGATGGTATGGTGGTGGTGGTGGTGGTGGTGGTTGTGGTGGTGGTGGTGGTTGTGGTGGTGGTGGTGAGTGTGGTGGTGGTGGTGAGTGTGGTGGTGGTGGTGGTGTTTGGTGGTTGGTAGATGGTGGTGGTGGTGGTTGTTGTGGTGGTGGTGGTTGTGGTGGTGGTGGTGGTTGTGGTGGGGGTGGTGAGTGTGGTGGTGATGGAGGTGTTTGGTGGTTGGTGGTTGGTGGTGGTGGTGGTGGTCTTAGTGATGTTGTTAGTGGTGATAATGTTATTGTTGCCTTGTGGTGTTAGTAGTGCTGAACCTCTTGTTGTTGGTGGTGGTGGTGTTGGTGATAATGGTGTTGTTGTTGTTGGTGGTGGTGTTGGTGATAATGGTGTTGTTGGTGGTGGTGTTGGTGATAATGGTGTTGTTGGTGGTGGTGGTGGTGTTGGTGATAATGGTGTTGTTGTTGTTGGTGGTGGTGTTGATGATAATGGTGTTGTTGTTGGTGGTGGTGGTGTTGGTGATAATGTTGTTGTTGTTGGTGGTGGTGGTGTTGGTGATAATGGTGTTGTTGGTGGTGGTGTTGGTGATAATGTTGTTGTTGTTGGTGGTGGTGGTGTTGGTGATAATGGTATTGTTGGTGGTGGTGTTGGTGATAATGGTGTTGTTGTTGGTGGTGGTGGTGTTGGTGATAATGTTGATGTTGTTGTTGGTGGTGGTGTTGGTGATAATGGTGTTGTTGGTGGTGGTGGTGGTGGTGTTGGTGATAATGGTGTTGTTGTTGTTGGTGGTGGTGTTGGTGATAATGGTGTTGTTGTTGTTGGTGGTGGTGGTGTTGGTGATAATGGTGTTGGTGGTGGTGGTGGTGTTGGTGATAATGGTGTTGATGTTGTTGTTGGTGGTGGTGTTGGTGATAATGGTGTTGTTGTTGGTGGTGGTGGTGGTGTTGGTGATAATGGTGTTGTTGTTGGTGGTGGTGGTGTTGGTGATAATGGTGTTGATGTTGTTGTTGGTGGTGGTGTTGGTGATAATGGTGTTGGTGGTGGTGGTGGTGTTGGTGATAATGGTGTTGTTGTTGGTGGTGGTGGTGGTGTTGGTGATAATGGTGTTGTTGTTGGTGGTGGTGGTGTTGGTGATAATGGTGTTGTTGGTGGTGGTGGTGTTGGTGATAATGGTGTTGTTGTTGTTGGTGGTGGTGTTGATGATAATGGTGTTGTTGTTGGTGGTGGTGGTGGTGTTGGTGATAATGGTGTTGTTGTTGTTGGTGGTGGTGTTGTTGTTGGTGGTGGTGGTGTTGGTGATAATGTTGTTGTTGTTGGTGGTGGTGGTGTTGGTGATAATGGTGTTGTTGGTGGTGGTGTTGGTGATAATGTTGTTGTTGTTGGTGGTGGTGGTGATAATGTTGTTGTTGTTGGTGATGGTGGTGTTGGTGATAATGGTGTTGTTGTTGGTGGTGGTGGTGTTGGTGATAATGGTGTTGTTGTTGGTGGTGGTGGTGTTGGTGATAATGGTGTTGTTGTTGGTGGTGGTGGTGGTGTTGGTGATAATGGTGTTGTTGTTGGTAGTGGTGGTGTTGGTGATAATGGTGTTGTTGTTATTGGTGGTGGTGGTGTTGGTGATAATGGTGTTGTTGTTGGTGGTGGTGGTGTTGGTGATAATGGTGTTGTTGTTGGTGGTGGTGGTGGTGTTGGTGATAATGGTGTTGTTGGTGGTGGTGGTGGTGTTGGTGATAATGGTGTTGTTGGTGGTGGTGTTGGTGATAATGGTGTTGTTGTTGGTGGTGGTGGTGTTGGTGATAATGGTGTTGTTGGTGGTGGTGGTGGTGTTGGTGATAATGTTGTTGTTGTTGGTGGTGTTGGTGATAATGGTGTTGTTGTTGGTGGTGGTGGTGTTGGTGATAATGGTGTTGTTGTTGGTGGTGGTGGTGTTGGTGATAATGGTGTTGTTGTTGGTGGTGGTGGTGGTGTTGGTGATAATGGTGTTGTTGGTGGTGGTGGTGGTGTTGGTGATAATGGTGTTGTTGTTGGT
>OZ024744.1:93445173-93450173 GCA_964016885.1 Eledone cirrhosa
TATGGAGAGGAAACTGCTTCACAGCAATATCTAATAAGATTCAACAGAGAAGAATTAATCTAGAATCAAATTAAACAGTGGCTCAAAAGTTCTGGACTCAAAACCAGAAACAGAAGGTTTGATTCTAGTTGCACAAGACCAATGCCTAGTTGTAAACATGTATAAATATAAGTGACAGATGATACTAGTATCAAATATAGATTATATAACCAGTCTTCTTCTTCTTCTTGCTCTTGCTTGGTGGGACGGGGGATCATCCTAAGTCAGTGATCCCAGGGACGCCATCGTGTGTAGAGGAAAATATTTATTAAGATAAAAAATTTAACCAGCATATTTAGATATTTGACTACATCAGTTCTGACTGTCCAGACCTTGCCATGTCAATATATATATATATATATATATATATATAAAAATGTCATGACAAAAAGCGCCCAGTCCACACTGTAAAGTTGTGTAGGTGTCACAACAACATTTTACAATGTTGGCTGGGGACTTTTTGTCGTGACACCAACATAACTTTACAGTGTAGGCTGGGCACTTTTTGTCGTGACACCTACATAACTTTACAGTGTAAGGGTGGTGTTAACAGAAGAGGGTGGGTGGATGTTGGGGCATGGAAGATGTATGGAAGGGGGTATAGTGGTTAAGAGGTGCCTACTAGATGTAAGTTTGAGTCTGTGTGCACCGTAAACACTGTTTATTACTAAAACATATACAACACACCAATCATACAACATAACACATACCAGACACCACACTATATACTCTAAAGACATCACTGCCTATTACTAAAACACATACAACACCAATCATACAATACAACACATACCAGACACTACACTATATACTCTAAAGAAATTACTGTTTATTACTAAAACACATACAACACACCAATCATACAACATAACACATACCACACACTACACTATATACTTTTTAAAAACCACTGCCTATTACTAAAACACATACAACACCAATCATACAACAGATATGAAACACTAACAAACACAAACAGCACCCAAGAAAATAATACACCACCCATTGCTCATATTCTTTACACCAGATGAAACACTAAAATAACATCAGCAGAAACAACTCTAAGTATTACACCTGAAGATTGCTAAACCTCACAACAAAAACAAAATTGATGCAGTATATTAAGACAGGTCTAAACAGGTAAAACATGGTGTTGTACACACATTAGGAAGATAGAGGTGTATCTGGTGATGAAGGAGAAACAAAGCAATGCACAGCAAGTATCAAAGAGGATGTGGCTTAGGACTAAGTCTAAAGTCTAAAATCTGTCTTAAGCCAGAGGCTCATTTGGTCAGTGCTTATCCCGGTTTCATGGCGTGAAGCAACTGAGAGTTGAGTAAGAGTAAGAGTAAGAGACAGGGGTCAGATATGAAATGGAGAAAGACTAAGATGGAAAATACAAAAGAAAAAGTAGGAAATATTTATCATCATGACCATCACCACAATCACCACCACAAGCATCTCCATTACCATCACCACCACCCCTGCCACCATTATCACCCTCAACCCCACCCCACCAACGCCACCACAATCATCCCCATCACTACCGCCTCATCACCACCTCATCGTTATCATCATCATCATCATCATCATTATCACCATTGTCATCACCATCATCATCACATATAAAGTGACCTAACCTTCTGTATACAGACAACTTCACTATCGTTTAACCCTTTACCATTTACATTACTCTATATTTACTATTATATTTTCACTGTAAAGGCTTTACCTCACATAATTATCTCACATAATATCTCACATAACATTCCTATTACTCTATATTTACTATTATATTTTCACTGTAAAGGCTTTACCTCACATAATTATCTCACATATCTCACATAACATTTACATTACTCTATGTTTACTATGTGACACAGAGGAGACTGAGGTTGGCTGGACATGCTCACCGACATCCAGAGTTGACATTGCACTCAGTGCTCCTTTGGGAGCCCCTACATGGACACACTAGAAGAGGAAGACCAAGGTTAACATATGTTGATGCCCTAAGGACAGACACTGGTCTGTTGGAGATGCAGGATATGGCAGCGATAATGAGGGACAGAGACCGCTGGAGAGAACTCGTCCATGGATCTTGGGAATTTTACCCGCCTTAGATAGATAGATGTTTACTATTATATTTTCACTGTAAAGGCTTTACCTCACATAATTATCTCACATAATATCTCACATAACATTTACATTACTCTATATATACTATTATATTTTCACTGTAAAGGCTTTACCTCACATAATTATCTCACATAATATCTCACATAACATTCACATTACTCTATACTATTATATTTTCACTGTAAAGGCTTTACCTCACATAATTATATCACATAATATCTCACATAACATTCACATTACTCTATGTTTACTATTATATTTTCACTGTAAAGGCTTTACCTCACATAATTATATCACATAATATCTCACATAACATTCACATTACTCTATATATACTATTATATTTTCACTGTAAAGGCTTTACCTCACATAATTATATCACATAATATCTCACATAACATTCACATTACTCTATATATACTATTATATTTTCACTGTAAAGGCTTTACCTCACATAATTATATCACATAATATCTCACATAACATTCACATTACTCTATATATACTATTATATTTTCACTGTAAAGGCTTTACCTCACATAACATTCACATTACTCTATGTTTACTATTATATTTTCACTGTAAAGGCTTTACCTCACATAATTATCTCACATAATATCTCACATAACATTCACATTACTCTATATATACTATTATATTTTCACTGTAAAGGCTTTACCTCACATAATTATCTCACATATCTCACATAACATTCACATTACTCTATATATACTATTATATTTTCACTGTAAAGGCTTTACCTCACATAACATTTACATTACTCTATATATACTATTATATTTTCACTGTAAAGGCTTTACCTCACATAATTATCTCACATAATATCTCACATAACATCTACATTACTCTATATATACTATTATATTTTCACTGTAAAGGCTTTACCTCACATAACATTTACATTACTCTATATATACTATTATATTTTCACTGTAAAGGCTTTACTTCACATAATTATCTCACATAATATCTCACATAACATTTACATTACTCTATGTTTACTATTATATTTTCACTGTAAAGGCTTTACCTCACATAATTATCTCACATAATATCTCACATAACATTTACATTACTCTATATATACTATTATATTTTCACTGTAAAGGCTTTACCTCACATAATTATATCACATAATATCTCACATAACATTCACATAACTCTATATATACTATTATATTTTCACTGTAAAGGCTTTACCTCAGATAATTATATCACATAACATCTCACATAACATTCACATAACTCTATATATACTATTATATTTTCACTGTAAAGGCTTTACCTCACATAATTATATCACATAATATCTCACATAACATTCACATTACTCTATATATACTATTATATTTTCACTGTAAAGGCTTTACCTCACATAATTATATCACATAATATCTCACATAACATTCACATTACTCTATATATACTATTATATTTTCACTGTAAAGGCTTTACCTCACATAACATTCACATTACTCTATGTTTACTATTATATTTTCACTGTAAAGGCTTTACCTCACATAATTATCTCACATAATATCTCACATAACATTCACATTACTCTATATATACTATTATATTTTCACTGTAAAGGCTTTACCTCACATAATTATCTCACATATCTCACATAACATTCACATTACTCTATATATACTATTATATTTTCACTGTAAAGGCTTTACCTCACATAACATTTACATTACTCTATATATACTATTATATTTTCACTGTAAAGGCTTTACCTCACATAATTATCTCACATAATATCTCACATAACATCTACATTACTCTATATATACTATTATATTTTCACTGTAAAGGCTTTACCTCACATAACATTTACATTACTCTATATATACTATTATATTTTCACTGTAAAGGCTTTACTTCACATAATTATCTCACATAATATCTCACATAACATTTACATTACTCTATGTTTACTATTATATTTTCACTGTAAAGGCTTTACCTCACATAATTATCTCACATAATATCTCACATAACATTTACATTACTCTATATATACTATTATATTTTCACTGTAAAGGCTTTACCTCACATAATTATATCACATAATATCTCACATAACATTCACATAACTCTATATATACTATTATATTTTCACTGTAAAGGCTTTACCTCAGATAATTATATCACATAACATCTCACATAACATTCACATAACTCTATATATACTATTATATTTTCACTGTAAAGGCTTTACCTCACATAATATCTCACATAATATCTCACATAACATTCACATTACTCTATATATACTATTATATTTTCACTGTAAAGGCTTTACCTCACATAATTATCTCACATAATATCTCACATAACATTCACATTACTCTATATATACTATTATATTTTCACTGTAAAGGCTTTACCTCACATAATTATATCACATAATATCTCACATAACATTTACATTACTCTATATATACTATTATATTTTCACTGTAAAGGCTTTACTTCACATAATTATCTCACATAATATCTCACATAACATTCACATTACTCTATATATACTATTATATTTTCACTGTAAAGGCTTTACCTCACATAATTATCTCACATAATATCGAATCTATGAGATTTTTCTATTATTTATTTTAAGAACAATACCTTAACAATAGTATGAGTAGCCAGTTTCAGCCAGTTTGAACAGAAAGAGGTGAGAGAATTCTGGCTGGATACGGCCAGTTTAAATGCTATAAGATTAATGTGATCTTCTCCATACAGACAACTTCACTCTCATTGAAGGGTCAATCCACCTACTGGACCCAACGGACAGG
>OZ024744.1:93455173-93460173 GCA_964016885.1 Eledone cirrhosa
TCCATCTCAATTTTAGTTTTGAAAAGCATAAGAACTGTAAAACCAGTAAAGGAAATAAATAAATATTCTTAAAAAGACTCCAGTTGCATTTTTGATTTCTTTTCCTTATATATGTACTAGCAGAATGGCCCGGCGTTGCTCGGGCTTCTAAACATAGATTGGCATGTTTATCCCTCCTTTCTGAAACAGTACAGAAAAGTACGGAATACCTCGGCCTGGGGATGGTGTCTACATTTTGTGCTTATAAAAAAAATTTGTTGTAGATTACCAGGGGTTTAACTTAATTGGGTGCCTGAGAGTAAAATGTTCAACCCACGAAAGCCAAGACGATAGGGTTAAGTAAAAAGGCATTCGACAAACCGAACATGTATTTGTTATGCTATGGTTCAATGAAAGTTACAGAGCAGTAAGCATGTGGGACTGCAGTGGTGGAGAGCATGAAGGAATTTAGTTGGTTACAAACATCTACCCAATCCGATATAGACTGAACTGTTATATCGGATGCCGAACACTTCGGAGTTACTATTGGGGTCACCATCAACAATTTCAAGGGATGTACATTTAAGTAGGGATAATATAGTCTATAAAGAGAGGTAACTCTTTCAAAATACTAAAGAGTTGTCTCTCTTGAACATTCTAGACAAAATTGCCGAACTGACAAAAAGGGCTTAAAGTTTTAGTGAAAAAAACGCCTTTAACGACAGAAAATTGGAAACTAAAAGCTGCAGTTAATATCTTTAGACCGCAAGGAATTTATAAATGCAAGTTTGAAGTCAATCGGAGTAGAAATGTGGATTTGTATAGACTTTCCAAAATTAGGACACACACACACACACACACACAGACCACTTCAGTTATATATATATGTATATGTGTGTATGTGTGTGTGTGTGTGTGTGTGTGTGTGCATGCACGCGCATGTGTGTGTGTGTGCATGCATGTGTGTGTGTGCATGCATGTGTGTGTGTGTAAAAAGTAAATAAAAATAGCAAAGCAAACGACACACTAAATTGAAGAGATATATTAGTTTAATGCTTGAAAAAGCAGGAAAAGAGTCATAACCTTTTAGACTCTAGTTCTTCATCAGAAGATAGTTAGAAATAAAAGATAAAATAGAAAGATAAAGAGTGAGAAAAAAAAAAAAGGATTGGGGAATAAAAATGAGGAAAAAAGGTGGAAAAAACACACACGCATTTTTGAAGATTATATATATAGTTCCCGTATGAGCAAGACAAAGTCACCGAACCTGGCATTGCCCACAACAGGATAACCCGACTAACCCATGCTAGCATGGAAGAATGGACGTAAAACAGTGATGATGATGATGATATATATATATATATATATATATACATATATATATATTTGTGGTCTTGTTTTGCTTAACTAATGAATATATATATATCATCATCATCATCATCATCAACGTTTAACGTCCGTGTTCCACGCTTGCATGGGTCAAGCAAATTATAAACGTAAACATGTAAGTATGTTTTTGAAACGGTGCACGAGTTTGAAATTAGAAATTAGAAATTATAAGCTTTCACCGTATTTTAGACTAAAGAAATTTCTAGCCTGATAGTGGGGTTTATAACCCTCGGAGAAATGGAAAAAGATGAGTGTTGCCGAACATGGGAGGGTATATATATATACACACATGGAGGCACATGGCTTAGTGGTTAGAGCATTGGCCTTGCAATCGAAAGGTTGTGAGTTCAATTCTCAGACCGGGTGATGTGTTGTTTCCTTGAGCAAGAGACTTTATTTCACATTGCTCCAGTTTACTCAGCTGTAGAAATGAGATGATAGGACTGGAGTCCCTATCATTCCACTGCAAAGTGGTCATGGAAGTGCCACGGCAAAAAAGCACCACCCAGCACTCACTTAGAAATCAAGCCAGAATCAGTTCCTGTCCCACCCTTGCAAGCAGGGAAAAGCGGACGTAAAATGATGATGATGATGATGATACATACACACACACAAATAATAAATCAAAACATATCAAATATGTTTAGAATTTTGTGTTTCTCAATAAGGAAGCGCAATAGATATTATCAAGAGCCATAATAAACCAAGTGAAAAAGATATATATATATAGAGAGAGAGATAGAAAGAACCATGTATCATATAAGAATCATGGTATATTGTATATATACCAAATACATATTCTATAGAAGAATATCTACACAGGTGGAATCATAAGAGACCTTATAGTGGCATTTCATACCCAGAGAGTGCAGCTAAAAATCAATCTATGTAATCGATCATCGAAAAAAAGAATCAATCAATATAATTGATCATCAAAGACAAACTACCGATTATATTTAAACCACATGAGACTCAGCTACTCATCAGAGGTTAGTCTCATCATTTTAGGAGAAATATAGATCCAAGAAGGTACATAAGACAATATACTTGTCAATAACCATAGAGATGTCTAATGCAAGCATCATGCTGAACACCACATGGTGAAATCACGTTAAATCCAAGGCAAATAGAAATCAACAAGGTGGATGTTAATTCTGCTAGAAATAGGAGTTGGGATTTTAGCCACCCAGCTCAACAAGTTTAAAGATTTGGAGCTGTTAAATAGAAATAATGAATCAAAACATCAGGGACAGTCCAAGGATCAAGGACACCAAACGTCTTGAGGGTAACTGACACAATAGTGACAGTCCAAGGACCAAGGACACCAGAGGTCTTGAGGGTAACTGACACAATAGTGACAGTCCAAGGACCAAGGACACCAAAGGTCTTGAGGGTAACTGACACAATAGTGACAGTCCAAGGACCAAGGACACCAGAGGTCTTGAGGGCGACTGACACAATAGTGACAGTCCAAGGAGCAAGGACACCAGAGGTCTTGAGGGTAACTGACACAATAGTGACAGTCAAAGGACCAAGGACACCAGAGGTCTTGAGGGTAACTGACACAATAGTGACAGTCCAAGGACCAAGGACACCAAAGGTCTTAAGGTTAATAGACACAATAGTGACAGTCCAAGGACCAAGGACACCAGAAGTCTTGAAGGTAACTGACACAATAGTGACAGTCCAAGGACCAAGGACACCAGAAGTCTTGAGGGTAACTGACACAATAGTGACAGTCCAAGGACCAAGGACACCAGAAGTCTTGAGGGTAACTGACACAATAGTGACAGTCCAAGAACCAAGGACACCAGAGGTCTTGAGGGTAACTGACACAATAGTGACAGTCCAAGGGCCAAGGACACCAAAGGTCTTGAGGGTAACTGACACAATAGTGACAGTCCAAGGAGCAAGGACACCAGAGGTCTTGAGGGTAACTGACACAATAGTGACAGTCCAAGGATCAAGGACACGAAAGGTCTTGAAGGTAACTGACACAATAGTGACAGTCCAAGGACCAAGGACACCAGAGGTCTTGAGGGTAACTGACACAATAGTGACAGTCAAAGGACCAAGGACACCAGAGGTCTTGAGGGTAACTGACACAATAGTGACAGTCCAAGGAGCAAGGACACCAGAGGTCTTGAGGGTAACTGACACAATAGTGACAGTCCAAGGACCAAGGACACCAGAAGTCTTGAGGGTAACTGACACAATAGTGACAGTCCAAGGACCAAGGACACCAGAAGTCTTGAGGGTAACTGACACAATAGTGACAGTCCAAGGACCAAGGACACCAGAAGTCTTGAGGGTAACTGACACAATAGTGACAGTCCAAGGACCAAGGACACCAGGGGTCTTGAGGGTAACTGACACAATAGTGACAGTCCAAGGGCCAAGGACACCAAAGGTCTTGAGGGTAACTGACACAATAGTGACAGTCCAAGGAGCAAGGACACCAGAGGTCTTGAGGGTAACTGACACAATAGTGACAGTCCAAGGACCAAGGACACCAAAGGTCTTGAAGGTAACTGACACAATAGTGACAGTCCAAGGACCAAGGACACCAGAGGTCTTGAGGGTAACTGACACAATAGTGACAGTCAAAGGACCAAGGACACCAGAGGTCTTGAGGGTAACTGACACAATAGTGACAGTCCAAGGAGCAAGGACACCAGAGGTCTTGAGGGTAACTGACACAATAGTGACAGTCCAAGGACCAAGGACACCAAAGGTCTTGAAGGTAACTGACACAATAGTGACAGTCCAAGGACCAAGGACACCAGAGGTCTTGAGGGTAACTGACACAATAGTGACAGTCCAAGGAGCAAGGACACCAGAAGTCTTGAAGGTAACTGACACAATAGTGACAGTCCAAGGACCAAGGACACCAGAGGTCTTGAGGGTAACTGACACAATAGTGACAGTCCAAGGAGCAAGGACACCAGAGGTCTTGAGGGTAACTGACACAATAGTGACAGTCCAAGGACCAAGGACACCAGAGGTCTTGAGGGTAACTGACACAATAGTGACAGTCCAAGGACCAAGGACACCAGAGGTCTTGAGGGCGACTGACACAATAGTGACAGTCCAAGGAGCAAGGACACCAGAGGTCTTGAGGGTAACTGACACAATAGTGACAGTCCAAGGAGCAAGGACACCAGAGGTCTTGAGGGTAACTGACACAATAGTGACAGTCCAAGGAGCAAGGACACCAGAGGTCTTGAGGGTAACTGACACAATAGTGACAGTCCAAGGACCAAGGACACCAGAAGTCTTGAGGGTAACTGACACAAAAAAGAAGCCAACCAGCCAGCCAGCCAGCCAACCAACCAGCCAGTCAACGAACCAGCCAGCAAACAAACCAGCCAACCAACCAGCCAGCATACAAACCAGCCAACCAACCAGCCAGTACACCAACCAGCCAACCGACCAGCCAGTACACCAACCAGTCAACCAACCAGCTAGCAAACTAACCAGCCAGCCAACCAACCAGCCAGTAAACTAACCAGCCAACCAGACAACCAGCCAACCAGCCAGCCAGCTAAACAGCCAACCAACGAACCAGCCAACCAACCAGCCAACCAGCCAGCCAACGAACCAGCCAGCCAACCAGCCAACCAACCAACCAG
>OZ024744.1:93462673-93570173 GCA_964016885.1 Eledone cirrhosa
ATGAATAGCCCAGATATACAGTCAATCAAACAGAATTAGGTGTAAAATAAACTAGGAGAAAAGTGAACATATTTATATATATATATGTGTTAGGCAATTCCAAAGAAAAAGCAAAGAAAAAAGAGTGCTCTATGTATAGAACAGAGCTATTTAATTAGAAAGTGAACAACACAAAATATAACTACTCCATTATGGAGCCACATGGCTTAGTGGTTAGAGCATTGGCCTTGCAATCGAAAGATTGTGAGTTCAATTCTCAGACCGGGTGATGTGTTGTGTCCTTGAGCAAGACACTTTATTTCACATTGCTCCAGTTTACTCAGCTGTAGAAATGAGATGGTAGGGACTGGGGTCCATATTATTCCACTGTAAAGTGGTCGTGGAGGTGCCACGGCAAAAAAAGCACCCAGCGCTCACTGTAAATGAGGTTGGTGTTAGGAAGGGCATCCAGCTGTAGAAATCAAGCCAGAATCAGTTCCCGTCCCACCCTTGCAAGCAGGGAAAAGCGGACAGAAAATGATGATGATGATGATACCATTGCCGAAAATAAGTAAGTGACATAGTCACTACTTTAAAACTGATAGCGAAACCTACAGTCAAAATGTTTTTAATTAAACATACGGTATATTGCCAAATATACTATACATACATTTATATATATATATATATATATATATATATATATATATATATATATATATATTCAATATAAAACCATATTTATTTTATAAAATAAATATGGTTTTATAAATATGGTTTTATAAATATAGTTTCCATTTATTTAATATCATTGTATATTTACTCCAGTAAGCTGTTGAGTGCTCTAAATCAGTTATAAACATTTATATTTGTCGGACTTCCAACAAATTAAATACCACTTCTACTTATATATATATATAATAATAAAGATACTATTTATAGTTATGTATATATATACTATAAATAACTATAAACAGGAAAGGTCAGTAATTTATTACTACCTTATTACCAGTAAGAAAAATAGCTCAATGTATGAATGTAAGAACATCAGGTGTTTTACAGAGCAGGTGAACGGCAAAGCATAAACGAACTAAGGGAGAAATTAGGAATAAGAGGGATCAGATGTTGTTTAGTCGAGAGAAGGCTACGTTGGTACGGTCACGTGATGCGCATGAAAGACGACAGCTGTATAAAAAAGTGCAGGGCAATAAAAATAAACGGTAGCCACGGAGTAGGCAGACCCAGAAAAACCAGGGACGACCTGATAAATTCCGACCTCACACACTTACACCTCTCCAAGACAATGTCACAGTAATACAGAAGACCCGCCTTACCTAAGTACAAAGCGAAACCTACAGTCAGTAGGCGCCTCTAACAAAATACACCTCCGTCCCACTACCCCCACCCCATCCACACCACCTCTTTCAATGTAAAGTTATGTTGGTACCACAACATCCAGTCCGAAACAAATGAGGTCGTGTAGGTGTCACGACAAAAAAACACACAGTCCACGATGTAATGTGGCCATGGAGGTAACACGGTAAAAACCTCCCAGTTCACACTGTAAACGTGGTTGGTGTTAGGAAGGGCATCCAGCTGTAGAAAACCCGCCAGAGAGTCCTATGCGAGCGAGACAACCACTCTTGTCTCAAGTGGGAAACCTCCCGTCCAAACCCATGCAAGCGTGGAAGATGGACGTTAAACGATGATGATGATGATGATGATGATGATGTTTGGCTCTAGATAAAGTCTATTGAGCATACTTATTGAGAAATACAAAATTCTAAACATATTTCACATGTTTTGATTCATCATTTGTATATATATATATATATATATAATTCGTTTTTGAATTTGTTTTGTGAGATTTCTTATCTGAAAACGTGTGTTGAAACAGATATTGTTATACTTTGGGAGGGTCATGCTGTCAATAAAAACACACTCACCTGTTGGTTTTCACTTCAATTTATTATAAGTTTCTGGTTGGTTGGTTGGTTCAATAACCGGAAAGTTGTTTATATATTATCAAAGCTCTTTCATCACAATTTCTGTGACCTCCTCAGTGACTAGGTTTTTATTTTGTGTCCCTCCTTTGTTCTGTCCTACGCCATCATGTTTTTGTATAAAAACCTAGTCACTGAGGAGGTCACAGAATGGGAGGCTATGTTGAAAAAGACTTATCCAACCAATGCAAGCATGCAAAAAGATATGTACATGATGATGCTGTTGTTGCTACTGCTGATGATAATATACATACATACATAAGCTTCTTCTCCCACCCTCCCAAGTTCCCATCCCACACCATGTTGTGGTACCTATGGATCCACGGCAAAAGTGCCCAGCCCTCACTGTATACTGGGCATGTATGTGTCAAGACAAAAGCGCCCAGTATACTCTGTAAAGTGGTCGCGTAGGTATCACAACAAAAAGTAACCAGACAACACAGTAAAGTGGTTGTGTAGGTATCACAACAAAAAGCACCCAGTCTACACTGTAAAGTGGTCATGTAGGTCTCACAACAAAAAGCACCCAGTCTACACTGTAAAGTGGTCATGTAGGTCTCACAACAAAAAGCACCCAGTCTACACTGTAAATAGAGCTGGCATTAGGAAGGGCATCCAGCTGTAAAAACCAAGCCAAAATCAGCTCTGTATAAGCAAGGCATAATCACTTAACTTAGCATTGCTCATAACAGTACAAGTCATCTAACCCATGCTAATGTGGAAGAATGGACGTAAAACAGTGATGATGATGATGATGATGATGATACATACATAATGGCTGCCCCCTCGTTATCGAGTATGGCTATTGCATCATATACCATTATTAATAATTATTAATTAATTCTATCGTGCAATGCCCGAGCGTGAAGATTTTTTTTAAAGTGAGGAAAGACTGTGCACTGAGCCAATCCCACTCTCTGAGCGACAGTAGCTGTAACCCGAAAAGAAGAAAAGATCAACATCATCGGTAACTATTGAGCCGCAAGTTTTATGTCGGAGTTATCCAAATTTCCTGAGTTGCCTTCTAAAAGAATGCCCTAACAAAGGCTAAGGGTCTTTCACTCCCAGTGGTTTAACCGTGCGATTGGGTATCCAGCCCAACTATTTCTATGTCCCTGTGCATATACATTCACATGCACACATGCATCTATATATATATACACATATACATACATATGTACATATAATCCTTTAATGGAACAGTAAAAATATGTAAAACATTCCAAAAATTTTGCATCTAATAACTGCATATACACATGTACAGATACTAAGCATATACACATGCACACATACAACTCAAAACATACACATCCACACATACAATAACATCCATATCTACACATGCATGCATGCATGCAGATATGCATACATATCTATCTAGTTGATGTGTAAATTCCAATGAGAGAGTCTTGTGTCTTCTTCTTTTAAGACAACCTCATCTAATGTGGCTCTTATTATTCAAGACTGTTGGGTGGTGGCGGTGGTGGCGGTGGTGGTGGTGGTGGTGGTGGCAGTGGTGGTGGTGGTGATGGCGGTGGTGGTGGTGGTGGTGGTGCCGATGATGTTGATGGTGATGATGATGATGATGATGATAATAACGATGGTAATGATGATGATGATGATGATGATGATGATGATGATGGAGAAGAAGAAGAAGAGGAGGAGGGGGAGGGGGGAGGAGGAGGAGGAAGAAGAAGAAGAAGAAGAAGAAGAAGAAGAAGAAGAAGACACAAGACTCTCTATTGGCAAAGATTTGTGAAATTATAAAACCAGAAGAACATACCTACTTACATATATACATAATTGTTTCTACTTTAGGCACAAGACCAGCAATCACCCAGTGCATTACTGGTACTTTATTTTATCGACCCCGTAAGGATGAAAGGCAAAGTCAACCTCGGCGGGATTTGAACTCAGATCGTAAAGGGACGTAACTATGCTGGAAAGCATGGCGTCCGACCCTCTACCGATACTGCCAATCCACCGCTTACATATATACATAATTACATTCATACATATAAACTTATATAAATAATTACTTACATACATACATACATGTATAGTCTCCAAAATGGCTGACTATTTTCTCCACTTCTTTTTCTCATTTTTTTGCCCAATCCTTCCTTTTCTCACTCTTTATCTTTCTGTTTTATCTTTTATTTCTAACTCTTCTGATGAAGGACTAGTGTCTGAAACATTAAGACTCTTTTTCTGCTATTTCAAGTGTTAAACTAATGTTATTTCTTCAATGGACTGTGTCATTAGCTTTGTTATTTCTGTTTACTTTTTACATATATATATGTGTGTGTGTGTGTGAGTCTATAATTCTGTGTGTGTGTATTTTGTAAGCATATGCCTATATTCATAATATATATATATATGTATATATATATACACACACGTATATAACTTTTAATGATTATAGTTATGTAAACATTTGCCTGTTTGTTTTGGTAGCTAGTTCATTCTCCATTATTTTTCTTACCATCACAGCTTTAGTGATTAAATAAAATATGGATTAGGTATGGATGTGCAGTTAAGGATTTCACTTTGCAACCATACGGTTTTATAGTTGCAATCACACTACAAGCCTTCTGGGACTAAGGGGCTTTTGGAGCTGAAACCCCTCCAATAATATGGAAACTTGTTGAATGACCTTAAAGTTTTGTTAGTTTAAAAAATTATGTCAGGGATGGTTTAAAATAATTAGTTGCTATATACTTGTGCTTTGGTTTTCACTACACTGATTTACCATTGACTCTGTAACAGCACTACTTCCTTGGCGTGTATCAATAATCTATCCAGGAGTGATTTGGTTATGTCAGACCAATCGTAAGTCGCGTATGGATATGTATCAACTTCTGCAAGTTCAAAGATTTTTCCACTTCTTTTCCACTTCTTTTCCACTTCCAGTCTCATGCTGCTTTTGACTCTGAGAGGTCAACACGCCATTATGCAACGCTGAGATTTTCACTTTGGCCTGTCGGCATCCTTCGGCCCAGTACAGCACCTTTCTTTACTTCTTAAAACTATTAATTTTGTTTGTTCTTTTGTTTGACATACAACCCAGCTTAACTTTTGTAATCAGTTGTAAATAAAACTTGTAAAATATTGTAAAGTCTTGTAATATTTTTCTACAAAACCTACAACTACTTCTAACATTTATCTTTAATACAAACATACTTTTACTTCAACAAACATTCACTTTACGGATAACATTTCTTCTCCCACATGATATACCATTACATTTCTCGCTATAACAATTAGCTGAACAACTCCTTGTGTACAACAACAAAATAAACAATAATAATAACTTTTATTCATTTCTTATTAATATTATAATATTATTTTTCTGCTAAAACTCTAATTATCTTAGTATGATAATGTTTATAATTTCTTTCTTAGTAAATATTGCTGGTAAAAATATGTGTGAGCTAATAATAATACACATGTACAGTATACATAATTAAGCACCCCACCCAATCTCAAAACTGTAATGGACATGTAACTAACTTCTACTAAAGCTTTCAGCTTTAGTATGTCAGCCTTATGTCTGTCCTACACCATCTTGTTTTTTTCTGAAAAATCAAGATGGTATAGGAAAGAACAAAAGAGAGACACAAAATAACAAATTAGTCACTGAGGAGGTTACAGAATGTGTGGTGAAAGAGCTTTGACAACAAATAATTAACCATCTTATTAAAGAAACTAACTGGAAATTTGTGATAAATTGAAGTGAAAACCAACAGGCAGGTGTGTTTTTATTGGTAGAATGACCCTCCCAAAGTATATATTTCAACACATGTTTTCAGATAAAAAATCTTTCAAAAGAAATACATAATCGAAGGGAAGGCAATAGATAAATTTCCCTGATGGTAGGATTTACAGCACCAGTTATAGGAAGGAGAACATATTCTGGGGCCATCTGTTATCTATCAGTAAAATAACTAGAAGTCATTATAAATGGTGAATTGGCAGTTTCGGTAGAGGGTCGGACACCATGCTTTGACGCATAGAGTTACGGCCCTTGCCATTCTGAGTTCAAATCCTGCTGAGGTTGACTTTGCCTTTCATCCTTACGGGAGTCGATAAAATAAAGTACCAGTAATACACTGGTTAATTGCTGGCCTTGTGCCTAAAGTAGAAACAATTATAAATAGATTGTCCTGTGATCCTAACTTTACTCAGTCCTCTGCCTCTTTGCCTACACAATACAGCCTGGATATATAATGGTTTACTGCTACACCAGTCACACACTGTTGACTACAACTTGTCACTATTATTTTGGTGGATTGGCAGTATCGGTAGAGGGTCGGACGCCATGCTTTGACGCATAGAGTTACGGCCCTATCCATTCTGAGTTCAAATCCCGCCGAGGTTAACTTTGCCTTTCATCCTTACGGGGTCGATAAAATAAAGTACCAGTAATGTACTGGGTAATTGCTGGCCTTGTGCCAAAAGTAGAAACAATTATTTTAACCCTTTAGCATTTACATTACAACATATTTGCTATTGTATTTTCATGGTAAAAGATTTACCTCACATAATTATCTCACATAATATCAAATCTATGAGATTTTGATGTTATTTATTTTAAGAACAATACCTTAACATAAGTATGAGTGGCCAGTTACAACTGGTTTGAACAGAATAAGGTGAGAGAATTTGGGCCTGCTACAGCCAGTTTAAATGCTAAAGTGTTAAGGGAACATCCCATGGTAAATAAAAGATTTGTACACAACACTGAAGCTTTACTGAATACTATATTCATTAGTGAATGCTTTGCAACAAAGAGTTACGGCCTTTATGGTCTGAGTTCAAAATCCCGCCGAGGTTAACTTTGCCTTTCATCCTTGCGGGGGTCGATAAAATAAAGTACCAGTAATACACTGGGATAATTGCTGGCCTTGTGCCAAAAGTAGAAACAATTATATTTAAGATTCAAAGGGTGGTGGATTGGCAGTATTGGTAGAGGGTTGGATGTCATGCTTTGCAGCATAGAGTTATGCCCCCTTGCAGTCTGAGTTCAAATCCTGCCAAGGTTAACTTTGCCTTTCATCCTTATGGGGTCAATAAAATAAAGTAGCAGTAATGTATTGGGATAATTGCTGACCTTGTGCCAAAAGTAGAAGCAATTATTTTTAAGATTCAAAGTAATCATATTTTCCTTTTTTACTGAAGTGAAGTAAAGATATATACAGGTAAAATTCTGTTATAACGAATACCTTTATAACGAATTTTTCAATTTTTCAATTCCCGAGGTAATAACAAACAAACGCTTGATTTGTTTTGGTCGATCTCGATATAAAGAATTTTTCGTTACAATGAATTTTTTTTTTATACTCCATGAATTTCGCTATAATGGAATTTCACTGTATTCAACCAGAATTGCTGGTAATTATTGTATTCATTATTAACATTATCATTAGGGCGGAAAATTGGCAGTATTGGTAGAAGGGTCAGACATGCTTTCCAGCGTAGTTATGTCCCTTTACGATCTGAGTTCAAATCTCGTCGAGGTTAACTTTGCCTTTCATCCTTTCGGGGTCGATATAATTAAGTACCAGTCACGAACTGGGGTTAATTTAATCGACTGTCTCCCCCCCCCCCCCCAAAAAAAAAGAAATTACTGGCCTTGTGCCTATATAAGAAACCATTATTTCTTCCACAATAATTGCTTCTACTTTTGGCACAAGGCCAGCAATTACCCAGTATAAAGTACCAGTAATACACTGGGTAATAAAAGAAGAAACCATTATTTCCTCCACAACAAACAAAACTTCATTACAGTTATACTACACATTCAATACCAAATGCGAGAAAGCTCAATGTATTAATTGCTAATGGAAAAAAATACAGAGCAGACAAATTATTTTAATTTAGGTGAAAAACCAAAGATAACACTTCAAATCATTTTATTAATTTCTACGTTCATTTCAATTTTCACGAATTAAAATTGTAAAAATATAAAAATAATGATCTGCAGATTAATTAATTAATCTATCAAATCAATAAAAAAAATTGCAATTATATATCACAAAATCTCATAATAAAATTAATATTAGATTTGTGGAATGCATGTCCCAAAGATACCAAGCCATGATAAAAAAATTATAGATATTAAAAAAGTCTTTTTTAAAAAAAACAAATATGTAAGACAGGTCATTAGATGAGTGATCGAATCATCATCATCATCATCTTCACCGTTTAATATCTATTTTTCCATGATTGCATGGGTTAGATGGGTTGTCCACATTATGAGACAAAACTTTAGCCAGCTGATCATTCTGTACCTTGCTAAAATGGAACTGTATTTTGGCTGGGAATTTTACAGCTGTGTGCCCTTCCTAACACCAACCACATTTACAGTGTGGAACTGGGTGGCACCATTATGAGGGAGGTCTGGCCGCCTTGCTCATAGTGGGGCCATGTTTGTGATGGGTTTTATGGCTGCTCGATGCCCTTCTTACCACCAACCACATTTACAATGTGGAACCTTTTACAACATATTTATATATATATATATATATATAAGAGTCTGCGTTTTCGCTTTGGGACCAGTTTTCCCAATGGACTCAACTCCCATCTCCAATTTTTTAAATCTTACACACATACGCTCATGCTTACTTCTCTACCCCTAGCTGCTGTCACTTTACCCCATCCATTGTCACACATGCGCATGTGCATTTACCCACTAGGTTCCTATGACTCTGTTTTAGTCAGTAACACACACTCTTACAGCAAATACAGACCAACAAAAGACGTACACACACACCTCTATATTTGCCTTCATAGCTCTGTACACACACACACACATTTGCTCACAGTTTCGTACTTACAAACACACACACACACACGCACTCTTATACTTACATATACACACACATACCCTCTTAATTTCTGTCTTTTTAACACTTATTGTTAAGCCAAACACTTTTGCAACAGAGGAAAGCCAGCTTACAACTTCTTGTGCTTCCCAGAAAGAATTAACTACTAGAGCAGCATCATCTGCAAACAAGAAGTCTAAAAGCATTTTTGTCCTAGTAAGGGTCTTTTCCTTAACTTGTTGACTGCCGTGTATATTTTACAGTTGCTGTGTTATTAACAACACATATCTGAATAATTGACAAACGTCACATCAATAAAATTGTAACCCCATCTAACTTTGAACTGTTGGAAATGAGTTCATAACTTTGAAGTTATGAACTGTTGGAAACAAGTTCAAACATGTTAGGATGAGTTATCTCATCTGTGGCACTGGAATGCATACTTATTAGGACGAGTTACCTTGTCTTTGGCACCGAAGAGGTTAAATCTTTGGTGTTTGAAGAGCCAACACGATGTTCTAAATGAACCCTTTAGCATTTACAATACTCTATATATACTATTGTATTTTTGTGGTAAAGGCTTTATCTTACATAATTATCTCACATAATATTGAACTTACGAGACTTTAATGTTATTTATCTTGAGAAAAATACCTTAACGTCAGTGTGAGTGGCCATTAGATGGTTTGAGCAGAAAGAGGTGAAAGAATTCTGGCCGGATACGGCTGGTTTAAACGCTAAAGGGTTAAAACAAAATACCGTTATTATAGTCTTTGGAGACATACTCTAGCATCAGAGAAAAGTAAATAGAATATAAAACAGGGGCAATTATGAATCTCAGCTTTGTCCCATTTTTTCCATGAAGAGGATGTGATGAGATGCCATTTGCTTGCACGTTTTCAAAAAAAGATGTTATAATACAGATTTTACGGGCAAAATGGACAGATTTTATGGGCAAAACCAATCAGCAAGAGACTCAGGGGTAGACCCCAAGCAAGATGGTTGGATAAGATCCATGAGCTTGGCGAGTCATGCTTGGGGATCCAGCTAGATCAATTAGAGATGGTTGCTTCTGACAGGACTCATTGGAAGGAGTGTTTAAGGACTCTGCCCCAATGACCTTCTCAGGAATAAGTGGCTGAAGAAGAAGAAGAAAGAAGATGTTATAATACTGATCATCTTATTAGGAATTCCAATCTTCTTCAGCACTGACCACATAAATATTACAATTGACAGAGTCAAAACCTTTGTTAAGTTAACAAAGTCTATAAATAATTCACTGTTCTTCTTCTGTACTTTCTCTGCAATCTGCCGCAAGCAATATACCATGTCTATAGTTCCTCGTCCATCCTTGAAGCCACAGTGAAATTCAGGATATACATGATTTACCAGGTGAGATATTATTCTGTTGAGAACAACTCGAGATCTTGCCCACCACAGAAAGCAGTGATATACCCCGATGGTTGCCACACAATTCTTTCTTTCCCTTTTCACTTAAATAGATAAGTAATAGATGAGTCTTTATATACCTGAGGAACCTGACCATTCCTCCTAATTAAAATAAACAAATCCAAAGACTTATGTACAAATACATTACCTCCATATTTATACACCTCAGCTGGTATAGCATCATCACCAGGTGATTTACCTGATACCATTTGTTTTATAGATGTTTTGACTTCAGTATATGTAGGTCAAAGTTCAATTCCAGCATTTCTGACCTTAAAGGAATTGAGTCGATGACATCATGATCCACAATATATGGAGGTTTCAAAGTGTTCTTTCCAGTGGTTAAGAATATCACATTTATTTTTTAACAAAGAGGATCCATCCTATGCTAATACAAGTGAGGTCTCATGTTGCTGAGAGCCATAAACCTCTTTTATGCCTTCATAGAAGACTTCTATACCCTTTCTATCTGCAGAAGTTTGAAGCTCGGCTGCTCTTGATGACCATCACTTGTCTTTCATTTTCCTCAAGATCTGTTCAACAGTTTGTTTACAGCCCATGTATTTCTTTTTCACTGAAAATATTTTTGTTGGCATGGCCTCAGTCTGTCAGCTGGAACATGTAATAGCATAATAGAGCAATCCATATTGTATGAGAGGAGTGCATATTTTTAACTAGTGACTGTATTTCTGTATTAATTTCATTGAACCAATCTTGATGCTTATGCTTTGGCAGACCAAGAGATTCAAGTGAAGTAGAATTTGTTGCTTCTTTGAGATTTTTCCATGATTCTCCAATATTTTCTGAAATTTTAATTGCTGCACATCAAGCAATTGAGACAACCTAGTTTTTCTATCAGCATCATGAGACTGAAAATTTATTCGTTTGAGAAATTTTACATTGTGTCTTCTATGCTTTAGTTGAAGTTGAAATGATACCTTACAACACAACAGAGAGTGATCAGATAACTAGCATGTGCTATGGAAGGAGCGAGTATGAACAATGCCACATTGTTTAAATTGATAGTCGATCGACAAGATCCCAGACCTCGTTCGCTTAACAAGTGGAGTAGAGCTTGTCAAATCAGACTGAGGAAACAGTGTTCCATTGGTCTTTGTAATTGCTAATACTATCTGTCGGTTGCAACTCCAGCAGAAGGAGCAATGTGAAATAAAGTGTCTTGCTGAAGGACATAACGCATTGCCTGGAACCTGTTAGGTTGTTGAGACATAGTATTGGTGATAAGGAAGCCAAGTTCATTGCAAAAAGAGAGAAGGTGAAGTCCATTACTATTGAAATATCCAATGCCATGAGAGCCAAAGACATTTCTTCAGGACTCTTGATCTGACCCAACTCTGGCATTAACATCAGATGTCTGTCGTGGTATCATAGCAACTGATTAAGTTTAGGGTAGTAGCATCAGCAAGTTTAAGTTTCAATGTCATCAAACTATTACTCACCACCTGTGGTAAAGTGGTCAATGTATTTGCTATCTTAGTTCTAATAACGAAACCAACATCTGAAGACCATATTGCATCTACTTGTCTCCATGATCAGAAGAATGGATAACTCTTCCCTTTCTCCTCAAGCTGAACTTCACTTAATGCTGCTCTCTATGTTGTACTTATTTAACCCATTACTCTCTATATACTATTGCATTTTCACAGTAAAGGCTTTACATCATATAATATCAAATCTACGAGATTTTGTCAAGTCAAGAGTACTCAAACTATACAGTCATATAAAAAGATCAACTCGTGGTGTGAGTAGGTTATGCCTGGAAGGAAGGTTGGCTGGTAAGAGAAGTAGAGGCCGGCAGCCAAAACGATGGCTTGATAATGTCAGTTTATGGACTGGACTTGATCTTTGCTCTTTAAATTCTGCTGTTTCTGATCAAACTTTGTGGAGAAAAATATGTCATGCTGATGCACAGTCTGCAACTGGCAGAGTTTAGCGTCAAAGTAAGTACTTTAACATCTGTATGAAAGGATGGTTACAGCCAGTTTGAACAGAAAGAGGTGAAAGAATTCTGGCCAGATACAACTGGTATAAATGCTAAAGTGTTAAGACATTTGATACAAGAGCTGTTTTCCTTTCTAATGAGTCTGCGCTATCCCGAAGGCTCCACACAATTCAAGAACCAAAATTTAATGGGATATTTTTGTCTTTGTCTTTATCTGTGTTTCAAGTACATAGTGGATAACCTGTCAACCACAGTAAGATGAAAAGTTTTTATGTTCTTGCAACTTTTTAGGGCTCCTTTTCTTTCCCCCTCTTAATTAAGGGAAAGCTGTATCTTGTCTAAACAGACCTGCTTTGTCACCCAGTACAGAACATAATCAGCTCAATTGCCTGTAGGATTTGTGCTAAATGATCATCACCTGCTGAGCCACCAACTCTGCAGAGAATCAACTAAGAACTACCAGTAATATCCTCAACCTGCCTTGCTGTTACACCCTCACCAGTGGCTCTTTGGTTAAAAAAAACAACATATACATATATCTACATATACAGACACATATATATATATGCTCCTCCCCCATACACACACACACACCTATAGCGATACATATATATGCCCCCCCCCCATATATATAGATATATAGATAGATAGTCTGTGGTACAGGGACTGGAAAGATCACAAATCAAAGAAGTACTTGATACATGGTTTGATGCAGGGTGGTTATATATATATATATACATATACACATGTATGATGATGATGATAAACATACATATATATATATGTGATCAGATATATAGGTGATCAAATTAGCATGGGAGGGGGTGTTCCGAGGCCATAGTATTTGGAAGTAGTTTAGGGAGCTGCTTCCTCTGTTGACAACGAAGGGTTTCTCCCTGCGTATGAAAGGACAGTTATATGATGCCTGTGTGAGATGTGCGATGGTGCATGGTAGTGAGACATGGGCAGCAACTGCAGAGGATATGCGACGGCTGGAGAGGAATGAGCAAGCATGCTCCATTGGATGTGCAATGTCAATGTGCATGAACAACCAAGCATGGATGAGTTGAGAGAGAAACTGTGTATAAGAGGGATAAGTTGTAGTGTGCGGGAGAAAAGACTGCAATGGTATGGACGTGTGATGTGCATGGAGGTTGACCGCTGGGTAAAAAAGTGCCAAGAAATCCCAGTAGAAGGAAGACATAGTAGAGGTAGACCACAAAAAACATGGGCGGAGGTGGTGAGAGCAGACCTCAGATCGCTGAAGCTCACAGAGGAGATGACAAAGGACTGTGACAAGTGGAGAGATGCTGTGCTGAATAGGACCCATCCCATCCTTGCAAGCAGGGAAAAGTGGACATAAAATGATGATGGTGATGATGATGCATATAGTTAAATCCATCAACTAATGACCTCCACCCATTCCAATGACCACCCTCTCCGACCACCAGAAAAGATATAAATACCATCTCATTACTTGGACAGTCGGCTTCCTGATGATTTCTCCCGAATTAAACAGTTCTTGTCCTGTAGAAGCCATTTCTATATTAAATATATATATATATATATATATATATATATTTGCAATCATGAGGTTGTGAGTTCGATTCCTGGACTGGGCGATGCGTTATGTCCTTGAGCAAGACACTTTATTTCACATTGCTCCTTCTACCTGGAGTTACAACCAATAGATAGTGTTAGCAATTGGAAAGACCAACGGAAATGAGATGTCCTACACGGGTGAAAGTATATAGAAAAGAAATCAAAAATGCAACTGGACTCTTTTTTAAAATATTTATTTATTTCCTTTACCAGTTTCACAGTTCTTATGCTTTTCAAAAGTAGAATTGAGATGGAGAGTTTGTGGTTTGTAGTCATCATCATCATCATCATTTAACGTCCATGTTCCATGCTTGCATGGGTTTGGACGGGAGTTTTCCCACTTGAGGCAAGAGTGGTTGTCTTGCTCGCATAGGACTGTCTGGCAGGTTTTCTACAGCTGGATGCCCTTCCTAACACTAACCACATTTACAGTGTGGGACTGGGAGGTTTTTACCGTGTTGCCTACACGGCCACATTACAGCGTGGACTGTGTGTTTTTTGTCGTGACACCTACACGATCTCATTTGTTTCGGCCTGGATGTTGTGGCACCAACATAACTTTACATTGAAAGGGGCGGTGTGGATGGGGTGGGGGTGGTGGGACGGGGTGTATTTTGTTAGAGATGCCTACTGACTGTAGTAGGTTTTACTTTGTATTTAGGTAAGGCGGGTCTTCTCTATTACTGAGTACCGCCAAAGATCTCGGTCCAGTGACATTGTCTTGGAGAGGTGTAAGTGTGTGCGGTCGGAATTTATCAGGTCGTCCCAGGTTTTTCTGGGTCTGCCTACTCCGTCTATCTTTATTGCCCTGCACTTTTTTATACAGCTGTCGTCTTTTATGCGCATCACGTGACCATACCAACGTAGCCTTCTCTCGAGTAAACAACATCTGATCCCTCTTATTTCTAATTTTTTCCTTAGTTCGTTTATGCTTTGTCGTTCACGTATATTACTATTACACATCCAGCGGAGCATGCAAGCTTCGTTCCTCTCTAGTCTGCGTATATCCTCTGCACACAATGCCCAGGTCTCACTGCCATATATATATATATATATAGAAAAGAATAAAACGAAATTTCATTTCTCACTCTTAGTACGGCTGATACCTAAATACAAGTATGTATACGTACATACATATGTGTGTACAGGCGCATAGTAGTATGTATATATATATACATACATGCACACATATATATGTACGTATGGGTTTACCGAACATCTATTATAATGTTCGGTTTGTTTGTAAACAAACAGCCCGAATTACGCCGTACAGTGCTCGGCAACCATCGTCGCCTCCCCCCCCTTTTTTTAATATATGTGTGCATGTATGTATATATATACATACTACTGTGCGTCTGTACACATATATGTATGTATACATACTTATATTTAGCTATCAGCCGTACTAAGAGTGTGAAATAATTGTGCCGTATTGTTGTTATGTGATGCGAGTGGGATTTTTGTCGTGGGCGGATAGCACGGGGCTCAAGCCTTGGGTGTACACTAAAGGTGATGCCAACATCATTTGGGCAAAGCTGATGGAATATTTTCCACATCATACAGATAATTGTTTCTACTTTTGGCACAAGGCCAGCAATTATCCCAGTGTATTACTGGTACTTTATTTTATCGACCCCGTAAGGATGAAAGGCAAAGTTAACCTCGGCGGGATTTGAACTCAGTCCGTAACTGTGCTGCAAAGCATGGCGTCCGACCCTCTACCGATACTGCCAATCCACCGCCCACATCATACAGATAATGTAGCGCTCACAGCGACGTTGGAGAGAATAAAGTTTGAGCTTTTCTAATCGACTCCAATAGTCAAGGCCTGTCATGCCATCTATCTTTTTTGTAATTGACCTTTGGGGTGCTTCAACTTTCATAATACTTTGTTTTGTGTGGGGTGACCACAGTGGACAACAGTATTCAAGGTGGGGTCGGACAAAAGTGGAGAAGAGAAGGATAACAGTGTGGATATCTCTCGACAGGAACGCATTCTGTGGGCCATATCAACTTTGCTGTTTATATGAGTGGCCCAGCTTATATTGTTGTTCACAATTACTCCCAGGTCTCTGATGTTATTGGATGCCACTAGAGTTTCACCCGAAAGAAGAGAGTATGGTAGTTTCGGGGCATCCTTTTTTCCAAAGTGGATTAATTCAAACTTATCCTCATTCAACAGCATATTATTCATTTCTGCCCATTGGATAACAGCCAGTAAGTCTGACTGAAGGCAAGTCCGATCACCCACCTCATTGATGACCCTTTGGAGCTTGGAATCATCTCCGAAGATTCTGATGTTGCTGTACTTGATGATGTCAGTAATGTCATTAATGTAGATGATGAAAAGAAGTAGGCCCAACACAGTGCCTTGTGGGACGCCACTGCTGACTTTGGCAGGGCTTGATTTTACTCCTTCGACTACAACATGCTGGGTTCTGCCTGTCAGGAAACATTTGATCCACTGTAGTAACCTTCCAGAGACACCAGTATTGGATAGTTTTTTCAGTAGAATCTTATGATCAACCCTGTCGAAGGCCTTGCTGAAGTCAAAGTAGATGACATCAGTGTTGGAGCCCTCTCCCAAGGCTCTCAAAACATTGTCAAAGTGATGCAGGAGCTGCGTTAGGCAGTCCCTTCCATTACAGAACCCATGTTGGTTGGAGTTCAGCAGGCCATTGCTTTCAAGAAAGTGGGTTATTCGTGATCTCACCACCCTCTCAAATACCTTGATAATATGAGAGGTGAGTAAGATCGGACGGTAGTTCACTGCAAGGGACTTATTTCCCTTTTTGAAGACTGGGACAGAAAGTTTTCAGGAATATAGCCAGTGTCCAGTGAGTTCCTCCACAGAATGGCAGGAGGAGATGCAAGTTGGTGTCGACACACCTTCAGGACACAAGCAGGGAACCTGTCAGGGCCTACTGCTGAATTGTGTTTAATTTCAGGGTACCAAACGTTATGTCTGATATAGTGTGTTGGGGGTTAACATCACTGATACGGCCCAGATCGGCCATATCAGGATTGCTGAAACAGAGCAGTATTGTTTCTGCAGCATCTCGCCCATGGTTTTGGCATTGTCTTGGAGTGTGCCATTTTCATCAACTAGGGGGCCAACAGTGGAGACAGTGACCTTGTGTTTTTTAGCAAATGAAAAGAACACTTTAGGGTTGAGTCTGATTTTCTCAATGGCCCACCTCTCTTCAGCTATTCTCTGGTTATTGATGATGGTCATCATGCATTGCTGGAGGTTATATTTTTTTGACTCAAGCAGGGTGATAGCCATTGAATGTGTGTGTTGCTGTTGGCAGTATTTTAGTGTGTTAATTTTTTTGTTTGTTCTTTTTATTTTTCTGATAATTGTTTTTATGTTTTGGGGATACTGATACTGCACTTGGTTTTGTTCACAGGTTTTGGTGGGGTGTGTTTTGTACATATATTTGTGACAGTGTCTACAAAGATCTGCCAAGATGTTTTGATGTTGGTGGAAGTGTGTGCGTGTGTAAAAGACCAGTCAACATGCGATAGTTTGTTCATAATTGCATCCCAGTTGGCATTGTAGAGATTCATGTTATCAAATGGGTGGGCTGGAGAGAGGACCCTGGGATTAGCTTTGGGCTGGTGGAATCTCAGGTTACAAAGAATCATGTCATGGTTTGAGAGAAGGGTTTTTTCCACTGTAATATTATGTATAGTGTTAGTGTGGTTACTAAACACTAGATCCAGAATGTTCTTCTGATGCCTCGTTGGTGCAAGGACAAGTTGGGACAAGAAAAACTCATTCAAGAAGTCAAGAAGTGACTCGACAGCCTCTTTGTCAGTGGTTGAGGCTGTGGAGCCTGGTTTCAAACTACATGTAGACCAATTGACACAGGGTAGATTAAAGTCTCCCATCAAAAGTATGTTGCTAGAATGGCACTGTTTAATAAAGCATTTAATACTGTTGAGGCATTCTTTGAAACAGATTATGGGTGTTTGTGGTGGCCTATAGAGCCCAACTAATGTCAGGTCATTGGCTTTATTGTGCACAGTGACTGATTCACAGTATCCATTAGAGAATGTTGTGTTGCCATCTGCCGTAAAGGAATCATGCAGGAAAATGGCAGTTCCACCCTTCCTTCTGCCAACATGATCTGCACAGATGGTTGTGAAATTTCTCACTCTTACTTCGGCCTCCAAGTGGGAGTTGTCAAGGTGGGTCTCAGTAAGAAGGGAATGTGAAATGGATGGTTACCAACCCAATCCTCAATGAATTGGATCTTCCATTTCTGTGCATTGATGGATGGGCTGATACCTTGTGTATTGAGTAACAATGTGGAGGCTAGTGTGGTGGCTGGTTTTGACTGTTGCAGGGGGCTTGTTTTGTGATTGTGTGTTAGTGACAGCAAGGATGGTGTTGGGTGGTGACTAAAATGTTTTTCTTTATCTCTTTTGCCAGGTTCATGGCTAAAAAAGAAAGTTTTTTTCTTTTGTTCAGGGAGCAGTTTATGATTGGATTTGTGGTTACAACATTGGATAGGGTTGCAGTTCCCTCTTTTGTTGTTGTAGTTGTATTTGTTGTAATTGTGTCTTTGTGAAAAGACTGGAGTATCGTTATTTTTGTTGTTGCATTTGTTGTTGTTGTGATCGTGTCTTTGTCACAAGACTGGAGCAGCATTAGTTTTGTTGTTGTAATCATGTCTTTGTGAGAAGACTGGAGCAGCATTACCGCAGCAGGGGGTGGCTTTATTGTGGTTTGTGGGTTGGCATGAAACCCCTTTTCTGTTTGTGCGTTGTGTCCCAGGAAGATGAGTGAAGGGACAGTCAGTCAGCAGACATAGCCTCTCACGTTGGGAATGTTGGCAGATTTTGGGATTGCGACCTCATCATCATCATCATTCTTCGACTACTGTCGAGATGATGGATCTCACTCTCATGCCCCAGAATTCCCTGTCCCCCATCGCTGCCCCCCGGTCCTGTCTACTGATTCCCGTATCCCTAGAGATCATTATGATCAGAAACAGGACCGGGGAAAGCAGGGGCTGGACCTATATCAACAGGTATACCATATAGTGTGGTTCCCTGAGGAGCAGGAACCCTGGTGCAGTTAGTTGCGAAATCCATCATCTTTTCAAACAGCTAATGATGTGTGTGGGCGCCACTACTACACACATGTGAAAGAATTTGACAGCCAAGTCTTGAAGAAGGTGCTTTCTCCTCCGTGTGGTGGGTTACCCGGCGCCAGATACCAACCTGGCAATTATACCCTCGCCCTAATTGTTCGTGTTGCAAGCACTAGAGTAGTCGCTAACCAAAGCTACGGACCCACTCTATCCGTCTGGAGATACGTTGTACTAGCTTACTAGCAGAGAGTAACGTCAGGGAATGTGACTTTTCCGGCACTGCAGCGCCTTTCGGCGGGCCGTGCTGGTTTTGGATGGCCATTGACTCCAAGAGCTCTAAGAGCTCCCAGGAGTTCCTTTGCCCTTTGACAGGTTTTGTTTTTAGTCCTGCAGGATGTCCAAAGTCACCCTCCTCACCAAGAAATGTTGGTGGGGTTGCCAGTTTAGTCGCCAACGACCCGACCATGAGAGAGGACTGCGACCTATACGTGCATTGGTGTTGGCTGGCAGTGTTAGTGCGCCTAGTACCCGGTAAATGGGTAAATATACAGTCGCTACGTGTGCATAGTCTCTGACGTAGTGAGTAGCGGCATATTTTGGGGTTTCTAGTATGTGTAGTGGGAGGTGCATACAGCTCCATAGATCTGTTTTTTTAAAAGTTCTTTTGACTATGGCATAGTTGTGGTGGTGATGTGGGGGAAGAAGGCATTAGTGGTGATGATGATGATGACAACTGTGGTGGGAGAGAGAGCAGTGGTCCATTACTAGCAGTTGATGTGGTAGAAGATGTAGATGTGGCAGGAGATGGTGACGGTGGTGATGGTGATGGCGATAATGATGGCTGAGTGAGTGGCTGAGTGATACTGTCATTCAGTAGTTCAGCTATTATGCTCCTGGCTTTCTGGCTGTTGTTGTTGTTGTGGCTGTTGTTGTTGTTGTTGTGGCCATTGTTGCTGATGTTGTGTTTGCCCATTGGAGTAAATATGTCGAAGTTTTTCAAAATGGTTTTGAATTAGTTTGAAAGAGACTAAATATATATATATGTATATATATATATTTAATACATTAACAGAGAAAGCTTTAAGCAATACTCCGACCGGCTTCCGTCTCACTCAACAAACATTAGGATATACCTTAGTATAATCCCAATTATACGTTTGGAGTGCTAACTATATGTATTTTGCGGATAGCCAGTTGTATTATTTTATATGAGACATAATTAAATACATCTCACTTTCCAAACGATCGTTTCATTATAAGTTTTCTACAAGTTGGGAAAATAATGTCCAGGTTATGTAGAAGCCTACACATAGTCCATAGGAATATATGTAGGTGGGCACTTATAAATCATCAGTGGATGCCCGACAATATCGATATAAAAAAAACCTTACCGATATTAATATTCAGCGATGGTACCCGTCAGTGTTAGAGTGACCGCCAAATTTGAAATTCCGGCAACATCCATCTTCCACGCTTGCATGGGTTTGGACGGGAGTTTTCCCACTTGAGGCAAGAGTGGTTGTCTTGCTCAGGACTGTCTGGCGGGTTTTCTACGGCTGGATGTCCTTCCTAACACCAACCACGTTTACAGTGTGGAACTGGGAGGTTTTTACTGTGTTACCTACATGGCCACATTACAGCGTGGACTGTGTGATTTTTTGTCGTGAAACCTACACGACCTCATTTGTTTCGGACTGGATGTTGTGGTACCAACATAACTTTACATCGAAAGGGGGTGGTGTGGATGGGGTGGAGGTAGTGGGATGGGGGGGGGGGTATTTTTGTTAAGAGGTACCTACTGACTGTAGGTTTCGCTTTGTATACATATATATTATATATATATGTACATACATATACATGTATGTATGTATATATTATATAAATATATATGTGTGTGTGTTAAGTATATATATATGTGTAATATATATATATATATATATTTATATATATATATATATATATATATAATATATATATTATGGGGGCACATGGCTTAGTGGTTAGAGCATTGGCCTTGCAATCGAAAGGTTGTGAGTTCAATTCTCAGACTGGGTGATGTGTTGTTTCCTTGAGCAAGACACTTTATTTCACATTGCTCCAGTTTACTCAGCTGTAGAAATGAGACTGGGGTCCCTATCATTCCACTATAAAGTGGACGTGTAGGCGCCACAAAATAAAAAGCACCCAGCACTCACTGTAAATGAGGTTGGTGTTAGGAAGGGCATCCAGCTGTAGAAATCAAGCCAGAATCAGTTCCCGTCCCACTCTTGCAAGCAGGGAAAAAGCGGACGTAAAATGAAATGATGATGATATATATAAATGAAAAGTATAGAAATTATTGTGAGTAAGAAGCCAACAGTATTTCATTATATATATGTGAGGGCGGTGGATTGGCAGTATCGGTAGAGGGTCGGACACCATGCTTTCCAGCATAGTTACGTCCCTTTACGATCTGAGTTCAAATCCCGCCGAGGTTGACTTTGATTTCATCCTTACGGGGTCGATAAAATAAAGTACCAGTAATGCACTGGGTAATTGCTGGCCTTGTGCCTAAAGTAGAAACAATTATATATAAGTGACTATAGCGTTAAAATGGAATATTATCGCGGTTTTTTAAAAAAAAGACCGAGATTAGTCACAATTAATTTTAAGCACTCTAGGAAAGAAATCCGAGTATAAATATAAATGAGAAGTATAGAAATTATTGTGAGCAATATATAAGTGACTATAGCGTCAAAATGGAAAAATAGTTAACGTAAGATGTGGGAAAATAATTCAAACTCAATTCAAAAAGAATCAGGACATAGATTCATCCACAGAATTTAGTGAAATCCAGGGAAAAATCAATAGAGCCTTAACTCAGAATAAAATAAAGTTTAAAATACTCATCCTTCAATTTGGAAAAACTACAAATGCTCTGTATAGTCTTAAAAAAGACTATTTCACGAAACTTTCAGTGGGGATGGTTTACGGTTGGAGTCGATCATCAGCAGAGCTCAAAGACACGATAACCAAAGTTTATATATAAGCAAAGGGAGATTTAATTTGTTGGTAATTCAACAAATTTTATCTGATGAGAGCGTACCAAAGTTTACATTTATTAATATCATTAATACCATTAATATATATATATATATATAAATATATATATATAATATATGCAAAAGTTTTATTTAAATTGTTGGGATACAACAAGCAAATATTTTTATAACTGATATAAAGCACTCAACAAGTATTTGGAGTAAACATACGATATTAACAAATGGAAACTATATTTATAAAACCGTATTTATTTCATTATACATATTTCAAGGACACCAAGTTAAATTATGGTGTGCTTTCATCAGACAAAATATAATATAGATCAGTTTTATAAATAAATATTGACAAACCCTTAAAAAATGCAACCATTACTGTTGGAAGCTCCCGGATAGTGGAGTTGTTTACTTATATTATTATTAGTATTGGATATTTTTATTTTTAAAATAAGCCGTTGGGTTACAGAGAAAGAAAAAGAAGGAGAGAGAGAAAAAGAGAGAAAGAAAGAAAAAAGAGAGAAAAGAGAGAGAAATACCAAAACAACAGAGAGAGAAAGATATAGATAGAGAGAGGAGACAGAGAGAATATATATATATAATATATATATATATAAAATATATGTATATATCATATATATATATATATTATGGTTCTTACATATTTATCCTTATCGAGCCCTCTTTGGATTTTAGTCTTCGCGTTTATTATTATTACCATAATAATAATAGGGCGGGGGATTGGCAGTATCGGTAGAGGGTCATACGCCATGTTTTGCAGCATAGAGTTACGGCCCTTTATTATCTGAGTTCAAATCCCGCCGAAGTTTACTTTGCCTTTCATCCTTTCGAGGGCGATAAAATAAAGAACCAATAATACACTGGGATAATTGCTGGCCTTGTGCCAAAAGAAAAAAAACAATTATTACTATATGATTTATATATATACACATACACACACACATAGGTTTAAGTTTTCGTGTATGTGCTCATGTACACAACAGCCCCATGTCACTGAACACGTATTTTGTGTCTGCATATAAATATATAAAATTAAGTTTTCGTGTATGTGCTCATGTACACAACAGCCCCATGTCACTGAACACGTATTTTGTGTCTGCATATAAATATATAAAATTAAAAGTCAGGTGAACTTCTTAACTACCAGGTGTAACGAATAGAAGCTGTTTCAAAAAAAATAAACCACTAAAAAAAAATCACGAAGCATTGTGTTTCCCCAATTATAAGCCCTAGAATATTTTTATGTTGTCTAAACTGAAAATCAGCCCTAACGCATTTTGGTGATAAAAATTAATTTAAAAAATAATATAAACCGGATATTCAGAGTCTTGTTCATTACTAATATATGACATTCTTTACATATTATTAACTCTATATATATCCTTTATTTTTTACATCACTTTAATGATACTTTTATAAAAACTCTTGTACTATTATTCGAGGTTAACTTTGCCTTTCATCCTTACGGGGTCGATACAATAAAGTACCAGTAATGTACTGTAATAATTGCTGGCCTTGTGCCTAAAGTAGAAACAATTATTATTTTTGCGCATGTGTGTAAAAGTATAAGCCCTACCCACCCGAAAATAAGCCCAAGTGCCTCTTTTTTTTTTTTTGTTAGGGAAAAATAATATAAGAATAGCCATATAATAGTGGGAAACACTGTAGACGTGTTACATTATTTCTCTTCTTCTTTCAGACCTTGACCGCTTCGCGATAAACATCAATTATAGGATCTCGTGTCTTTTGTTTATCACATTTATTTATTTATTTTTGCCTTCCAAAATGGAGGTGGCGAGTTCTGCTGCCTCGAGTACTCCTGTCTCTTCGGCAAAAACATTAATTGCTGATTATTTACAACCACTTTATGTTGTTATATTCGGTATGACCATCCTAGCTGTTATACTTTTCGTCTCACTGAAACATCTGAGATATCACCATCAACCAGAGGTACATCTACCGCCAATGAAGAAAAGAGACATGACAATAGCCGAACTAAAGCAATACGATGGAACCGGTGAGGACGGCCGTATATGTATTGCTGTAAACAGAAAAATATTTGATGTTACTCGAGGAAGGAAATACTATGGACAAGGTAATTATTGTCATTTTTTTTTATTTTTTGTTTTTGTTGGTTTTTATCATCATTATAAACTCATTAATATCGTAATTATTGCTATTCGTGTTCAGGACAAACCGTTTTTACACCCGGTTTCAATTTCGTGTTGTTATGTATTTCATTTACATTGTTATGGTCTTAGATAGCATAAAAATAATACTAATGTATAAATGCCTGTGTTACACATTCTAATTTTGCTGTTTTTTCATTAAATATTAATATTTTCATTAAATATTAATATTAAATATTAAATAAAAACAAATCTAAATCTTTATTATTCTAATTCAGAAAGAACGAACTCTGAAGCCCGGTTGTTAACATGTTCTCTTCATTTTATTATAGACTTTTAAATGCTTTTTATTTAATAACATCATGAATATCACGTAGTATAATCTTCACAAATTCTGTAAAATATGAAACCTTGCGTATCTATGAAACAAATAGCAACTCTTTGTTTAAATATTCCTGCCTATTCAAAATTCTGTCTTTGTTTATGTTATCAATTCTAATGTTCTATTGACATTTAACGAGCTTGTGGTGGTAGTTGGTGGTTACATATTTCAGTTTTCTATGGTCTTTCGTTCTTACACCAGCTTCCAGTATTGCTGTTGTTCATACTTTTTTGGGGGGGTTTTAAATATATTCTCTGTTATCCTATCACACACAAATATTTACAGACAACCACACATGTGCATATTTATCTATTATATATATATATATATAGATATATATATTTATTTATTTATTTATATATATTTTTATTTATTTATATATATATTTATTTATTTATATATATATTTATATATTTATTTATTTATATATATATTTATATATATATTTATTTATTTATATATATATTTATTTATATATATATTTATTTATATATTTATATATATTTATTTATATATATATATTTATATATTTATATATATATATATTTATTTATATATATATATTTATTTATACATACATTTATAGATATACATTAAAATATATATATATTTCTACCGAATTTATACTACAGTACATACTAAATATATAGTATGTACTGTAGTTTGGTAGAAATATCCAGGATAAGAGCACGCAGTCCATAGGACGAGTAAAGTATAATTAATTACAAGAGTAATGTATATATATATATATATACACGAGAAAAGTCCAAAGAAAAACAAATAACACGGGGGAACAGTGAAATACAATGATGACAGATGTGTTTTTATGCGTACATACACATACAGATATACACACACATGCACTATGTGTGTGTGTGTATCCTCGTTATGATTTCCATGCTCGCAAGGGTTGGACAGATCCTTTTCAGTCCAGCATCTCTCCATTCACTGCGTCCCTTAGTCGTCTCCTCTTTGAAATCAGTTCTAACCACCTTCATCCAGGTCTTTCTCGAACTTCCTCTACTGGGGCTTCCCTCCTATGGGATTTCTTGGCACTTCTTCACCCAGTGATTATCATCCATACCAATGTAGTCTCCTGTGCACCTACATCCAATTCCTCTTGTACCCATGCTTGCTTCATTTCTCTCCAGCCTTTACATGTCCTCTGCATTCATTGCCCACGTCTCACCAACATGCAGCATGACATTTCTCTCGGGTGTTTAGAGGCGTATCTCGGGTATGGCAAGCATGGTACGTGTCATAGGCGCCACATGAAAGGAACACCACTTGGACTAGAAGCACATTCTATTAAAGTCAAATAAGCCTCGTCACAGAGTGAAAAAATAAACTCCTTCAGATGTATGATTGATTATCATGGGTGAGGTCATTGGTGGCTGAATCATTAAATCATTTATATAAATTATTACACCCATAGATAAAAATACAATGCTTGGCAGGGGCACAATTTCACTGCTTGTCGTAGGCGCTATTTTACCTAGTTATGCCACTGCAGGCGTCATACAGCCAACATTTTGTTCGTAAAGAAAAACCTCTTGTTGTCAAGAAGTAGCAGTTCCCTAAACTTCTTCCATCCTGCCATTTTTCTAGTTCCTATGCTCACAGAGCACCCTCTTCCACTGCTAATTATATAGCCTATATAACAGAAACTTTCAGCCACTTCTATGGGTTTCATTGTGAATGGAAAAAGTTTGTCTTATATCTTACTTTCAATTGTCCCTGAATACCTACTGCATTGTGTACATTGTATAGAGTTTATGCCTACCTCTTTCCTACATATTAAGCAAGACCACTTCCCTAAAGAGATCAGTGCCCTATCTTCTTTCCTACTTATTAACATTTTGGCCCTTTTGATTTTAAGTTTCGTTTCCATAGCTGGAATATATTCTCTAGTTCTTCCACAGATTCAGCTGTAAAGACCAAATCATCAGCATACAGATTTCCCATAGGTAACCAGGCTAAACTCCTCTGTTATGGCCTAGAGGACTATGATAAACAGGAGTGGATTAAGAACTGAATCCTGATGAACTACTACCTGTACCTTGAATTCCTCACTAAACTCACTTTCTACTCTCATTTTATTTACAGCTCCTCTTTCATGTTTTCCACAGCTTTTACAAGCCACTCCTCTACACCTAATTTCTTAAGGATCAGCAGATGACAGATCAGGGTACTCTGTCAAAAGCTTTCTCTAGATCACAGGTTCTCAACCCATTTAGGCCAAACGCCCCCTTTTGTTCCTCGAAATCACGAAACGCCCCTACCCTATTTTTCCATTTTTCAATATACTACTGATTTTGATATCAGTAGATTACTGAAAAATTAATATTCCAAAGATACCATTGCAGGCAGCTGAGAGTATAAATACAAATACATTCCTTGAAAGGAAATATATAAATTTCAAAAAAAGGAACATAAATGTTCTTTTTTATGAATAAAGACCAGTTGAATTTGTTATATTCCCACCAGGCGTTACCAGCTATTTTGAACATTTATACAAGAGCAGCTCTATCCCAAGAGTGCTCTTATCTGGAAGAAAGTGGCAATTATATCATTTCAAAGCTTTCCAATTTTCCCTTTAATGAAACGGACAGAATAAATGTTGATATCTA
Organism: Eledone cirrhosa; assembly: GCA_964016885.1. NCBI lineage: Eukaryota > Metazoa > Mollusca > Cephalopoda > Octopoda > Eledonidae > Eledone > Eledone cirrhosa. The sequence goes on from OZ024744.1 coordinate 93,489,796, forward strand.
ACTTGATGTCCTCCCGCTCCGCTTTGTGAGCTTAGAGACCACGGAAGAGGGTTTTCATGACCACGCGGGAGGGTATATTTATTAGTAAATGGTAAAATATATACAACAAATGAGTAAGTCAATTGCAGTAGATGGTTTCCAGTCCAGTCAGACTGCAACTACAAATAAAATAATTGTTAGTTTGCTTTATAACAATAGCATATCCAAGTTTTCGGATAAATCAACTTACTTTAACTTTGACCTCATTTCAATGGAACCCTTGAGCTTCATGGAGTCTAGCTAACTCTGACGTGAGACTGAATTTTCATAAGATGTAGCCAGAGATCTCCACGTGTAATTACATTGTAGCGGTTGCGAGCCTTACTGTGCAGTCTGGAAACAGCACCAAACCTCCTCTCGACTAAGTATGAGCTTGGAAAAGGCAGAGCAAATCTCTTAGCCTCTGCATGTAGGAGTGGAAATCGACGCTGAATTTCCTCTTGCATCCAAAAAAGGGGTTCAGACCATAGTTATGCTGTCTGCGTGCTCATTCAAATGCATTCACACTGGCTGTCTCAAAGACATACAAATATGGCTTATAAAACTTACCAAAGTAAAGAGACTTCCAGTGCTCCAAACTCCCCCCCCCCCTCCCCCACGCAACCTGGCACCCAAACGCCCCCCTCCCCCCTGGAGTTCCGAAAACGCCCCCCAGGGGTGCATATGACCCCCATTGAGAACCTTTGCTCTAGATCAACAAAAGATAGATATAGAGGCTAACTTGTAGCTAAAAACTTTTCTTGTAGTTGTTTTACTAAAAAGAGGGCATCTGTGGAGCTCTGCCTGACATGAAACCAAACTGCATCTCATCTAATTTGACTCTTTCTCTAATTAGCTGTGCCATAACACTGTCACTTTCATAACTTGATCAATTAGTTTTATTCCCCTGTAGTTGCTCCTTTCTGGAGAAACACCTTTACCCTTGTAGCAATTAATGATTATGCTGTTGCACTAGTCATTGGGTATGGCCCCATCTTGTATTATCTGATTGACGATGTGGGTGACTAGCTCAACTTTCACTTACCCAGATGCTTTCAGCATCTCAGAAACTATATCAGGCGATCCCATGACTTTACCATTTTTCATCTCCGTGATTACTTCTTTGACCCGGTCTCTCTGTTGGGCCAGTTGGAGTTAGTCTCCCTTCCTCCCATTCATTATCCCTTTTTGCCTTTCATCCTTACGGGCGTCGATAAAATAAAGTACCAGTAATACACTGGGTATTTGCTGGCCTTGTGCTAAAAGTAGAAACAATTATCCTTTCATAGTAACATTTCCAGGCCTCTTTCCTCTGAATACCAGTGGTGCTAAGTGCACCAGTGTCATGTTGAACACACTTTTCCCGAACAGTATCCTTATTCATAATGACATACTACCACTGCTAGCTGCAAAAGGCTTCTCCCTCAGAATGAAAGGCAGACTGTATGATGCGTGTATCCGAGCAGCGATGTTGCATGGTAGTGAGACCTGGGCGCTGAAGGTGGAAGACTTACGTAGATTAGAGAGAAACGAAGCCTGCATGCTCCGATGGATGTGTAACAGTAATATACGTGAACGACAAAGCATAAATGAATTGAGAGAGAGACTGTGCATAAGAGAAATCAAATGCTGTGTGCAGGAGAGGCGGTTGCGTTGGTATGGACATGTGATGCGTATGAAGGATGACAGCTGCATAAAAAGGTGCAGAGCACTAGAAGTTGATGGAAACCGCGGAGTGGGGAGACCCAAGATGACCTGGGATGAGGTGATAAAAGCCAACCTTACCCAATTACACCTCTCAAAGACAATGACACACGACCGTGACTTCTGGCGTCACGCAGTAATACAGAGTACCCGACCTTCCATGGGTACATGCTGAAGCATATAAACAATATGCCCCCACACCCCCCACTGCAAGGTGGTCGTGGAGGTGCCACGGCAAAAAAGCACCCAGCCCACACTGTAAAGTGGACGTGTAGGCGCCACGAAAAAGCACCCAGCACTCACTGTAAATGAGGTTGGTGTTAGGAAGGGCATCCAGCTGTAGAAATCAAGCCAGATCAGTTCCTGTATGAGCAAGGCATGGTCAGCCGACCAGACACTGCCCACAACAGGACAACCCGTCTAACCCATGCTAGCGTGGAAGAACGGACGTAAAACGGTGATGATGATGATGATACTACGATGCAATGCAGAACATCTCATGTCTCTGACCTTTACAGTGCAAATTATTGGAAAATATCTTTCTCTCAGCCTCTTTTCATGCTATGTATACCTGTCGCCTAGCTTCTGTTTTAGCTACTTGCTCTCTACACTACTGCCCCCATTTTTCCAGTCTTTCCATGTTTCTTGTTTTTAATAGCTTGATCTACTAGGCTGTTCCACCACCATCACATCCTGTCTTGCTGGTGCTTTGCTCCAGCCACAAGTCTCTTCAGTAGTCTGTAGTAGGCTATCACATAAAGACTTCCAGTTGTCCTCTATGTCATATGTGTCTATCTCATCTTCCTTCTCGTGTGCCTCAAAGCTTTCCAGAACTTTTACTTAACAGAAAGGTCCTTTAGCCTCCAAACTCTCCTCCACCAGATTTTCCTGTTTCCTTTTCTGACTTAAGCTTATTCTGATGTTGCTAATAAATGAATTATGTTGGGCAGTGCATTCTTCTCTGGACAAGGTCTTAAGATTTATAATCATCTGTCTATTTCATTTTCTAACAAGTACAAAGTCACTTTGTTTTGTGTGTTCACCTGACTGGTAGGTTATCAGGTGGTTAGCCAGTTTCCTGAAGTTAGTGCTGAAAATGGTTAAATCACTTGCATCACAGAATTCCAGGAGTTTTATTCCCTCTTAATTTTTCTAGCCATAGCCATAGCCACTGTGTAGACTGGTGTAGCTATCTTGAGCTGTCTAACACAGCCATAGTCACTGTAGACTGGTGTAGGTATCTTGAGCTGTCTAACACAGCCATAGCCACTGTGTAGACTGGTGTAGCTATCTTGAGCTGTCTAACACAGCCATAGTCACTGTGTAGACTGGTGTAGCTATCTTGGGCTGTCTAACACAGCCATAGCCACTGTGTAGACTAGTGTAGCTATCTTGAGCTGTCTAACACAGCCATAGTCACTGTGTAGACTGGTGTAGCTATCTTGAGCTGTCTAACACAGCCATAGTCACTGTGTAGACTGGTGTAGGTATCTTGAGCTGTCTAACACAGCCATAGTCACTGTAGACTGGTGTAGGTATCTTGAGCTGTCTAACACAGCCATAGTCACTGTGTAGACTGGTGTAGCTATCTTGAGCTGTCTAACACAGCCATAGTCACTGTAGACTGGTGTAGGTATCTTGAGCTGTCTAACACAGCCATAGCCACTGTGTAGACTGGTGTAGCTATCTTGAGCTGTCTAACACAGCCATAGCCACTGTGTAGACTGGTGTAGCTATCTTGGGCTGTCTAACACAGCCATAGCCACTGTGTAGACTGGTGTAGCTATCTTGAGCTGTCTAACACAGCCATAGTCACTGTGTAGACTGGTGTAGCTATCTTGAGCTGTCTAACACAGCCATAGCCACTGTGTAGACTGGTGTAGCTATCTTGAGCTGTCTAACACAGCCATAGTCACTGTGTAGACTGGTGTAGCTATCTTGAGCTGTCTAACACAGCCATAGCCACTGTGTAGACTGGTGTAGGTATCTTGAGCTGTCTAACACAGCCATAGTCACTGTGTAGACTGGTGTAGCTATCTTGAGCTGTCTAACACAGCCATAGCCACTGTGTAGACTGGTGTAGGTATCTTGAGCTGTCTAACACAGCCATAGCCACTGTGTAGACTGGTGTAGCTATCTTGGGCTGTCTAACACAGCCATAGCCACTGTGTAGACTGGTGTAGCTATCTTGGGCTGTCTAACACAGCCATAGCCACTGTGTAGACTGGTGTAGCTATCTTGGGCTGTCTAACACAGCCATAGCCACTGTGTAGACTGGTGTAGCTATCTTGAGCTGTCTAACACAGCCATAGTCACTGTAGACTGGTGTAGCTATCTTGGGCTGTCTAACACAGCCATAGTCACTGTGTAGACTGGTGTAGCTATCTTGGGCTGTCTAACACAGCCATAGTCACTGTGTAGACTGGTGTAGCTATCTTGAGCTGTCTAACACAGCCATAGCCACTGTGTAGACTGGTGTAGCTATCTTGGGCTGTCTAACACAGCCATAGTCACTGTGTAGACTGGTGTAGCTATCTTGAGCTGTCTAACACAGCCATAGTCACTGTAGACTGGTGTAGCTATCTTGGGCTGTCTAACACAGCCATAGTCACTGTGTAGACTGGTGTAGCTATCTTGAGCTGTCTAACACAGCCATAGTCACTGTAGACTGGTGTAGCTATCTTGAGCTGTCTAACACAGCCATAGCCACTGTGTAGACTGGTGTAGGTATCTTGAGCTGTCTAACACAGCCATAGTCACTGTAGACTGGTGTAGCTATCTTGGGCTGTCTAACACAGCCATAGTCACTGTGTAGACTGGTGTAGCTATCTTGGGCTGTCTAACACAGCCATAGCCACTGTGTAGACTGGTGTAGCTATCTTGAGCTGTCTAACACAGCCATAGTCACTGTGTAGACTGGTGTAGCTATCTTGAGCTGTCTAACACAGCCATAGCCACTGTGTAGACTGGTGTAGCTATCTTGAGCTGTCTAACACAGCCATAGCCACTGTGTAGACTGGTGTAGGTATCTTGAGCTGTCTAACACAGCCATAGTCACTGTAGACTGGTGTAGCTATCTTGGGCTGTCTAACACAGCCATAGTCACTGTGTAGACTGGTGTAGCTATCTTGGGCTGTCTAACACAGCCATAGCCACTGTGTAGACTGGTGTAGCTATCTTGAGCTGTCTAACACAGCCATAGTCACTGTAGACTGGTGTAGCTATCTTGGGCTGTCTAACACAGCCATAGTCACTGTGTAGACTGGTGTAGCTATCTTGGGCTGTCTAACACAGCCATAGCCACTGTGTAGACTGGTGTAGCTATCTTGAGCTGTCTAACACAGCCATAGCCACTGTGTAGACTGGTGTAGGTATCTTGAGCTGTCTAACACAGCCATAGCCACTGTGTAGACTGGTGTAGGTATCTTGAGCTGTCTAACACAGCCATAGTCACTGTGTAGACTGGTGTAGCTATCTTGAGCTGTCTAACACAGCCATAGTCACTGTAGACTGGTGTAGCTATCTTGGGCTGTCTAACACAGCCATAGTCACTGTGTAGACTGGTGTAGCTATCTTGGGCTGTCTAACACAGCCATAGCCACTGTGTAGACTGGTGTAGCTATCTTGAGCTGTCTAACACAGCCATAGTCACTGTGTAGACTGGTGTAGCTATCTTGAGCTGTCTAACACAGCCATAGCCACTGTGTAGACTGGTGTAGCTATCTTGAGCTGTCTAACACAGCCATAGCCACTGTGTAGACTGGTGTAGGTATCTTGAGCTGTCTAACACAGCCATAGCCACTGTGTAGACTGGTGTAGGTATCTTGAGCTGTCTAACACAGCCATAGTCACTGTGTAGACTGGTGTAGCTATCTTGAGCTGTCTAACACAGCCATAGCCACTGTGTAGACTGGTGTAGCTATCTTGAGCTGTCTAACACAGCCATAGTCACTGTGTAGACTGGTGTAGCTATCTTGAGCTGTCTAACACAGCCATAGTCACTGTGTAGACTGGTGTAGCTATCTTGAGCTGTCTAACACAGCCATAGCCACTGTGTAGACTGGTGTAGCTATCTTGAGCTGTCTAACACAGCCATAGTCACTGTGTAGACTGGTGTAGCTATCTTGAGCTGTCTAACACAGCCATAGCCACTGTGTAGACTGGTGTAGCTATCTTGAGCTGTCTAACACAGCCATAGCCACTGTGTAGACTGGTGTAGCTATCTTGAGCTGTCTAACACAGCCATAGTCACTGTGTAGACTGGTGTAGCTATCTTGAGCTGTCTAACACAGCCATAGCCACTGTGTAGACTGGTGTAGCTATCTTGAGCTGTCTAACACAGCCATAGTCACTGTGTAGACTGGTGTAGCTATCTTGAGCTGTCTAACACAGCCATAGCCACTGTGTAGACTGGTGTAGCTATCTTGAGCTGTCTAACACAGCCATAGTCACTGTGTAGACTGGTGTAGCTATCTTGAGCTGTCTAACACAGCCATAGCCACTGTGTAGACTGGTGTAGCTATCTTGAGCTGTCTAACACAGCCATAGCCACTGTGTAGACTGGTGTAGCTATCTTGAGCTGTCTAACACAGCCATAGTCACTGTGTAGACTGGTGTAGCTATCTTGAGCTGTCTAACACAGCCATAGCCACTGTGTAGACTGGTGTAGGTATCTTGAGCTGTCTAACACAGCCATAGTCACTGTGTAGACTGGTGTAGCTATCTTGGGCTGTCTAACACAGCCATAGCCACTGTGTAGACTGGTGTAGGTATCTTGAGCTGTCTAACACAGCCATAGCCACTGTGTAGACTGGTGTAGCTATCTTGGGCTGTCTAACACAGCCATAGTCACTGTGTAGACTGGTGTAGCTATCTTGGGCTGTCTAACACAGCCATAGTCACTGTAGACTGGTGTAGCTATCTTGAGCTGTCTAACACAGCCATAGCCACTGTGTAGACTGGTGTAGCTATCTTGAGCTGTCTAACACAGCCATAGCCACTGTGTAGACTGGTGTAGCTATCTTGAGCTGTCTAACACAGCCATAGTCACTGTGTAGACTGGTGTAGCTATCTTGAGCTGTCTAACACAGCCATAGTCACTGTGTAGACTGGTGTAGCTATCTTGGGCTGTCTAACACAGCCATAGTCACTGTAGACTGGTGTAGCTATCTTGAGCTGTCTAACACAGCCATAGTCACTGTGTAGACTGGTGTAGCTATCTTGAGCTGTCTAACACAGCCATAGCCACTGTGTAGACTGGTGTAGCTATCTTGGGCTGTCTAACACAGCCATAGTCACTGTGTAGACTGGTGTAGCTATCTTGGGCTGTCTAACACAGCCATAGTCACTGTGTAGACTGGTGTAGCTATCTTGAGCTGTCTAACACAGCCATAGCCACTGTGTAGACTGGTGTAGCTATCTTGGGCTGTCTAACACAGCCATAGTCACTGTGTAGACTGGTGTAGGTATCTTGAGCTGTCTAACACAGCCATAGTCACTGTGTAGACTGGTGTAGCTATCTTGAGCTGTCTAACACAGCCATAGTCACTGTGTAGACTGGTGTAGCTATCTTGAGCTGTCTAACACAGCCATAGTCACTGTGTAGACTGGTGTAGCTATCTTGAGCTGTCTAACACAGCCATAGTCACTGTGTAGACTGGTGTAGCTATCTTGAGCTGTCTAACACAGCCATAGTCACTGTGTAGACTGGTGTAGCTATCTTGAGCTGTCTAACACAGCCATAGTCACTGTGTAGACTGGTGTAGCTATCTTGAGCTGTCTAACACAGCCATAGCCACTGTGTAGACTGGTGTAGCTATCTTGTGCTGTCTAACACAGCCATAGCCACTGTGTAGACTGGTGTAGCTATCTTGAGCTGTCTAACACAGCCATAGCCACTGTGTAGACTGGTGTAGCTATCTTGAGCTGTCTAACACAGCCATAGTCACTGTGTAGACTGGTGTAGCTATCTTGAGCTGTCTAACACAGCCATAGTCACTGTGTAGACTGGTGTAGCTATCTTGGGCTGTCTAACACAGCCATAGCCACTGTGTAGACTGGTGTAGCTATCTTGTGCTGTCTAACACAGCCATAGCCACTGTGTAGACTGGTGTAGCTATCTTGAGCTGTCTAACACAGCCATAGCCACTGTGTAGACTGGTGTAGCTATCTTGAGCTGTCTAACACAGCCATAGCCACTGTGTAGACTGGTGTAGCTATCTTGAGCTGTCTAACACAGCCATAGCCACTGTGTAGACTGGTGTAGCTATCTTGGGCTGTCTAACACAGCCATAGCCACTGTGTAGACTGGTGTAGCTATCTTGAGCTGTCTAACACAGCCATAGTCACTGTGTAGACTGGTGTAGCTATCTTGAGCTGTCTAACACAGCCATAGCCACTGTGTAGACTGGTGTAGCTATCTTGGGCTGTCTAACACAGCCATAGCCACTGTGTAGACTGGTGTAGCTATCTTGGGCTGTCTAACACAGCCATAGCCACTGTGTAGACTGGTGTAGCTATCTTGAGCTGTCTAACACAGCCATAGCCACTGTGTAGACTGGTGTAGCTATCTTGAGCTGTCTAACACAGCCATAGCCACTGTGTAGACTGGTGTAGGTATCTTGAGCTGTCTAACACAGCCATAGCCACTGTGTAGACTGGTGTAGCTATCTTGAGCTGTCTAACACAGCCATAGTCACTGTGTAGACTGGTGTAGCTATCTTGGGCTGTCTAACACAGCCATAGCCACTGTGTAGACTGGTGTAGCTATCTTGAGCTGTCTAACACAGCCATAGCCACTGTGTAGACTGGTGTAGGTATCTTGAGCTGTCTAACACAGCCATAGTCACTGTAGACTGGTGTAGGTATCTTGAGCTGTCTAACACAGCCATAGCCACTGTGTAGACTGGTGTAGGTATCTTGAGCTGTCTAACACAGCCATAGTCACTGTGTAGACTGGTGTAGCTATCTTGAGCTGTCTAACACAGCCATAGTCACTGTGTAGACTGGTGTAGCTATCTTGAGCTGTCTAACACAGCCATAGCCACTGTGTAGACTGGTGTAGCTATCTTGAGCTGTCTAACACAGCCATAGCCACTGTGTAGACTGGTGTAGCTATCTTGAGCTGTCTAACACAGCCATAGCCACTGTGTAGACTGGTGTAGCTATCTTGAGCTGTCTAACACAGCCATAGTCACTGTGTAGACTGGTGTAGGATTCTTGGGCTGTCTAACACAGCCATAGCCACTGTATCAGTCTGTCTACCTATTTAACTATCTATCTATTTATCTATCTATCCCTATATATATATGATTACACACATGTATGCGTATATATAAACATGCATAGCATATATTAGCACTGTAATTATTACCAAATATTTCAAAAGTAGATCAGCATAACATGTGACCAGAATAATATCATGTAACATGTCAAAAGAATGGTAGAATATGTATAGCAAAACATAATACACACACACTCGCATGCATGCACACACTCACATGCATACACACAAACACATATATGTATACATACAGAGGAAAACAAGTGCCATGATCCCTTCTGAGAAATGGCTCTGCTAAGTGTGTAGGTAGGAAAAAGGTGGGTAGAAATTCCATCCTCTCTCCCAAATGCAAACTATGGGTACACAAAAGATTTAACGGGATCTCAGGCAAACTAACAAAAAATATTGGTTTTGTATGTGGTCAATGCACAGGAGCAGTAATTAGCAAGAGCTAACAGGAAACAAACTCCTTTAAATGCCCAGAAGAATTTGTAGATGTAGTTGATAGTTTTTGCTACCTGGGTGAGCAAATTAGCAGTGAAGATTGATGTTCTGAAAGCAAAATATCCAGAGGGAGAACGGGATGGAAAAAATTCAGAGAGTTACTACTACTACTAACTGCAAAAAGTTTTTCCCTTAAAATGAAAGGTAGATTATATGATGTGTGTATACAAACAGCAATGTTGCTTGGTAAGGAGACCTGAGCACTGTGCAGAGGACCTACACAGATTGGAAAGAAATGAAGCTTGCATGTTCCAATATACATGAATGGCAAAGCCTAAATGAACTGAGGGAGAAAATGGGCATAAGAGGGATCAGATGCTGTGTGTAGGAGAGAAGATTGCATTGGTATGATCGGTCATGTGATGCGTATGGAGGATGAGAGCTGTATAAAAAGGTGCATGGTGCTCACAGTTTGATGGAAGAGAAAGACCTAGGAAAGCTTGGTATGAAGTGATAAAAGCTGGCCTCATTCAGTTACACCTCTCAAAGACAAATACAGAGAATTGAGTTCTTTGGCATTATGTAGTATTGCAAAAGACCCATCTTCCCATGTGTACGGGATTAAGCAAATATCTAGTGGCCTCTAGAATGCATCACTTCTCCCCCTCTCACTTCCATATATCTACCATGTCTTAACAGTCCATCCTTTACCAGCTAAGTACCCCCACCTTATAATCTAGAGCAGTAGTATCATCGTGTACTGCTACTAGGACAAAGGAGACGCATAAGAGAGAGGTACCTACAGAGACACCAAGTTGATGGAGTAGATCATGAAAGTTGTTAAAAGCGTTATAGCACAACTAATTAATTAGGAGCAGAAATAAGCTGCCCTAAACACGAGTTTATTTTGCTTAATGGTTGGTTAATCCAGCCTTACTTATATACATCCGACAGGCTTCTGCAGAGTTTCTGTCTAACTAATTTCACTAACAAGTATTGTTAAATCAGCCTGAAAATAAGGTAAAAGAGTCGCATCCTAGGTGTCATGCATTGGGACCAAACCCAGAACTACTTGGTTGCAAAGGGAACACTCTTAATCACAGAGCTAAGCTTACACCAGCTTTTTTTCATTATTAAACCTTGATGGTTTGGTTGTATTAGTAGAGCATCGGGCAACAGGTTTATTGTATAGAGTTACTGTCCTTTACATTCTCAGTTCAAATCACGTCAAGGTTAGCTCTACCTTTCGTCCTTATGTGGTCAATAAAATAAAGTACCAATCGCGGACAATTTAATTAACTTCCCCCCCCCCCCCTCCCCCAAAAAGAAAACAACCGTTGACCTTGTGCCTAAATTAGAAAACATTATTAACCCTTTAGCATTTACATTACCCTATATATACTATTGTCTTTTTGTGGTAAAGGCTTTATCTTACATAATATCTTACATAATATTGAATCTATTAGATTTTAATATCATTTATTTTGAGAACAATACATTAACATCACTGTGAGGGTCCAGTAACAGCCAGTTTAAGCTAGTTTGAACAGAAAGAGGTGAGAAAATTCTGGCTGGATATGGCTGGTTTAAATGCTAAATGGTTAAACCCTGAATCAGTTGGACATTTCTTCTATATGGTATCTCTCTGTACAGCGAGTGGATTTTAATGTCTAGTTAATTCTACAGGAGGATCTAGTCCTCTATTGAACTATCATCTTCCTTAGTATCTTCTTACCATGGCCACCACCACCACTACTTACTATAATCTCATGATATATTGTCAACGAACACTATCTATCTAAATACCAGTTGCCTCTCATATATCACCCTAACCCCAATACCTACATATTCTATGACATCTTGTATGTACTCTTCCTTCAGATTCATATTACATCATACATTCCTTATTGAAACATTTTTTATATGCATGTTGTTATTTAGCCCTGTGCTCTCTCTCTCTCTCTCTCTCTCTCTCTCTCTCTCTCTCTCTCTCTCTCTCTCTCTCTCTCTCTCACACACACTCTCCCTCTCTCTTTCTCTCTCACTCTCTCTCCCTCTCCTTCTCCTTCTTTCTCTCTCTCTCTCTCTCTCTCTCTCTCTGACTGAGCAAGCAACAGACCTGGCGTGATCAAAGACTTTTCAACCATGATCATCTAGTTTTTTTGGGGGGTTTTTAGGGGTTCTTTTTAGGTATATGTATGGCTAAATTATCCATACATCTATACATACATACTTACATGCATGCATGTATACACATATGTATCTATACACACATGCATCTATGCATACGTACATAAATGCATGCATACATATGTACATAAGTGCATACATGCATGCACACATGCATATAGTATGCACCACCTTCCCTCTCATACACCTCCCTCACAGCAATCACCCACCTCTATATCTAACCCCCCCCCCCCCCCCCACAATTCCCCATGCATCTTCCCTACCCAAGTCCCCAGTCCACACCATAATGTGGTTATCCTGGAGCCACAACAAAAAGCACCCAGTCTACACTGTAAAGAGGTCGTGTAGGTGTCACCACAAAAAGCACCCAGCCCACACTGTAAAAAGGTTGTGTAGGTGTCACCACAAAAAGCACCCAGTCTACACTGTAAAGAGGTCGTGTAGGTGTCACCACAAAAAGCACCCAGCCCACACTGTAAAAAGGTCGTGTAGGTGTCACCACAAAAAGCACCCAGCCCACACTGTAAAAAGGTTGTGTAGGTGTCACCACAAAAAGCACCCAGCCCACACTGTAAAGAGGTCATGTAGGTGTCACCACAAAAAGCACCCAGCCCACACTGTAAAAAGGTTGTGTAGGTGTCACCACAAAAAGCACCCAGCCCACACTGTAAAAAGGTTGTGTAGATGTCACCACAAAAAGCACCCAGCCCACACTGTAAAAAGGTTGTGTAGGTGTCACCACAAAAAGCACCCAGCCCACACTGTAAAAAGGTTGTGTAGGTGTCACCACAAAAAGCACCCAGCCCACACTGTAAAAAGGTTGTGTAGGTGTCACCACAAAAAGCACCCAGCCTACACTGTAAAAAGGTTGTGTAGGTGTCACCACAAAAAGCACCCAGCCCACACTGTAAAAAGGTTGTGTAGATGTCACCACAAAAAGCACCCAGCCCACACTGTAAAAAGGTTGTGTAGGTGTCACCACAAAAAGCACCCAGCCCACACTGTAAAAAGGTCGTGTAGGTGTCACCACAAAAAGCACCCAGCCCACACTGTAAAAAGGTTGTGTAGGTGTCACCACAAAAAGCACCCAGCCCACACTGTAAAAAGGTTGTGTAGATGACACAACAAAAAGCACCCAGTACACAGTGTAAATGAATGTTGTTAGTGTTAGGAAGAGCATCTAGTTGTAGAAACCAAGCCCAAATCAGTTGTGTGTGAGCAAAATATGGTCCTCCAACCTGGTTGACTCTCAACTGGACAGCACATTATACCCATGCTATAGTGGAAAATTGACATTAAATGAGGATGCTGATATATATATATATATATATATATCAAGGGCGGTGCCCCAGCATGGCCTCAGCTGGATGGCTGAAGCAGGTAAAAGAGTATATGCATACATATGTGTCGGCTGAAAAGTACATAGGCCGACCGAGATACTCTCATGGAATGACCAAATGAGGTTTATTTGTCAACATAGTCCCTGAAAAGAAACAATGCAGTTATTAATAAGAATAGTTGAAATTAATGCATGCAAGATTTCACAGCTCTAGCATCACTCCTTCATAGTCAGCCTATGTACTTTTCAGGCCACCCTCATATACATATATACATACATGCATACATATTATAGATATGTAAATGATAGTGCTGGGGCCATGATAAAATACACCCATCACCCTTTAAGTAGTTGTCTTTGAGCAAGTCATGAGCCCTCAGACATTGACAGCCCATCCAACTCTTGCCAGTATGAGAAACAAACATAAAATACTGATTATATACTGTTCATTCCCCCCTCTCTCTATATATATATATAAATAATGAATATGTGTGTGTATGTATATATGTGCATATATATATACATTTATCATCACATATACATTATATATATATTATACGTATACAATGTATATATGTGTGTATATGTAATGTAATATATATGTGCCTGTGTGTATATATATATATATGCCATCCCCTTTTAATATAAAATAGTTTCTGATTTAGGCACAAAGCCAACAATATTTGGGGGAGGGAAGGGTCGATTAAATCGACTCCGTTTGGATGAAAAACAAAGCTAACCTCTGCAGGATTTGAACTCAGAACATAAAGGGCATAACTCTATGCTGCGAAGCATTCTGTCTGACTTTGGCTTCAGTCTTTCCCTTGTACATAAATTGCAATTAGGAATAAGAGGGATCAGATGCTGTTTACTCGAGAGAAGACTACGTTGGTACGGTCACGTGATGCGCATGAAAGACGACAGCTGTATAAAAAAGTGCAGGGCGATAAAAATAGACGGTAGCCACGGAGTAGGCAGAACCAGAAAAACCTAGGACGACTTGATAAATTCCGACCTCACACACTTACACCTCTCCAAGACAATGTCACTGGACCGAGATCTTTGGCGCTACACAGTAATACAGAAGACCCGCCTTGCCGAAGTACAAAGCGAAACCTACAGTCAGTAGGCACCTCTAACAAAAATACACCCCCGTCCCACTACCCCCACCCCATCCACACCACCCCTTCCAATGTAAAGTTATGTTGGTACCACAACATCCAGTCCGAAACAAATGAGGTTGTGTAGGTGTCACGACAAAAAGAAGATGCGCATGAAAGATGACAGCTGTAAAAAACACACAGTCCACGCTGTAATGTGGCCGTGTAGGTAACACGGTAAAAACCTCCCAGTCAACACTGTAAACGTGGTTGGTGTTAGGAAGGGCATCCAGCCGTAGAAAACCCGCCAGACAGTCCTATATGAGCAAGACAACCAATCTTGCCTCAAGTGGGAAAATTCCCATCCAAACCCATGCTAGCGTGGAAGATGGACGTTAAACGATGATGATGATGGATGATGATTCTCAAATACAACTTGCATACCACTTGCTATTCTGTTTGAGTAACACTTATTTCTATATCTTGCTGTAATGTAAACATATGTGAGATCCCAGGTAGTAGAATGTTTTCAAGGTCTTCTTGAATACATGTACATTCACTTCATGTAGCTTCCGCAAGTTTTTTCGGCAAGATGTTAACCTCAATTATTGCAATATCTGGTTTCTAATCTTGTGGATGCACGTGTCCTAGTGGTAAGTCTGTTGGGCTTGATTCCTGGACAGGGTGGTTGTGTGTTGTATTCTTGAGGAAAATACTTCATTTCATGTTGCTCCAGTATACTCAGCTGAAAATGTGCACCAGCTATAGCTAATAGGGGAGAGGTGTTAAATCTGCAATGGACTGGCATCCTATCCATGAGTGCGTCTTGTACTCTGTTGCTTAACGACACAGAAGCCAGGATAAACACTGGCCTGATGAGTGTCCAGCCTCAAGACAAACTTTAGACATTAGTTTCTAATCTTGATGAAGTGAGTGGTAACTTTGGCACTACACAATGGCAACTAATTCCAGGATTGATGTTGTTCTCAAAGCTGATGCTTGGTGCTAGCCCTTCCAGGATCTTCCATATATATATGTGTGTGTATATATATACACAAAATTGCATTAACCAGAGGGTGGCTGATGTGGAAGATAGGTGCCTTTGTTCACTTATCCCACATATTTCACTTTATTCTTGTGCATTGGAGCTAATGGTAGCGACCACAAAGTACCGAAACTATGATGACCTCCAGCGGTCAACTGATGAGAAGGGACTGTAACTGTGTTTTGTCTGTTTTTCTTTTGTCTTCGCCCACCATGCTTGATTCATTGTATGATCTTAGCCATGCAGGACACTTTTTCAAATTATATATATATATATCATGTTTAATATAGAAATGGCTTCTACAGGACTAGAACTGTTTCATTCAAAAGAAATCATCAAGAAACCCTTGCCTGGTGATTTCTTTTGAATGAAAGAGTTCTATTCCTGTAGAAGCCATTTCTATATCAAACATGTTTACACCCTACTAATGTATTGAGTACCTTACATACTGTGGTTATCCCTGATTGAACCTGGGACTCACACATATATATATATCACTGTTCCAGTACCTCATCAGTTTCATTGAGTCAATTTTCTAGTTGTAACAGCATTGGATTGCTTCAAGTAGTTCTGCTGTTAATTTAACATTATGAAGTAGCCATAGTTGAGATCAATAGTCCAGCCTGATGAGAACAAATGTCCTCCCTAGAACCATCATCATCATCATCATGGTTTCCTGGTCTCTTGTTCTGAATAATCTCAGAATCTATCCAGTTGTCTGTACATTGCTGCCATTGTGGTAATATAAATATAAAACTATGTATTATTACAGTTATTCTAACTCTGGGAGTTCAATCCTTCCTGGTCCTGTGTTTCTTTGGTTGTAGTTGGTTATTGTTTGTAGGTTGATAGTTGAGGGCTTGAAACTTTACAGCATTAAATTGGCCCACTTATATATTATATTTAAGTCTCCCTGTAATTACTCTGGGGTCCCAAATAATGAGGGAGGGATCGGTAATTTTTCTAGGTTATCTTTGTTGATTTTTTTTTTAAATCCAGAATTAGGTTACATATTAAAACCCCCAACCCATCCTATTTATTTTATAATGTATGGGATTTCTTGTAATGTTCTATCTTTGTCATGTATAATGTTTTTTTAATGTATAAAGAAAATTAATTGTCGCAGGAATGCTACCACTTAAAATAAAATTAATTGCCAGAGATAGATTAACAAAATTTAATAAAGAGGGAAGGGAATCTGTAAAATTAATAAGTGGAGGAGGGGAAAGATTATTCGAGACCCAAGAGTATGTAACAGAATCTGAAATCGTAATTGCCAGTGGTACTTTGATAATATCAGCATAGCTAGTGATAGTAGCTACCTGTATTACTGAGCGCCACCACAGACAACAGTAACCCCAAGACTATTGATGTTTCCAATAAGAGTTCATTTTATAATGGCACTAGCATTAGGGAGGGTGTTACGTCCTCAAGAAAACTTATGAGTTCTCTTTACCCTATATTGTCTCCATTTGGTTATCAACTGCTTTGCAGAGTCTAGTAGAGTGTGGCCTGGTGGTTAATGTGTTGGGCTCCAGATCATAATGTCATGGTGGTGCAGTGAATCCTTGAGTAAGACTCTTCATTTCACATTGCTTCAGTTCACTCAGCTGAAAATTACCACAAAGTGGCTTAACATCCATGAAACCAAAATAAGCTAACATCATGTGATTAAGTGATCCCTTTAAAAAAGGTTAAAAAAATAAGACCTTAACTCCCAATAAAGTCATAGGGGCACTGTCCTAACACAGGCCATGTTTTGAGCATTTCTAAATATGGTTGATCCCATCCTTCTCCAGGTTGGAAGGCAGACAATTTCTCAGAGAGAGAGAGGAGGGAGTATAGAAAGATAAGAGGAAGAGCCAATCTCAGTACTGGCCTGGTACTTTATTTATTAATCTTAAAAGGCAAAGGATATGAACTCAGTGTGCAGTGAGCCGGAACAAATACCAAGGCGTTTTTTTATTTGACGCCCTAATGACTCTGCTACTTTTTCACCTTAGTTATTCCTTTACACGTTCTACAGCAAGATACACTGAAGTTTCTATCTGTCTCTCCTGATTATATTTTCTTAATTACTTTACTGTCTACTGGGATATCAACTCGGTGTGCAATAAGCCTGAACAAATACAGAGGCATTTTTAATCTGACGCCCTCGTGACTCTGCTACCTTTCCACCTTAGTTATTCCTTTACCTTTATACACTCTAAAGTTTTCTCTACCTTGCAAGATACTCTGGAGTTTCTGTCTGTCTCTGTTCTGATTATATTTCCTTAATTGCTTTACCGTCTGCCAAGCTTCTTGGCCTAGCCTGATAGCAACCCATAGTAATTCTTTTCACTATCAGGCAACACACTCTGGAGTTTCTATATCTCTTCTGGTTATATTTCCATAACTGTTATACAGACTGCCTACCTTCTTGATTTTGTCTGATAGTTTGCTCTCTTTAGCCTATCAACCTCCAGTAATAACTCTTCTAAGCCTATTTTTACTTTTTGATATTGCAAAGCAAATAGACAGTTTTCCATTTATAAAGCCATTTATAAAAAGAAAAAAAATTTCTAAATCTTATTTTCTAAAAGAGAATAGCTTTTAGTTAAGAAATAAATATCTGGTGCCACTCACTAAAAAACATCCAGCCCACCCTGTAAGGTAGTTGTGCTGTTGCTACAACAAAAAACACCCAGTCCACCCTGTAAGGTGGTTGTGCTGTTGCTACAACAAAAAACACCCAGTCCACCCTGTAAGGTGGTAGTGCAGTTGCTATGACAAAAAGTACCCGTTACACCTTGTAAGGTGGTAGTGTTGTTGTCACGACTAAAAGCACCCAGTCCACCCTAT
Source organism: Eledone cirrhosa (assembly GCA_964016885.1). Taxonomy (NCBI): domain Eukaryota; kingdom Metazoa; phylum Mollusca; class Cephalopoda; order Octopoda; family Eledonidae; genus Eledone; species Eledone cirrhosa. Next base: position 93,507,759 of record OZ024744.1, read on the forward strand.
AAGGTGGTAATTCTGGTGCCATGACAAAAAGCACCCGGTCCACCCTGTAAGGTGGTTGTGCAGTTGCCACAACAAAAAGCACCCAGTCCACCCTGTAAGGTGGTTGTGCAGTTGCCACAACAAAAAGCACCCAGTCCACCCTGTAAGGTGGTTGTGCAGTTGCCACAACAAAAAGCACCCAGTCCACCCTGTAAGGTGGTTGTGCAGTTGCCACAACAAAAAGCACCCAGTCCACCCTGTAAGGTGGTTGTGCAGTTGCCACAACAAAAAGCACCCAGTCCTCCCTGTAAGGTGGTTGTGCAGTTGCCACAACAAAAAACACCCAGTCCACCCTGTAAGGTGGTTGTGCAGTTGCCACAACAAAAAACACCCAGTCTATCTTGTAAGGTGGTTGTGCAGTTGCCACAACAAAAAACACCCAGTCCACCCTGTAAGGTGGTTGTGCAGTTGCCACAACAAAAAACACCCAGTCTATCTTGTAAGGTGGTTGTGCAGTTGCCACAACAAAAAACACCCAGTCCATCTTTTAAGGTTACAAGATGGACTGGGTGCAGTTACCACGACAAAAAACACCCAGTCCATGTTGTAACGTGGTAGTGCAGTTGCCATGACAAAAAGCACCCAGTCCACGTTGTAAGCTGATAGTGGTGTTGCCATGGCAAAAAGCACCCAGTCCACGTTGTAAGGTGATAGTGCTGTTGCCATGGCAAAAAACACCCAGTCCATCCTGTAAGGTGGTAATGCAGTTGCATGACAAAAAAAAGCACCCTGTCCACCATGTAAGATGGTAGTGCAGTTGCAATGACAAAAAAACACCCAGTCCACCCTGTAAGGTGGTAGTGCAATTGCTGCAACAAAAAGCACCCAGTCCACCCTGTAAGGTGGTAGTGCAGTTAACACGACAAAAAAAGCACCCAGTCCACCCTGTATGGTGTTAGTGCCAAAGTCACGATAAAGTTCTCCTAGTACATGCTATAAAGTAGTTAGCATTAAGAAAGGCATCCAGCTGTAGAAACCAATCCAAAACACAGAATATATGAGTAAGATGTAATCACCTAACCTGTTCTACCTCCTAACACGACAACCTGTCTAACCCATGCAAGCATGGAAAATAGACATTAACCCTTTAGCATTTAAACCGGCCATATCCAACTAGAATTATCTCACCTTTTTCTCTTCAAACCAGCTGTAACCCAACGTTAGGGTATTGTTCTCAAAATAAATAATATCAAAATCTGATAGATTCGATATTATGTGAAATATGACAGGTGCAATGTGTCCAAACACGGAACAGCCGAACTCCCACCGTCATCGCCCCCATCTCTCTCGTCCTCCCCATCTCTCTGTATCGTGAGCAAATGGGGTCCCACGTGTTGGCCTCCCCACAGCCCCAGCGGACAGAATGGAGAAGGCGTTTCTCTGGAGGGTGGTAAGGGAGATACGCTAATGTGAAATATTATGTGAGATAAAGCTTTTACCATGAAAATACAACAGTATATCATCATCATCATCATCATCACACTTTTTTTATCCGTTCTTCCACGCTAACATGGGTTAGACGGGTTGTCTTGTTGTGGGCAGTGTCCAGTCAGCTGACCTTGTCTTGCTCATACAGGAACTGATTCTGGCTTGGTTTCTACAGCAGGATGCCCTGCCTAACACCAACCTCATTTACAGTGAGTGCTGGATGCTTTCTTACTGTGGCACCTACATGTCCATTTTGCAGTGGAATGATATGGACCCCAGTCCCTATCATCTCATTTCTACAGCTGAGTAAACTGGAGCGATGTGAAATAAAGTGTCTTGCTCAAGGAAACAACACATCACCCGGTCCGAGAATTGAACTCATAACCTTTCGATTGCAAGCCCAATGCTCTAACCACAAAGCCATGCGCCTTCACAACAGTATATATAGAGTAATGTAAATACTAAAGGGTTAAATGATGATGAAGATGTTGATGACGATTATGATGTTTCACTAATCTCAATGTTTGACTAATTGTTTGCTAAATATATATATGTATTTCATATTATATAAAGGGTTGTGCACATATTTCATATTATATAAAGACTTCTGTACATATTTCATATTATATAAAGGCTTGTGTACATATTTCATATTATATAAAGACTTCTGTACATATTTCATATTATATAAAGGCTTGTGTACATATTTCATATTATATAAAGACTTCTGTACATATTTCATATTATATAAAGGGTTGTGTACATATTTCATATTATTTAAAGGCTTATGTACATATTTCATATTATATAAAGACTTCTGTACATATTTCATATTATATAAAGGGTTGTGCACATATTTCATATTATATAAAGACTTCTGTACATATTTCATATTATATAAATGGTTGTGTACATATTTCATATTATATAAAGGCTTGTGTACATATTTCATATTATATAAAGACTTCTGTACATATTTCATATTATATAAAGAAAATCCCGTCGAGGTTAACTTTGCCTTTCATCCTTACGGGGTCGATAAAATAAAGTACCAGTAATGTACTGTTTAATTGCTGGCCTTGTGCCAAAAGTAGAAACAACTATTTTAATAACCTGTCATTTTCGTTTACAATTTTATTTACATCATTCTTAAACTCCGGGGCTGGAAATCATTCGGTTATTTTAAATAGAATATTAGTCTAACTACTCCATTTTCACCATAAACTTGGTCTTGTACTTGCATGAAATTGTTCTTCTCGGTCCACCGCGTCGTTTATACGTAACATAAATAGATAAGCAAATGACGCCATAAAAGGGAAATAACTCGTCTCTCATCTCTATTTATACATTTGAACTGAAAAATCAATACATTACAAATTCGATTTTTACACTTGGCGTGGGTCGATTTGAAAATTTATTTGACCGATGGTTCCGCCGGACCTTCATCTATAAGTGTAGCAATTTCACCGAAATTTGAACTTACGGTTTAAGAGGAGATGTGTGCCGAAGGTTTTAGTAGACAGACAGACAACCTAGTAGACAGACAGACAACCTCAGTTTTATATATATAGACTAGCAGTAAAGCCCGGCGTTGCTCGGGGTCGCTCAGTAGCTGTGTTAAAGTTACAATGTTAAGTTTCTTTTTTGGCTTAAAAACTGTAGTGTCAACTGTGCAGACTTGCATGTGGTGTTTTTGATTAATATTCCCTCAACCAACAATATGCCTTATGAAGTTAAGAAAACATAACGATAACCCGAATGTTATAACAAAAGAGGATGCTGGGGATAAAAACTGCACTGGTTATTTATTAACAAAGATCGAAAATGTAAACACTGCAACGCAGAGAAAATCATTAGCGTAACCAAATTATCAGTTATGTCTGTCTGCACGCCTATATCACCTCTCTGCACGACTGTCTGTCTGCACGCCTATATCACCTCTCTGCACGACTGTCTGTCTGCACGCCTATATCACCTCTCTGCACGACTGTCTGTCTGCACGCCTATATCACCTCTCTGCACGACCGTCTGTCTGCACGACTGTCTGTCTGCACGACTGTCTGTCTGCACGCCTAACGAAATTTACAGATACATATATTTTAAATAAACTTATATAATTTTTGCTTTTTTTTACGAAATATTTGCTTGTTTTACGTAGTCTTTAAATAGACTTGTTTTCAAGTAAAAATATTGTTTTAAAAGGCTTTTAAATGGAAATGAAGCAAAACGGAAGCTTAGTGTTCGAACTGATGAATTTTGCAGGTCAAAATTTTGCTGGCTCGACAACTGTTCGTGTATTGTGTTAATGTCATTTTAAACGCTGAGAAAGCCAGCGTAATTTTTTTAATTTTTGCACGCAGAAAATGTAAAGAGAACGTAAGACGCTACGCTGAATGTAAACAGAACAAAGGGAAATAACTGATCACTTACGCTCAAAAATCGATACATTATATTCGATTTCGTCAGATAGGGCGGGTCAATTTGAAATATTTTTTTTCCGATGTCTTCGCTAGGGCTCAATGTACAAGTATAGCAATTTCGATGCAATTCCGTGAGAGATTCTAAGAGGAGATGTGTGCCAAAAATCGATAGACAGACAGACAACCTCAGTTTTATATATATAGATAGATTATATAAAGACTTCTGTACATATTTCATATTATATAAAGGGTTGTGTACATATTTCATATTATTTAAAGGCTTGTGTACATATTTCATATTATATAAAGACTTCTGTACATATTTCATATTATATAAAGACTTCTGTACATATTTCATCTATATATATAAAACTGTGGTTGTCTGTCTGTCTATCGATTTTTGGCACACATCTCCTCTTAGAATCTCTCACGGAATTGCACTGAAATTGCTATACTTGTACATTGAGCCCTAGCGAAGACATCGGAAAAAAAATATTTCAAATTGACCCACCCTATGTGACGAAATCGAATATAATGTATCGATTTTTGAGCGTAAGTTATCAGTTATTTCCCTTTGTTCTGTTTACATTGAGCGTCTTACGTAAAAAATTACGCTGGCTTTCTCAGCGTTTAAAATGACATTAACACAATACACGAACAGTTGTCGAGCCAGCAAAATTTTGACCTGCAAAATTCATCAGTTCGAACACTAAGCTTCCGTTTTGCTTCATTTCCAATTAAAAGCATTTTAAAACAATATTTTTACTTGAAAACAAGTCTATTTAAAGACTACGTAAAACAAGCAAATATTTCAGGCGTGCAGACAGACAGTCGTGCAGAGAGGTGATATAGGCGTGCAGACAGACATAACTGATAATTTGGTTACGCTAATGTTTTTCTCTGCGTTGCAGTGTTTACATTTTCGATCTTTGTTAATAAATAACCAGTGCAGTTTTTATCCCCAGCATCCTCTTTTGTTATAACATTCGGGTTATCGTTATGTTTTCTTAACTTCATAAGGCATATTGTTGGTTGAGGGAATATTAATCAAAAACACCACATGCAAGTCTGCACAGTAGACATTACAGTTTTTAAGCCAAAAAAGAAACTTAACATTGTAACTTTAACACAGCTACTGAGCGACCCCCGAGCAACGCCGGGCTTTACTGCTAGTATTATATAAAGGCTTGTGTACATCTATATATATAAAACTGGTTGTCTGTCTGTCTATCGATTTTTGGCACACATCTCCTCTTAGAATCTCTCATGGAATTGCACCGAAATTGCTATACTTGTACATTGAGCCCTAGCGAAGACATCGGAAAAAAAATATTTCAAATTGACCCACCCTATGTGACGAAATCGAATATAATGTATCGATTTTTGAGCGTAAGTTATCAGTTATTTCCCTTTGTTCTGTTTACATTGAGCGTCTTACGTAAAAAAATTACGCTGGCTTTCTCAGCGTTTAAAATGACATTAACACAATACACGAACAGTTGTCGAGCCAGCAAAATATTGACCTGCAAAATTCATCAGTTCGAACACTAAGCTTCCGTTTTGCTTCATTTCCATTTAAAAGCATTTTAAAACAATATTTTTACTTGAAAACAAGTCTATTTAAAGACTACGTAAAACAAGCAAATATTTCAGGCGTGCAGACAGTCGTGCAGAGAGGTGATATAGGCGTGCAGACAGACATAACTGATAATTTGGTTACGCTAATGTTTTTCTCTGCGTTGCAGTGTTTACATTTTCGATCTTTGTTAATAAATAACCAGTGCAGTTTTTATCCCCAGCATCCTCTTTTGTTATAACATTCGGGTTATCGTTATGTTTTCTTAACTTCATAAGGCATATTGTTGGTTGAGGGAATATTAATCAAAAACACCACATGCAAGTCTGCACAGTAGACATTACAGTTTTTAAGCCAAAAAAGAAACTTAACATTGTAACTTTAACATAGCTACTGAGCGACCCCGAGCAACGCCGGGCTTTACTGCTAGTATTATATAAAGGCTTGTGTACATATTTCATATTATATAAAGACTTCTGTACATATTTCATATTATATAAAGACTTCTGTACATATTTCATATTATATAAAGGCTTGTGTACATATTTCATATTATATAAAGGCTTGTGTACATATTTCATATTATATAAACACTTCTGTACATATTTCATATTATATAAAAGGTTGTGTACATATTTCATATTATATAAAGACTTCTGTGCATATTTCATATTATATAAAGGGTTGTGTACATATTTCATATTATATAAAGGCTTGTGTACATATTTCATATTTATAAAGGGTTGTTTACATATTTCATATTTATAAAGGGTTGTGTACATATTTCATATTTATAAAGGGTTGTGTACATATTTCATATTATATAAAGGCTTGAGTACATATTTCATATTATATAAAGACTTCTGTACATATTTCATATTATATAAAGGCTTGTGTACATATTTCATATTATATAAACACTTCTGTACATATTTCATATTTATAAAGGGTTGTGTACATATTTCATATTATATAAAAGGTTGTGTACATATTTCATATTATATAAAGACTTCTGTACATATTTCATATTATATAAAGGGTTGTGTACATATTTCATATTATATAAAGGCTTGTGTACATATTTCATATTTATAAAGGGTTGTGTACATATTTCATATTATATAAAGGCTTGAGTACATATTTCATATTATATAAAGACTTCTGTACATATTTCATATTATATAAAGGCTTGAGTACATATTTCATATTATATAAAGGCTTGAGTACATATTTCATATTATATAAAGACTTCTGTACATATTTCATATTATATAAAGGCTTGTGTACATATTTCATATTATATAAAGACTTCTGTACATATTTCATATTATATAAAGGCTTGTGTACATATTTCATATTATATAAAGGGTTGTGTACATATTTCATATTATATAAAGACTTCTGTACATATTTCATATTATATAAAGGCTTGTGTACATATTTCATATTATATAAAGGCTTGTGTACGTATTTTATATTATGCTAGCAGAATGGCCCGGCGTTGTTCCGAATTTGCTCTAGGGTTCTTATCATCATCATCATCATCATTTTACGTCCGCTCTTCCCTGCTTGCAAGGGTTGGACCGGTCTTATTCAGTACAGCATCGCTCCACTTGTCACGGTCCTTCGTCCTCTCCGCCGTGAGCTTCAGCGATCTGAGGTCTGTTCTCACCACCTCCGCCCATGTTTTTCGTGGTCTACCTCTACCACGTCTTCCTTCAACTGGCATTTCCTGGCACTTCTTTACCCATCGGTCATCCTCCATGCGCATCACATGTCCATACCACCTCAGTCTCCTCTCTCGCCCACTACATTCTATCCCTCTCAGACACAGTTTCTCTCTCAACACACTCATGCTGGGTCGTTCACGCACATTGGCACTGCACATCCAACGGAGCATGCTTGTCTCATTTCTCTCCAGCCGTCACATACCCGCTGCTGCCCATGTCTCACTACCATGCAACATCACACTCCTCACACAGGCATCATATAACCGGCCTTTCGTACGCAGGGAGAAACCCTTCGTCAGCAGAGGAAGCAGCAGCCTAAACTTCTTCCAACCCATCCTTATTCTAGATACTATGGCCTCGGAACACCCCCCTCCCATGCTAATCTGATCTCCTAGGTACTGGAAGCTATCCACCACTTCTATAACACCTGCCTGCATTTGAAAAATGTGTCTATCAATGCTACTTCTACTGTCTAATTTCCCTGTACATCTACTGCATACATATTTCTCCCTACCTGTTAGTTTGTCTGCTATCCCATTACATCTCTTGTGTACCCAGGATCTGCATTGTGTGCATTTTATAGAATTTATGCCAGTTCCTTTTCTGCATATCGAACATGGCCATTTCCCTGACGGAATCAGAGTTTTGTTCTCTTTTCTACTCATCAACACTTTTGTCTTAGCTAGGTTCACTCTCAGTCCTCTTGCTTCCAACTGCTGTTTCCATAGCCAGAATTTATTCTCTAGCTCCTCTACTGGTTCTGCTATAAGAACCAGGTCATCAACATAGAGAAGTTCCCATGGACAGCCAGTCTTAAACTCCTCTGTTATGGCTTGGAGGACTATAATGAACAAGAGCGGGCTGAGGACCGAACCTTGATGTACTCCTACTTGTATCTGGAATTCCTCACTAAACTCCATTCCTACCCTGACTTTACTGACAGTACCTCTGTACAAAGTTTGCACTGTCCTCACAAGCCATTCCTCAATACCTAGTTTCCTTAGGGACCACCAGATGACAGATCGGGGTACCCTATCAACGGCCTTCTCTAGGTCAACAAAGGCTAAGTATAGTGGATTATTTTTCTCTAAGAACCTCTCTTCCAATTGTCTCACCAAGCAGAGGGCATCTGTTGTACTTTTGCCAGGCACAAAACCAAACTGCATCTCATCTAGTTTGACCCTTTCTCTAATTAGTTGTGCTAATATCCTTTCTGCCACTTTCATAACCTGATCCATCAGTTTTATACCCCTATAATTGCTTCTCTCCAGAGCATCTCCTTTACCTTTGTAGCAATTTATGAAAATACTGCTGCACCAGTCTTTGGGTATGACATCACCATGTATAGCCTGATTGATGATGCGTGCAACCAGCTTTGTGCCTACGTCCCCTGATGCCTTCAGCATCTCAGCAACTATTCCCGATGGTCCAGCAGCCTTACCATTTTTCATTTCCTTAACCGCCTCTTGGACCCTATATCCGTCAATCTCACTAGCTGGTCCCTCTGTCAGATCTACTGAGGGTAATTTCTCTCTCTCTCATTCGTTCTCCACATTCATCAGTCTCTCATAATGACACTTCCAGGCCTCCTTTTTCTGATCATTCGTGACACTAAGTACACCGGCATCGTTCCGGACACATTTATCTCCAACAACATCCTGATTTGCATTGACACACTGCCTTGCAATGTGGAACACTGCACGCCTCTGATCTTCCCGCGCAGAACATTGGCAAACCTCCTACTCTCAGCCTCCCTGCGTGCTAAGTACACCTGACGTCTAGCTTCTCTCTTAGCGGCTGTATATTCTTTACTCCCACCCTTTTTCCAAGCCTTCCATGCTAGTCTTTTGTCTCTAATGGCCTTATCTACTGAGCTGTTTCACCACCAGGTCACTCTCTGTCTGGTTGGAGCTCTGCTCCAGCCACAAGTTTCATCAGTAGCCTGCAGTAAGTTGTCACATAAGAAATTCCAGTTATTATCTGTCATACGTCTCTAAATCGTCTTCTTTTTCCTCATACACATCTTGAAGGGCTTTCCTAAATTTGTATTTTAGTGAAAGGTCTTTTAGCTTCCAGACCTTTCTCTCCACACCTTCCTGTATATCTCATTTCATCTCTTGCTTACTGAGATATCACTAACGACTAACCTATGCTTTGGGTATGCCTTGGTATTAGACACTATCTGCCTAACTAGTAAGAAGTCAATCTGGCTTATGTGCTCGCCAGATTTGTAGGTTATTAGGTGGTTGGCAGGTTTCTGGAAGTTTGTGTTGCAAATAGTCAATGTACTTGCATCACAAAATTCAAGAAGTCTCACTCCTTCATTTCTTGAGCCGTAACCGTGCCCACCATGTACCCCAGTGTAACCATCCTGGAGCTGTCCAACATGATCATTGAAGTCTCCTGCTAGCATAACGATGTCTCCATCCTCTGTCATTGCGGTTGTTTGTAAAAGTTGCTCGTAAAAGCAGTCTTTCTCTTCTTTACCTAGGCCTGCCTGGGGAGCATAGGCAGAAATGATTGTCAGTAGTCTCCTGCCTACAACTAATCTAAGCTTAATTATTTGATTACTAACTCGAACTACCTCTATTGTCTTATTGATCCATCTCTCAGCCAGGAAAATGCCTACTCCCCCTAACCCATCATCCTTACCTACCCAGAAAAGCTTATAGCTAAGATGTTTGCCTACGACTAGTCTCGCAGAGGCACCTCTCCATCTCACCTCTTGCACTCAGCACACATCCACATGCCTTCTCTCCAGCATCTCAGCTATTCCAGCAGATCTACCTGTGAGAGTGCCAACATTAAGTGTTGCAACTCTGAGATGCGACGTCTTCATATTTTTGTTGTTCCTATATATTTGTTGCTGTGCTGATAATCGTTTTGGCATTGATACACTGGTTGGATGCCCTTCCTAACACCAGCGCTACTTTACAGCATGGACTGGGTGCTTTTATTTGTCCCACCAGCACTAGAGAGGATGTCTTACTAGACTCAAGGGCCCTCTCCACCCCTCCATTTTACAGCATGGTCATAAACAAAAAAAAACCACTTATTGACACACACACGCACACACACACACACACTCACACACACCACTCACACACCAACACTCATGCATACACACACCACTCACATACATACATATATATATATATTACCAGCAGTACTGATAAAAAATCAAAATCATGTCAACTGTTGACTTTTCCAAGTCCAGTTCAGTTTTTATATAATAATAATTGTTTGCTTTATGCTGGTGATGGTGGTTGGTGACTGGCGATGGTTGTGGTGGGAGATGGTCAGTGGTAGTAGTGGTGGTGGTGAAGGTGGTGGATGGTCTCAGTGATGGTGGTGATGGCAGTGGTGGTGGATGGTGCCAGTGATGGTGGTGGTGGTGGATGGTACCAGTGATGGTGGTGGTGGTGAAGGTGGAGGATGGTGATGGTGGTGGATGGAGTCAGTGATGGTGGTGGCAGTTGTTGTTGATATATATATATTTGATATATATTTATCCTTATTGAGCCTCGTGAAATAAATATGTTTGTTTATATTTTGTATGTAAAAATATCTGTACACGAATATATAATTATATATATATAGAGAGGTATAAAGCTGATGGACCAGGTCATGAAAGTAACAGAAAGAGTTATAGCACAGTTGATTAGGGACCGGGTGAAACTAGATGAGATGCAATTTGGGTTTGTACCAGGAAGAGACACCACTGATGCCCTCTTCCTTGTGAGGCAGTTACAGGAAAAGTACCTAGTTAAAAGTAAGCCACTCTACCTGGCATTCGTTGATCTCGAGAAAGCCTTTGACAGAGTTCCACGTGCTGTAGGAGTAGATGAATGGCTTGTGAAAGCTGTACAAACCATGTATAGGGGTAGCAGTCAGCAAAGTTAGGATTAGCAATGAGTATAGCGAGGAATTTAGCGTACAGGTTGGGGTCCACCAGGGCTCTGTTCTTAGCCCTCTCCTGTTCATCATAGTCCTGCAGGCAATAACGGAGGAGTTTAAGACCAAATGCCCATGGGAATTCCTGTATGCTGATGACCTCGCACTTATAGCTGAATCTATGGTAGAACTAGAGAAGAAATTCCAAACTTGGAAGCAGGGACTAGAAAGAAAGGGTCTCAAAGTCAACATGACAAAGACTAAGGTCCTTGTAAGTAGACGAGAAAACAGAACCCAGATCCCCCCAGGGAAATAGCCTTGCTCAGTATGTAGGAAAGGTGTAGGTAGGAACTCCATTCTCTGCCCCAAATGCAAACACTGGGTACACAAGAGATGTAGCGGGATCTCAGGAAGCTTAATTAAGAATGTAGGCTTCACATGCAGCAGCTGTGCTGGGACAGCAAGCAGCAAACAGCCACAGGAAACAAGTACCATCAATCTCTGGGAGGGCTCTGTAGAGACAGTAGACAGCTTCTGCTACCTAGGTGACCGAATTAGCAGCGGAGGTGGGTGTTCAGAAAGTACAATAACTAGGGTAAGAACGGGATGGAAGAAGTTCAGGGAACTACTGCTAGCTGCAAAAGGCTTCTCCCTCAAAATGAAAGGCAGACTGTATGATGCGTGTATCCGAACAGCAATGTTACATGGTAGTGAGACATGGGCGCTGAAGGTGGAAGACTTACGTAGATTAGAGAGAAACGAAGCCTGCATGCTCTGATGGATGTGTAATAGTAATATACGCGACCGACAAAGCATAAATGAATTGAGAGAGAGACTGAGCATAAGAGGAATCAAATACTGTGTGCAGGAGAGGCGGTTGCGTTGGTATGGACATGTGATGCATATGAAGGATGACAGCTGCATAAAAAGGTGGAGAGCACTAGAAGTCGATGGAAACCGCGGAGTGGTGAGACCCAAGATGACCTGGGATGAGGTGATAAAAGCCGACCTTACCCAATTACACCTCTCCAAGGTGATGACACACGACTGTGACCTCTGGCGTCACAAAGTAATACAGAGTACCCGACCTCCCATGGGTACAAGCTGAAGCATATAGACAATATGCCCCCACACCCTCCCACTGCAAGGTGGTCGTGGAGATGCCACGGCAAAAAAGCACCCAGCCCACACTGTAAAGTGGACGTGTAGGCGCCACGAAAAAGCACCCAGCACTCACTGTAAATGAGGTTGGTGTTAGGAAGGGCATCCAGCTGTAGAAATCAAGCCAAATCAGTTCCTGTATGAGCAAGGCATGGTCAGCTGACCAGACACTGCCCACAACAGGACAACCCGTCTAACCCATGCTAGCATGGAAGAACGGACGTAAAACGATGATGATGATATATATATATATATATATATATAAGTTGATGTTTGTTGTATTCAAGAGACTAGGTGGAGAGGTGGGTCTGCCAGATTCATCGTGGGTAAAAAAACGATGCTATAAACTTTTCTGGGTGAGAAATGACAACGGACAGGGTGGTGTAGGAATTATGTTAGCAGAAAAATGGGTAGATAAGGTAATTGATGTAAATAGAGTGAATGACAGAATAATTAAAATAAGGCTAGTTATAAATAAAACTACTGTGACAATAATATCTGCTTATGCACCCCAATCTGGTCTACCTGACGTTATAAAGGACAGGTTCTATGAGACGCTAGTGCACTCTACCTCCCAAATAACCGACAGCGACTACTTAATTATTGCTGGCGATCTAAACGGCCACATTGGACAACATAGTGATGGCTATGATGGAATCCATGGAGGCTATGGGGTTGGAAATAGAAATGAGGAAGGCTTCAGAATCCTGGAATTCTGTGACGCCAATAACCTAACTATCTGTAACACAAACTTCAAAAAACGTGAAAACCACTTGATCACTTATAGATCAGGGGAACACGCCAGCCAGATAAATTATATCCTTACTAGAAGACGGGACAAAGTGTCTGTTGTAAACACTAAATCCCTCCCCCGTGAAGAATGCACCTCCCAACATAGCATAGTAACTAGTGACCTCATAGTCAGGAATAGACATACTTGACGACAGAGGAGGCCTACCTTGAGGAGAAGGATATTGAAGTTGAAGGACCCCATAGCCAGTGACAAATTTAAAAGCTAAAAGTAAGCCACTCTACTTGGCATTTGTCGACCTTGAGAAAGCCTTTGACAGAGTTCCACGTGCAGTAATCTGGTGGGCTCTTAGAAAACTAGTAGATGAATGGCTTGTGAAAGCGGTGCAAGCCATGTATAGGGGAGCAGTCAGCAAAGTTAGGATTAGCAATGAGTATAGCGAGGAATTTAGCGTACAGGTTGGGGTCCACCAGGGCTCTGTTCTTAGCCCTCTCCTGTTCATCATAGTCCTGCAGGCAATAACGGAGGAGTTTAAGACCGGATGCCTATGGGAACTCCTGTATGCTGATGACCTCGCACTCATAGCTGAATCTATGGTAGAACTAGAGAAGAAATTCCAAACCTGGAAGCAGGGACTAGAGAGAAAGGGCCTCAAAGTCAACATGACAAAGACTAAGGTCCTTGTAAGTAGACTAGAAAACAGAACCCAGATCCCCTCAGGGAAATGGCCTTGCTCAGTATGTAGGAAAGGTGTAGGTAGGAACTCCATTCTCTGCCCCAAATGCAAACAATGGGTACACAAGAGATGTAGCGGGATCTCAGGAAGCTTAATTAAGAATGTAGGCTTCACATGCAGCAACTGTGCTGAGACAGCAAGCAGCAAACAGCCACAGGAAACAAGTACCACCAATCTGTGGGAGGGCCCTGTAGAAACAGTAGACAGCTTCTGCTACCTAGGTGACCGAATTAGCAACGGAGGTGGGTGCTCAGAAAGTACAATAACTAGGGTAAGAACGGGATGGAAGAAGTTTAGGGAACTACTACCACTGCTAGCTGCAAAAGGCTTCTCCCTCAGAATGAAAGGCAGACTGTATGATGCGTGTATCCGAACAGCGATGTTGCATGGTAGTGAGACCTGGGCGCTGAAGGTGGAAGACTTACGTCGATTAGAGAGAAACGAAGCCTGCATGCTCCGATGGATGTGTAACAGTAATATACGTGAACGACAAAGCATAAAGGAATTGAGAGAGAGACTGAGCATAAGAGGAATCAAATGCTGCGTGCAGGAGAGGCGGTTACGCTGGTATGGACATGTGATGCGTATGAAGGATGACAGCTGCATAAAAAGGTGCAGAGCACTACAAGTTGATGGAAACCGGAGTGGGGAGACCCAAGATGACTTGGGATGAGGTGATAAAAGCCGACCTTACCCAACTACACCTCTCAAAGACAATGACACACGACCGTGACTTCTGGCGTCACACAGTAATACAAGGTATCCGACCTCCCATGGGTACATGCTGAAGCATATAAACAATATGCCCCCACTCCCCCCCACCGCAAGGTGGTCGTGGAGGTGCCACGGCAAAAAAAATCACTCAGCCCACACTGTAAAGTGGACGTGTAGGCGCCACGAAAAAGCACCCAGCACTCACTGTAAATGAGGTTGGTGTTAGGAAGGGCATCCAGCTGTAGAAATCAAGCCAGATCAGTTCCTGTATGAGCAAGGCATGGTCAGCCGACCAGACACTGCCCACAACAGGACAACCCGTCTAACCCATGCTAGCGTGGAAGAACGGACGTAAAACGATGATGATGATGATTACTTGATGACTTTGACAATAAGGAAGAGCAATTAGAGACGTGCAATATAGAGGAATAGTGGCAATTCTTGAAAGTGAACCTGCTGAAAGCAATGGATGAAATCTGTGGCTGGAGCAGACCTATTGGCAGGAGGAGAGTAACTTGGTGGTGGAACAGTAAGGTAGAAGAGACAATCAAGGCCAAAAAGCAAGCTTGGAAAGTATGGCAGGATGGGGGAAGTAGAGAGCACTATCAAGTGGCCAGGAGAGAAGCTAGGAGACAAGTGTACCTTGCAAAAAGGGAAGCAGAGGAAAGAAATTCAAGCATGTTCTACAACGTGAGGACCAAAAACGCGAGGTGTTCAGGATTGCTAGACAATGTGTCAAGGAAAACAGTGATATTGTCGGGGAGAAGTGTGTCCGTAATGATAACAGTGTACTTGCCCTCACTGATGCTGATAAGAAGATAGCCTGGGAGTGTCACTACGAGAGACTATTAAATGAGAATAAGTGGGAAAAAGATAGTCTGCCCCAAATCGATCCAATAGAAGGACCAGCAGTGCAAGTTAAAGGTAGTATAATAAGTAAGGCAATCAAAGATATGAAGACAGGCAACGCAGCTGGGCCTTCGGAGATAGTTGCTGAGATGTTGAAGGCATCTGGTATGGTGGGACACACTATGGTCACCCGTATAGTTAACCAAGTAATACAGAATAGGGTCATACCAAAAGACTGGCATAGCAGCATCATCATTAACTGCTACAAGGGTAAAGGAGATGCTCTAGATAGAGGAAACTATAGAGGCATTAAGTTAGTTGACCAGGTCATGAAGGTCACAGAAAGAGTTATAGCGCAACTAATCAGAGAGCGAATTGATCTAGATGAAATGCAGTTTGGGTTTGTGTCAGGTAAAAGTACCACAGACGCTCTTTTCCTTGTACGACAACTACAGGAGAAGTACCTAGCTAAAAGTAAACCCCTCTACTTAGCTTTTGTAGACCAGGAAAACGTCTTTAACAGAGTCCCCTGCTCCATTATCTGGTGGGCTCTTAGAAAACTAGGTGTAGATGAATGGCTTGTGAGAGCTATACAAGCCATGTATAATGAAACAGTCAGTAAGGTTAGAATTAACAATGAATATTGTGAAGAATTTTGTGTAAAAGTTGGTGTTCACCAAGGCTCTGTCCTTAGCCCCCTCCTATTTATTATTGCCCTTCAGGCTATAACAGAGGAGTTCAAGACCGGCTGCCCATGGGAACTCCTATATGCAGATGATCTAACGCTCATAGCTGAATCAATGGCCGAGCTAGAGAAGAAATTCCAGACATGGAAGCATGGCCTAGAATCAAATGGTCTTAAAGTTAACTTGTCTAAGACTAAAGTCCTAGTTTGTAGAAAGGAAAATAAGGCACAGGTACTCTCAGGGAAATGGCCTAGCTCAGTGTGTAGGAAAGGAGTAGGCATAAATTCAATTTTATGTCCCAAAGACAAAGTATGGGTACATAAAAGATGTAGTGGGATCACAGGTAAACTATCTAAGAACGTAGACTTTATATGTGGCCGATGCACAGGTGCAATAGGTAGCAAGTGTCCACAGGATACTAGCCCCTTCTATTGCCCAGATGGTTCTATAGAAATAGTAGACACTTTTCGTTACCTGGGTGACGAAATGAGCAGTGGTGGAGGGTGTTCTGAAAGCCAGAGTCAGAACAGGATGGAAAAAGTTCAGAGAACTTATACCGCTGTTGGTCACAAAAAGTTTCTCTCTAAAAATTAAAGGCAGATTGTATGATGCTTGTATACGAACAGCAATGCAAAAATGGCAGTGAGACATGGGCATTACGTGCAGAGGCCCTGCGTAGACTGGAAAGGAACGAAACATGCATGCTCCGTTGGATGTGTGATAGTAATATATGTGAACGGCAAAGCATAAATGAACTAAGTGAGAAATTAGAAATAAGAGGGATCAGATGCTGTTTACTCAAGAGAAGACTACGTTGGTATGGCTACGTGATGCGCATGAAAGACGACAGCTCTATATAAAAGTGCAGTGCGATCAAAATTGATGGTAGTTACGGAGTAGGTAGACCCAGAAATACCTGGGACGATCTGATAAATTCCGACCTTACACACTTGCACCTCTCTAAGACAATGTCACTGGACTAAGATCTTTGGCGCTACGCAGTAATACAGAAGACCCGCCTTGCCTATGTACAAAGCGAAACCTACAGTCAGTAGGCACCTCTTAACCAAATATACACCCCAATCCACTACCCCTACCCTATCCTCCCACCCCCACCAACACCACCCTCTCTCTGTAAAGTTGGTACCACAACATCCAGTCCAAATAAATGAGATAATGAGATCGAGATCGTGTAGCTGTCACGAGAAAAAACAGACAGTCCACGCTGTAATGTAGCCGTGTAGGTAACACGGTAAAAAGTTCCCAGTTCCACACTGGAAATGTGGTTGGTGTTAGGAAGGGCATCCAGCCGTAGAAAACCTGCCAGATAGTCCTATATGAGCGAGACACGGTCACCCGACCAACCTTGCCTCAAGTGGGACAACTCCCGTCTAACCCATGCTAGCGTGGAAAATGGACGTTAAATGAAGATGATGATGATGATGACATATATATTAAAATAACAGATTAAAGTTTAAGCAACGAATTGTTGCTTTCTGAAACTAAAAAAATCAATCTGTGAACACAGAAGTAAATATTTCGAAAAACGCTACACACACTATATATACATACACACACACACGCAGCGCCATAATGTGTAATGCAGACAGATATTATAAGGGCGCAACGTTATATCTATGTATCTATCTAAAAAGAAAGACTAAGAATTATGGAGAGAGATCGCTAAATCGCCTAATGTGGTCCCTAGGGCATTGAAAATTCTCAAAACACTCACAGGACCATAAATATTACATGTGTAAAGTTTAAAAACAATCGGTTGGGTGGTTCTCGAGTTTTAGGTAGCTGACAGACAGACAGACATTCTCTGTTTTAGATATTTAAATAAAGGCTTATGTCATTTTCTAAATTGTTTCAATTATTTATTAATACACAGGAGGTCCATATTCTGTATTTGCTGGCCACGATGCTTCCAGGGCTTTAGCGTGTTTCTCTGTGTCTGCTATCAAAGATGGCTATGATGATCTCAGTGACCTAACATCCAGTGAAATGAACCAAATACATGAATGGGAAATGCAATTGACCGGTAATATTTTACAGTTAATTTATTCTGTTTTACTAATGTTACCTTCTTCTTTAAGATGTCTTAGCCAACACTTTTATTTACTGTATTTCTAATGAAAAACACTGCATAACCATTTAGCTATGCTGTATTCACACGGTGCATGCTTGTATTCCCTTGTGTGCCTCAAGCAGCAGGTTGAGCTGGTGCTTATCCCGATTTCATACCTGTTATCCTCCCTCCTTACACATTCACACATGTATATCATGACTCATACACTGTTACCTGAGCACTGTACCCAATAATTTCATTATTATTATTAAGACTTCCCCACTGGACAGGATGCCAGTCCATCGCTGGGTTAAACCCCCAGCTCTTGCTGGTACTCATTTCAGCTGAGTATACTGGAGCAACGTGAAATGAAGTGTCTTGCTCAAGAACAAAACATGCAACCCAGTTCAGGAATCGAAAATTGAACCCACAACATTACAATCGTAAATCCTACACCCTAACCACTAGGCCATGTGCCTTCACACAGTGAGGATAGTGAAATCATGAAATTAAAATTGCTTAAAATTTACAACATATTTCTTTCCCACTTCCCAAAATCATCCATCTAAGATTATGTAAAGTTAAACAGTTCACTTAATATTCTATCTTATTTCTCTCACATAAGATACACTAAGGCAACGGTTTGTCTTACTAGCCCCATAACAGGCTTCATATACATCATGGGGTCCTTTTTGAGGCAATGTTTTACAGCCAGATGGCCTTCCTACCTCTTAGGACATGCAAGGATATGGCGTACCTATCCTAAACTGGATACACACAGCATCTCTCTCATATTTCTTTTTCCTCAACATTCACTCTTCTCTCTTCTCTTTTATTCACCTCCTCTCTCCTTTACTTCATCTATTTTATTACTTGCATTGTATCCAGTTTAAAAAAAGTTACACCATGTCCCTGTATGTCATAATTTTCTTTTATGCAATTATTATTTACATTATTTTGGGATTGGCAGTATCGGTAGAGAGTCGGACACCATGCTTTGAAGCATAGAGTTACGTCCCTTTATGATCTGAGTTCAAATCTCGCCAAGGTTAACTTTGCCTTTCATCCTTACGGGGTCGATAAAATAAAGTACCAGTAATGCACTGGGTAATTGCTGGCCTTGTGCCTAAAGTAGAAACAATTATTTACATTATTTTTTTTTGCCAAGGTTAACTTTGCCTTTCATCCTTGTGGGGTCAATAAAATAAAGTACCAGTAATGCACTGGCAGCAATTTAATTAACTTACTCCTTCCCCTAAAATTGTTGGCCTTGTGCCTAAATCAGAAACCATTAATTTTTCTAGAATTATGTTTATATTATTTTGTTTATATTATTAAAACTGATAAGATTGTTGAATTAATTTTATATATATTCTTCATTATTAATTTAACACCTTGCAATGATGTTTTCATTAATAAGAAATTTAACCCTTTTGATACTAAACCACATAATACTGCCCCTCGTTCTATGACACAAAACTGTTTGTCTTTATCTAAAAACCTTCTCTCATAATTTTATGTAAGGACATTTGTTAAATCCCAGCTTAATAATCAGAAAGTTAGTTATATTACGGAATCCCTCCAAATTTTTGTTTACTTTCAAAATGACTTGAAAATTATGGGCAGTGTCTTTCAATAGAAATCATCATTATCGTCATTTAACATCCATTTTCCACACTAACGTGGTAACGAAAGGGTTAAAGAGTTTATATTTATCTAAAAGCCTTCGATCATAATTTTATGAAAAAACCTTTGATATGTTAAAAACAACAGCTTAATAATTAGAAAGCTAGTTATATTACTAAATCCCTCCAAATTCATAAGTATTTTCAAAATGATTTTCAAATTATATGCAGTGTCTTTCATTAGAAATACTGTAATGAAAGGGTTAAATATTTATCTAAAAACCTTCAATCATAATTTTATGTAAAAACCCTTATGTTCAAAACAACGATGCTTAACTCTTTAGCATTTAAACCGACTGTATCCAGCCAGAATTCTCTCACTGCTTTCTGTTCAAACCAACTGTAAGCGGCCACTCATACTGCTGTTAAGGTATTGTTCTCAAAATAGATAATATCAAAATCTCATAGATTCAATATTATGTGAGATATCTCTGTGAGGTAAAGCCTTTACCACAAAAATATAATAGTATATATATATATATATATATATATCAGTTATAAATATTTACTAGTTGTAACCCAACAATTTTAAATATAACTTTACATATATATATATATATATATATATATATATATAGAATAATGTAAATGTTAAAGGTTTAAACATCTGATAATTATATTTTTGTTTGTTTATTTATTTGTAGATGAATATACATTGGTTGGTAGATTATTACAACCCGGACAACGGCCAATAGACTACACCGATTCCGAAGAGGAGACTCATGATGATGACAAGTTAAAAGATACATAGCCAATTTTGGTGGTTTAATAGGAAAAAATCTTAAATGACAATAATTGTTTCTACTTTAGGCACAAGGCCAGCAATTACCCAGTGCATTACTGGTAGTTTTTTTTTATCAACCCCGTAAGGATGAAAGGCAAAGTCAACCTCGGCGGAATTTGAACTCAGATGGTAAAGGGACGTAACTATGCTGGAAAGCATGGCGTCCGACCCTCTACCGATACTGCCAAAATGATTCTTCATTTGAAATGAAAAAAAAAACTGGCTGTTTAAATATTGGTTAAATGTGTTCTATTTGCTGTATTTTCTAACAACTTTAATGGGGTTTTTTTAATTGATTGTTTGTTTGTTTGTTTTTTTTTTGTTTTTTTTTTTCCATTTTGTATTTCGTGACATTTGTGTCACATGATTTTTTGATGTCACATACATGACGTGACATTTTTGTGTCACATACATGATTAGAAATCCCTTTTTCGCTTTTTCTTTAAAATATGATTTTTTTTTTTTTTTTTTTCATGAAATAGATTCCTCCTCCTACCACTCCTCCTCCTACCATGATTTGCTTTCTCTCTTTTTTTTTTTTTTTTTTTTCTTTGTATTTAGTATGTTGAAAATTATATTTTTGTATGAAACTATTTTTATGATGAAAATGTTGCAGTTTTATTTTACAACACACAAAACCAAATATTGAATACTTCATGTTCCATTCAACTAATTTTTTTTTTTTTTTTTTCTCTGGAAAGCGGATTATGACAGAAAAGAAAAAGTAATAACAAGTAAATGGAGTAATGTTTTCATAATCCAATCCAACCAGGACACCCAACTGGTAAATCTATGCTGCCATGTTTTGTGAAAATACTATTTTCGAATATAATAAGGAAGTGTATATAAATGCATATACTATATGTTTATATACAATAAACATATGACAGCCTTGCAATCAAAGAAAAGGAAAATATATTCTTTCTTTATGAAAAAATTATTTTTCTCTTTTGCACTGTGAACAAACATGCCACAAATATCTCAACTGCAGTCAAGTCAAGGCTCCTATATGTTTATTTTATTGTATATAAACATATAGTACAAGCTTTCATATACACCTCACTCCCATCCCCACTGTTACGCTTAACACTGTCTTAGTGCTACTACTAGTTAATTTGGTAATCGTTAATGTAAACGTTTCCATATAAAGTTGTTCGGATTTTTTTTAAAATAATTATTTGTTCATTCAGTTTGTATTAAGTCCTTTAGCATTTAAATTAGCCATTTGGTCTGGGTTTAACACTTATATAATTTCTTTTTTTTTTTTTTGTTTCGTTTTTTGGTGGGGTTTCCAGAAATTCTTAATTCTAACATTATCTAAGACAGTTACTGGTAACATAAGAATTGTGGTCACATTATGTATAAAAGATTCTAATTGGATGGGAGGACCCATAAAGTCTTGGAGTTTGTCCTTTTACAAATTATTGGATTAAAGGATGACAAATTAAAAAAGCTATTGTTATGATCATACATAAACAAAATTTCATATATAGTTTCCTCTCTGTTTATACATACACACACATATATAAACACACATACACACAAATATGTATATAATAGAAAGAACGAGGAATTTTTGTTTACATATGAAAAATATTTATTGTGTATCAACCTGTTACGATGTGCATTTCGCATCACCAGTCTGAGGAGCAGATTGATACTGGAGTCAGGTCCATAACTCCTTTGGGTGACCTTGAGCCAATCCTCTGCAAAAGGCACGTAACAGGTTGATACACAATAAATATTTTTCATATGTAAACGAAACTTCCACATTTTTTTCTATTATATACACTCTGTCAATGCATAGAGTGCTTGCTTTGGTATCAACACCAGTATGTCACTGTACTACCTACTATACATATATATATATATATATATATATATATATACAAATATATATATACACACACGTATATATAATATATATATCTGCGAGGAATTACGACTGGTAGATAATATCAGCAACGGAAAGAACAATGGAAACATTGTTCCCTTGGTCCGATTTGACAAGGTCCACCCCACTCGGTAACCGAATGCGGTCTGGGATCTTGTCAATCGATCAGAGCGAGTGAGTGCAATATATATATAATCATTGTTTAACGTCCAACTTCCACACTAGCATGGGTTAGACGGTTTTGTTCTATTTGATACGGGGAATGGTCTGGAGACCGTGTCTTCTTGCTCGTACAGAAGTGTCTCCCAGGCAGGTTTTTTACAGCTGGATGTCCTTCCTAACACCAACCACATTTACAGTGTGGACTGGGAGCCTTTTCACCATGTCTCCTATATGACCAGTTTACAGTGAGAATTGGGTGTTTTTAGTTGTCACCTACACAGTAGACGGAAATGGGGTAGGTATGGTGTGTGGGGTGGGAGTGTATATTGGGTTAAGAGGTGCCTACTGACTGTACAATTTCTTAAAATTAGAAATCACCTGTTGGTCCATGGGCTGCAAGATATGGGGTGGTGTTGGGTGAAAGGTACAGAATGTTTAATAATTAAAATTCGTCCAGGATATCATCTTCAAGGATAGGAGGGTGAGCAGGAGTATTATCGAGGACGAGGAGAGCCTTGAGAGGAAGATCATTCTCCAGAAGGTACTTTTTCACTGCTGGTCCAAAGACAAGGTTGACCCTCTAGGTGAAGAATTGCTTGGTGACCCAGGTCAAGTCAAGAAAGACTAGGAAAGCTAATTGTTCAGAAGTTGTTGATTTAAACATAATTCTCACTGTCCTGTAAAATATGGAACAACCAAGTGTAGTTCCTCATGAAATGAAATATTTAATCATGTAGGTGATGGAAGACCTAACTTGATAAATGTAGCTCCCTCTGTTATCTACAAAATATTAACTTTCACTTTAACATGAAATAATTGCTACACAAGATATAATTAGATTGATTAGAGTTATAATTAAGATAGCAGGTATGTGGTGTCGTTGTCAATCAATGTTTGTTTCCCTTTCCGGTTTGTGACCAGTATGTAAATATATATATGTATACACACACATATACAATTATACATATATATATATATAAAATCATCATCATTTTTAGATCTGTTTTTCCATGCTTGCATGGGTTGGACAGGTCCTTTTTAGCACAGCATCTCTTCACTCATCGCATTCCTTCCTAGTCTCCTCTGTGAGTTTCAGTGATTTGAGATAGTTCTCACAACCTCTGCCCAGGTCTCTAGTTCTTTTATGGTTTCAGATCATCTGCTTAGTGAAGTTCCCATGAACAGCTGGTCTTAGACTGCTCTGTTATGGCTTGGAGAACTATAATGAACAACAGTGGACTGAGAACCATAACCTGATGGACTCTGACGTATTTAAAAAGAAATAATTAAAAGGGGAGAAACCCTGATCAATGATTACAATTAAATACATGGTGAAAATTAAATGAAATTGTGATGGTCAGTTTGGTTTGACCATCTAGATATTTGTTGAAGATAAAAATTAATGTTTATGGTGGTGGTGTCGGTAGTTGTAGGGCGGGGGGGAGGCAATGTCCACTGTTGTTTGTTTCTATGAGTAATTTTTTTTATGGCTCTGGTAGTTTATTTATGTAATTTTGTCTTCACCACTTGAGTCATTGAATTTGTTTCCAGTGAGTTTTATTAGGATCTTCTGACATTTTTATTCTTTTATTTTTTT
Source organism: Eledone cirrhosa (assembly GCA_964016885.1). Lineage (NCBI taxonomy): Eukaryota > Metazoa > Mollusca > Cephalopoda > Octopoda > Eledonidae > Eledone > Eledone cirrhosa. The sequence continues at coordinate 93,531,936 of OZ024744.1, forward strand.
GAAGAGAAATAAAATAAAGGATTATGTTGGAGAAAGAATTTTGTGGGTGGTATTTAGGCAGAGGCATAACTAGGGAAAATAGCATCTAGTCTAACACACATATAATTATATACTCCCCTAAATTGAAATTTTGGCAAATAACTATATGTATCACCTATCCTCCCCTTTTTTTCTCTTTCTCGATACGTAAATATTGTATATATATATATACATATATATATATATATATATATATAAAATATTTGACGAAACAATGTTGTCTCTGATTGAGACAAAGCAACTGTGGATTTGAATACATATAAATATTATTTATTTATGTTCATACATGGAACAAAGGTGTACATATATACGTACTTTCATTACATTCTGCTATCTCCTCACCATGTTTTCCAAATGAAAACCCTTTTATAATTCCTTCCTCAGATATGTATCTCTTTGGAGCCTTCTTCTTACCTACAACTTTCCTTGAAACACTAATCAATAACAATTCTAAATTAATATCAACATTATTAATTTCACCTCTTTAGAATAGTCTAAAAACTGTTTAAATATTTACACGCACATACTCACTCACACACTCTCAAACACTCTTTTTCTCTCTTTGACACATTCACACTCTCATTCACACATACACTATCTCTCTCTCTATATGTATAGAGAGAGATATAGATATATATGTTTATCCCGGGTTCAATCGGAGGTAACCACAATAAATAAGGTACTCAATACATAGCAGAGTATAAATATTTAATATAGAAATGGCTTCTACAGACTAGAACTGTTTCATTCAGGAGAAATCACCAGGAAACCAATTGTCCAAATAATGTGGTGGTCCAAATAAGGTCATTGGTTGATGGATTTAAAGAAAAGGGAATTCTTTAAAAACTATATTTAGAGAACAAAGGCAGAAAGAATTCAAGCTAAGTGTCTGTAGATAGATTCACACTGGGGGACCACTCCTGAACAAGCTAAGTGTCTGTAGATAGATTCACACTGGGGGACCACTCCTGAACAAGCTAAGTGTCTGTAGATAGGTTTACACTGGGGGACCACTCCTGAACAAGCTAAGTGTCTGTAGATAGGTTTACACTGGGGGACCACTTCTGAACAAGCTAAGTGTCTGTAGATAGGTTTACACTGGGGGACCACTTCTGAACAAGCTAAGTGTCTGTAGATAGGTTTACACTGGGGGACCACTTCTGAACAAGCTAAGTGTCTGTAGATAGGTTTACACTGGGGGACCACTTCTGAACAAGCTAAGTATCTGTAGATAGGTTCACACTGGGGGACCACTTCTGAACAAGCTAAGTATCTGTAGATAGGTTTACACTGGGGGACCACTTCTGAACAAGCTAAGTGTCTGTAGATAGGTTTACACTGGGGGACCACTTCTGAACAAGCTAAGTGTCTGTAGATAGGTTTACACTGGGGGACCACTCCTGAACAAGCTAAGTATCTGTAGATAGGTTCACACTGGGGGACCACTTCTGAACAAGCTAAGTATCTGTAGATAGGTTCACACTGGGGGACCACGCCCGAATTTTAAGGTTCACTTTAGCTAACAATGGTTATTTATTTTTGGCTCTACTGAAATAGTCACCTGCCTACAATCACACACACATATGCCCTCACTTCCACACACAAACACACTCATATACATATATATATATATATATATATATATATATATACACACATACATATATACATATACATGTATATATATATATACATATACATATATATATATATATATATACACATGAAAAGGCCTTGGGCGCGCCGTTGATTAAGCACCGAAACATCTTGATCTCGGTTTTACAGCTGATGAAGGATTTCTTTTCTTCTCTTGTTTTGTCCATACTACCATCTTAAACTACATATATATACACACACACACACACATACGTACATACACACGCACCCACATGCGTATATATATATATATATATATATATATATACACACACACACACATATATATATAAATACTCATAGAATATTTAAGTATCGGGTGAGAGAAGAAGAGATAAGCGATACATATATTTAGTTGCCAATAGCTTGTGCATATGTGATCAATACTTGTGCTTACAGGGTTAAATATTAGAAGCGTTAATATCTAGCGGGCGAGAATATAAGCAGAACGGTTACAAGTGGAATGAATACAAAGGAGTATATACCATTAAAACATGTTTATATAAAAATGCTCCTACGTACGTTTCGCCCAAAAAGGGCTTCTCAGGGGCATAGAAAACAAAAAAAATGATCAGTACGTGACCCAGGAGGGATTTTAAGATTAAATTTACATCAGAGTTCATTCTTCATTCAAGCATATGTGTTGTTTTTGCCACAGAGCAAGGGGAGTAACTGCGGTCGGTGTTTGAATAATCGTCCCCCACTGCTTTTTACCCGTTCACATGATGGTATTTTGCGTTATTATTTTGTGGGTGCTGATTTAGTTTTGCCAGTTCGAGCCAGGTTTGGGGTGCATATTTGGTTCACAGATGTTTATTTGTGCCGCCTGTCCACCAGAGTGTTATGGTTTGGGCAGGGAGACCCAGTTTATAGTTTTCATGCTACAGTCGGTTCCCACCCGAAATAAGACACCCGTATTCGGTGCCTGCAGTTTATGACCGATTCGACTCTGCTGTTTATGAGTTCAAGGGGTGTTCTTATGATATATAGTAAAGCTCCATGAGGCAAAGCTCGCACTTCCTCTTGAAATTGTAGGGTGCAGCCCTGCCGACAATATCCCAGTGTGTGGAGAAGCTGATGTTGGCGTCTTTTAATGTAGTGACGTGGAGTGTCTTAGTCTTTTGTTCCTAAAAGAGTGGAGATGTGTTCGAAATCTAGTTTAGAACTGGCCAGAGGTGGCCCCTATATAGTGTTTAACTCTATTATGGCTAGTTATGGTGCACCTATAAATAAATGTGCTTGAACGAAGAATGAACTCTGATGTAAATTTAACCTTAAAACCCCTCCTGGGTCACGTACTGATCATTTTTTTTGTTTTCTATGCCCTTGAGAAGCCCTTTTTGGGCGAAACATAGGTGCATTTTTATATAAACATGTTTTAACGGTATATACTCCTTTGTATTCTTTCCACTAATATACACATATATATATATACATATATATTTAATTATGTAATAAACAACACAATATAATTATCCCATTACCCAAGGTTTCACGAAGTTAGACAATTCTAACAGAAACGTCTGATATCGCTCATCAGATGGAAATCTTATGGAATACTAACTAATGGAATAATTATATTGTATTGTTTATTACATAATTAAATAGCTCTGTACTATACATAGAGCACTCTTCTTTTCTTTACCTTTTCCACGGAAATATTTAACATATATATATATATATATATCCAGAAAGAGGATTTGCCTCGAAATCACTAGACGTATCTGAGGAACTTGCGAATCCAGAGTCGGGTTTGATCCACAAACAGATCGCACCTCAAGCTGTTTGCCGGAGAAACATTTGTAATACGTAATAAATTTGTGTTCCGATGTGTCACTGATTCTTCGTTTTCCATGTTATCATACTCTGCTCTGAAGGAGCATAGAGTGCTCAACCAGCATACCGCCTATAGACGCATCCTAGCAACCTTACTACAAATATTCCGTTTCTTTATAAGTAGAGCGCTTACTGCGAATTGGATGATGATGATGATATAATGTGGAAAGTGATATATATATAAAAGAGGGCTAAGGCAATACAAAATGGACGGTAAGATGAAAGTAACGAAAATGTTAGTTACCTGGTAATTTTTTTTTTTTTTCCTTTCATCCTAATATTTCAGGACTTAAAATTCCCTTCATCTGAGTGTAGGAACTCTCAGAACAAAACGTTCCAAAATATTAGGATGAAATAAGAAGAAAATGACTAACTTTTTCATTGCCTTCATCTTACCATTCTTTTTATATTGTCTTAGCCTTCTGAAATATATCACTTTTTACATTATATATTATATACAATACTTCAAGCAAACTACATTTTATTATATATATATATATATATAACATTTTATTATATATATATATATATATATATAACTTTGCCTTTCATCCTTACGTGGTCGATAAAATAAAGTACCAGTAATGTACTAGGTAATTGCTGGCCTTGTGCCAAAAGTAGAAACAATTATATATATATATATATGTGTGTGTGTGTATATATATATAATTATGTAATAAACAGCACAAAACGATTATTCCATTTACCATTTTTCTTTCTGATGAACGATTTCAGATGTCTCTGTTGAGTTTGCCTGTCTTTGTGAAACCTTTGGTAAATGGAATAATTGTATTGCGTTGTTTATTACATAATTAAATAGCTCTGTAGCATACATAGAGCACCCTTCCTTCCTTTACCCTTTCTATATATATATATATTCGATATCTTACCAGCCACCAATACTATGTTCAAAATAATATCTAATCAAGTTGAAAATATTATCCAAACCATACTACCTGGTTATTATTTAATACATTTTGTTTAATGTTCATACAAATTAAATTTTGTATTTTCTGCATTAATTTGTTTTAATTTTTTTTTTTTTTTTTTTGTTTCACACATCTATTATTGTGAGATTTGTAAAGAAAATTGACTTTCAAAGTTGTAAATATTAATATTTTTTATCAATATAAGAACAGACTACATACTCAGTTCTCCTGCATTTTTAATGGAGTTTATTTATTTTTTTTTTTTTTTTACCTTTCATTTCCGTGGATAAAAACCAACTCACACAGACACATACACACACACATTCCTCACCACACTACCACACCTTCACCCCTGTGTAGTACAACATAGAGCTCAATTAATCAATCAACTTTAGCTGCTATTCAACAAAAATTGTGCCTAGTTAAAAATCATTTATAATTCATCTTTTGTCGATGTCTGCAAAAACCAAAAATGACAGGAATTATTATTACAGAGGGAGATGGATTGGCAGAATCAGTAGAGCGTCGGTCAACATGCTTAGCGGCATAGTTGCAGCCCTTTACGTTCTGAGTTCAAATCCTGTTGAGGTTAACTTTGCCTTACAGGGTCGATAAAATAAAGTACCAGTAATGCACTGGGATCGATTTAATCGACTTTCCCTTTCCCCCAAAACTGTTGACCTTGTGCCTAAATCAGATTCAAATCCTGCCGAGGTTAACTTTGCCTTTCATCCTTACAGGGTCGATAAAATAAAGTACCAGTAATGCACTGGGGTAATTGCTGGCCTTGTGCCAAAAGTAGAAACAATCATTACCTTACTTGGCAACTAAACTTTTTTTTATTTATTTATTTATTTTTTTTATCAAAATAGCATTTTATTCTGCTAATTATCCTTATAATCTACTGGATATAATTAACATTCAATATGCTATTGAATATCATTTTGAGAAATATAACATTTTTGTTTAATGCTCACTCATCCCCCCAAATCTCGTCTAATCAAAAGGCAGACCTAAAATCAAAGACTTTGAAATATCTTGTGAAGTATTTGATAGTCAATTGGTTTTTTCTTTCCAGTTTATAATAATAATAATAATAATAATAATAATAATGAAATTGTGTACAGTGCTCAGGTGCACTACAACTCGTCAAAGGTGCATGTATAGTACATAGAATAATATACAAATGTCAGAGAAGTGGATAGTGTATGAGTCATGATATACATGTGTGCGTGTGTATGGAGGGGGAATATTAGGTGTAGTGGGGGGGTTGATGAACTGAATGCTGAATGAAGGAAATTCAGTTGTAAAAAGGAAAACAAGAAAAAAAAATCTAGTGGTATTATCTTAGTGACTCTCTGAAAGATAATTTAAAGCAGTTGAGAATTAACTTCTCAAAGTTAATTTACATGTTATGGGGAAAAGTCTGATCTTTGTTTGCAGGCAAGGAGCTACAGTGGACATGTTTTAGTCTATTCGACCTCATCAACAGAGCATAGTCTACTCCAGCCTGCCTGATCATATGACAAAATTGTTTACATATAGAAAAAGAGTAACATAATTGCTCATGAGGTACATTAACTGCAGTAATCTAGAGAAGAAAGATATGGAAGCTGAAAGAGCCCTCAGTAATAATACTATAAACATTTTAATTAACTATCCACATTAACAAGACATACTCGAAAAGTATAAAACAGCATAGTGTGTGTATTACATTCAAAATAAAAGTCCTTACTGCAAATACTGCAAATTTTCACAACTATCTTTTCACTACTAAAGTTACTATAAACATTTGAATTAACTAACCATATTTTTAGATGTTATTTGCTAAATCATTGTGGGATGTTAAGAGTTAAAGTGTTGTACATTTGTGTGATAAGAATGAATGACTTTGAACAAATACTTAGCATAAATTAGTAATTGTTTGCTAGTAAATAAACTAACTAGAAGGGAGATGACTGCAGAACTAAAATTTTACAAGAGACTTCAGTACTTCACCTATTGAATCAACTAAGGGGTGTGACAGAATAATGTAATCTTTTAATTCTTAAAATCCAACAAACTGTACTAAAAAACAAACAAAAAAAAACTAGACATCTTACAATTAAGGATTTTAGGTGTCTATAAAGTTACAAATAGTAACAGACACCCTCTCGACTCTCCCACTCACAATTGAGTAAGACTTGGTAGTATCTACCATGTTTTCACTAAGGTTTTAGGTGTCTATGAAGTCACAAATAGAGATAGACAACCTCACACCCCTCCCACACACAATCGAGTAAGACTTGGTAGTATCTACCATGTTTTCACTAAGGTTTTAGGTGTCTATGAAGTCACAAATAGAGATAGACAACCTCACACCCCTCCCACACACAATCAAGTAAGACTTGGTAGTATCTACCATGTTTTCACTAAGGTTTTAGGTGTCTATGAAGTCACAAATAGGAATAGACACACTCACAACCCTCCCACACACAATCGAGTGAGACTTGGTAGTATCTACCATGTTTTCACTAAGGTTTTAGGTGTCTATGAAGTCACAAATAGGAATAGACACACTCACAACCCTCCGAGTATAACTTAGTATTAGCTACCATGTTTTCATTAAGGGTTTTGGATACCTATGTAGTTGTAAGCAAGCTCAGACACCCTCATGGCCCTCCCACTCACAACCGAGTACGATATAGCATGTTTTCACTAAGGTTTTTTTTTTTAGGTGCCTATATAGCCGAAAACAGAGCAGAGAAATAATATAGTTGACCTAAAATCAATAAGTAAAAAGTACTGATGAGCTATTGATAAGGCAGAAACAACTATTTGATCTGAACTACAAATGGAGAAATTGAGCAGATTTATAATACACTAACAAGAAAAAACATCAATGTAAATGAAGGGTTTTTAATAATACTTTCATGAGGGTCAGCTGAAAAGTTGATAGACTGACTATGAAAGAGTGATGCTAGAGCTATGAAATCTTGCATGTATTAATTTCAACTCAACTCTTCTTATTAATAACTGCATTGTTTATTTCTAGGAAGGACTATGTTGATAAATGGACCTCATTTGGTCATTCCATGAGAGTATCTTGGTCAGCCTATGAACTTTTTAACTGACCCTCATAATACATTTTGTTCTACTTAAGATGTTCTTAAAATTTTGGTTTTAATGTGACTATTTCGACATTTATTATTTTTTTGTTGTTTTTTTAAAGATATCAATACATATCAGACTGTTTGGTAAATTATTCTTTGTTTAATTTATCGATTGAGTTGAAAAAGAAAACTGAAACATTTTCTTATATATATATATATATATATATATATATATATATATACACACACACTCACATACACACTAATATATACATATGCATATCTATACATATATATATATACATATATATATATATATATATATATATATATATATATACATATACATATACATATACATATTTATATATATATATATATATATATATATATATAAATAATTACAACAGTGACATAAACAGGTACTTAAGTTTCGTTGGGTTCTGGACCCCAACTTATTCAGCCTGACATGATGAGAGGCTGAATGAGTTGGGGTCCAGAACCTGACGAAACTTAAGTACCTGTTTATGTCGGTGTTGTAATTATTTATACTAAACTCATCCTATGGACTGAGTGTTCTTCTTTCTCTTGGATATTTCTACCAAACTTTTACTACCGTGTATATGTGTGCGTGTCGATGTATACACACATGGAGGCACATGGCTTAGTGGTTAGAGCATTGGGCTTGCAATCGAAAGGTTGTGAGTTCAATTCTCAGACCGAGTGATGTGTTGTTTCCTTGAGCAAGACACTTTATTTCACATTGCTTCAGTTTACTCAGCTGTAGAAATGAGATGATAGGGACTGGGGTCCCTATCATTCCACTGTAAAGTGGACATGTTGGTGCCACGGCAAAAAAGCACCCAGCACTCCCTGTAAATGAGGTTGGTGTTAGGAAGGGCATCCAGCTGTAGAAATCAAGCCAGAATCAGTTCCCGTCCCACCCTTGCAAGCAGGGAAAAAGTGGATGTAAAATGAAATGATGAATGATGACACACTCACACTCACACTCTGAAATTATGGTAAAAATAGAGCCAATATATAGGGAAGAGTGGGAAGAATGTTGAGTTAAATATTTTTTTTTCTGCAAATTATTAAGTTATTTTATTTCTTAAAACTTTTTATAATTATTATAATATTAATAATATAATAATAATAACAACAATATTCTATTTAATGTTGGTCTAAATCTAGTTAAAGATATTTTCTATTGCATATGTTGTCTATGAATATCTCTTCACAAACACTTCCATGATACTATACAAATTGAACCATTCATAGTATGTTGAAAACAGCCAAAATATTTTTTTTTTCCTCTTTTTCTGAGAAAAAGTTTAACTAACATAAGGAAATATTATACTCAAACACCTACATTTATGAGTTGTGGTATACAAATAACTAACATTTTCTTTGATGTATGTAAATAACTAATATTATGTAAATAGATGTTTACATTTTTTTACATAATTCACCTATCGTATTTTGATAAGCAGTTAAAAAAAAAAAAAAATTTAAATTACTTTTTGTTTTATAAACAAAATGTAATTTAGTAAAATAGTTTAGCTATCTTTAATTTTCTCACAATATTATACAGGATACTACTGGTTAGTTAGTAAACTTTTTTATATTTTGCTTTTGGTATTAAAATCTTAAAAAATAAATAAGTAAAACTGTTGAAATGTTTTGTTTTTTTTCTTTGATCGATTTGAATATTTCCGGCTCTACCTGGAGTGACTCTCTCATCTCTGAGTTATGCACTTTATTGAGTAATGTTACTCCAAAGACCCTTCGGAAGAATCTCATTTCGGCCATTTGTATTCACAATCCAATTCTTTTAGTCATTACCCAACATAGGTAAGGGTTGGCACAAATATTGAATTGAAGATAGCAAGTTTGGCTTTACACCTACCTCTCTTCTAATTACTGAATGCTGAAGCTGGCGCATTACTGCACCAGGTTTTGCAATTCTTGCACTTAATTCAGCCTCCTGCTTTCCATCACTCATGAACACAGCCCTGAGATACTTGAACTTCTCTATCTGCTTCAGTGGAACTCCACTCACATGTAGAGTGCACTGCACAGGCTTCCTTGAGAGGAGGAGTGTCTCAGTTTTTGCAGCACTGATTTTCATGCCAGCCATGCAGCGCTCACCATCAAACCTATCTTCAATTTGGTTTTCATGCCAACCCTTATCTATGGTCATGAATCTTGGGTAATGACCGAAAAAAATATGATCACAAAATGGGATTCCTCTGAAGGGTCTTTGGAGTAACGTTACTCAATGAAGTGTGTAGCTCGGAGATCAGAGAGTCACTCCAGGTAGAGCTGTTACTTCTCCAAATTTAGAAATCACAGCTCCAATACTATGGACATGTGATTAGAATGTCTCAGGAAAAAATCATTGGACAGATTTTACAGGCAAAACCAACCGGCAAGAGACACAGGGGTGGATCCCGAACAAGATGGTTGGATAACATTCATGAGCTTGGCTGGTCGTGTTTGGAGATCCAGCCGGATCAGTTAGAGATGGTTGCTTCTGATAGGATCCACTGGAAGGAGTGTTTGAGGACTCTTCCCCCACAACCCTCTCAGGAATAAGTGGGTGAAGATCAATTTGAATATTTCAGGTGGCTGATTTTTAAATCTAATCCATAAAGGAATTAAACAAAGAATAAATCATTTTAAAGAAAGAAGCTTTGAGCAAATTTTGACTTTTTCAAAGTATTAGCTTAATGTAAACTGTTTCAACATAGTTTTTTGTTTTTTTTAACTATGGAAATATTTGAACAAGTTGGGTATAAAAGGCCCTAGAGATGAGATTAAAAAATGTGGACAGTATCACCAGTAGAGTTTGTTCCAAACCAGAAGTATACCTCACTTCCCATGGTGGCACTGCAAGGCCAGGGATTTCTGAAAATTGTCCTCTAACATGGGGATACGCATCACACACACACATACATTACGTGTAGAAGACATGGTAAAAAGACTCCCAGTCCACACTGTAAAGGTGGCTGGTGTTAGGAAGGGCATCCAGCTGTAAAGGTGGCTGGTGTTAGGAAGGGCATCCAGCTGTAAAGGTGGTGGTGTTAGGAAGGGCATTCAGCTGTAAAAAAAACCTGCCAGGATACACTTCCGTACGAGCGAGACACGATCTCCCAACCATTCCCGCATCAAATGGAACAAAACTGTCTAACCCATGCTAGCGTGGAAGATGGACATTAAACGAGGATGAGGATGATGATGTTTATTGGGAAATGTGTGAAATCCTTGGTACAGTTAGGTATATTTTAAAAAAAGGAAAAGAATGACCTCACTTGTAGTTTTAAACAATTTAATTTAATTTTATAATATTATAATTTTACAATTTAGATTTATATATATGTATGTTTATATATATATATAGGAAAATGTTCAAGACCCCGACGGCAGGGCTCAAGCCGTTTCGACGGCTATTTCTGAACTAAGTATTGAGTACTCTGGTGCGTTATGGCCCACCTGGTTCCTTACCACACTTCCTTCGTTATATATATATATATGTGTGTGTGTGTGTGTGCATATACTGGTATCCATTTGTTTAAGGTGGCACCAATAACGTTAGAACTGAATGCAGCCTTGAAGAGATGGTTTCAACAAGATTAGGTGGAGAGAACTATAGTTTTTGTAGTAGGCTCTTGTAAAACAATGAACTAATTAAGAACCTATCTTCAACTTTTGTTTTATTTCCATTGTTCAAAACAGACACATACATACATACATATATACATATATATATATATATATATATATATATAAATCAAAGGTATATATTGAGTTAGAAACACGAAATAGTCTCTTACAATTAAATAGCTCAAGGAAAGAGATTTTTCCAGCCTGTATAATATAATTGAATATAAAAGAGAGATAAACACAGATATATACATATATGTGTTCAAATCATAAGGAACCAGATTCGCTAGGGTGAAAAAAATACTAACTATGAACAATAGGGTTTGCCAGACTCAATTTAAAGGAATAAATCAAGAAAATAAATACAAACCGATATTGGGACAACTGCCAGACACCCAGACAGCTTTGGTAATGTTGTTTCGCAATTATAGTGAGGGGAATTACCAATTCTTTTGCTAATCAGAGGGTGTAAAATTAGTAAACCCTTCACTTCTACGTATCTCAGAAGACTGAATAGTGTCATCATCATCATCATCATCATTTCATTTTACGTCCACTTTTCCCTGCTTGCAAGGGTGGGATGGGAACTGATTCTGGCTTGATTTCTACAGCTGGATGCCCTTCCTAACACCAACCTCATTTACAGTGTGGGCTGGGTGCTTTTTTGCCGTGGCACCTCCACGACCACTTTGCAGTGGAATGATATGGACCCCAGTCCCTATCATCTCATTTCTACAGTTGAGTAAACAGGAGCAATGTGAAATAAAGTGTCTTGCTCAAGGAAACAACACATCACCCGGTCTGAGAATTGAACTCACAACCGTTTGATTGCAAGGCCAATGCTCTAACCACTAAGCCATGTGCCTCCAGTGTGCGTATATAAAATAACACACATGGCATCAGAACTTAGTGTGTCTCATAAATGCATACTACTAAAAATAACAGCCAGTTTGTATTTATTTTCTTGATTTATTCCTTTAAATTGAGTCTGGCAAACCCTAAAACCCTATTGTTTATAGTTAGTATTTTTTTCATCCTAGCGAATCTGGTCCCTTACAATTTGAACACATATATGTATATTTCTGTGTTTATCTCTCTTTTATATTCTATTATATTATATATATAAATTTAAGGGTAAGAAATTGTCTAGATTACACAGACACAATGATATAAGAAGAACTGTGAGAAACGTCATTATAAGATCGATTCTTACCAGCCATATATATATATATATATATATATTTATTGTCAAAGAAAAATCAGGTTACTACTCCTAATGCCAGCCATATATATATATATACATACAAAATTAGAAATAAGAGGGATCAGATGTTGTTTACTCGAGGGAAGACTACGTTGGTATGGTCACGTGATGCGCATGAAAGACGACAGCTGTATAACAAAGTGCAGGGCAATAAAGATAGACGGTAGCCACGAAATAGGCAGACCTAGAAAAACCTGGGACGAGCTGATAAATTCCGACCTCACACACTTACACCTCTCCAAGACAATGTCACTGGACCGAGACCTTTGGCGGTACTCAGTAATAGAGAAGACCTGCCTTACCTAAATACAAAGTGAAACCTACTACAGTCAGTAGGCATCTCTATCAAAATACAACCCTGTCCCACTACCTCCACCCCATCCACACCGCCCCTTTCAATGTAAAGTTATGTTGGTACCACAACATCCAGCCCGAAACAAATGAGGTTGTGTAGGTATGATGACAAAACAACACACAGTCCACGCTGTAATGTGGCCATGTAGGTAACACGGTAAAAACCTCCCAGTTCCACACTGTAAACGTGGTTGGTGTTAGGAAGGGCATCCAGCTGTAGAAAACCTGCCAGACAGTCCTATGTGAGCAAGACAACCACTCTTGCCTCAAGTGGGAAAACACCCGTCCAAACCCATGCAAGCGTGGAATATGGACGTTAAACGATGATGATGATGACATAGATTTATTGTCAAAGAAAAATCAGGTTACTACTCCTAATGCCAGCCATATATATATATACATATTAATATATACAGATTAATCATATTATAAGGTATCTATTTTTGAAGTTCTGGTTAACTTTATTTAGTTACCTACCTAGCTATGTGTGCTTACACACTTGTAAAAATTATCTCCTGTGATTCATCATCATCATCATCATCATCATCATTTTACGTCCGCTTTTCCCTGCTTGCAAGGGTGGGACGGGTCTTATTCAGCACAGCATCTCTCCACTCGTCACGATCCCTCGTCATCTCCACCGTGAGCTTCAATGATCTGAGGTCTGTTCTCACCACCTCCGCCCATGTTTTTCGTGGTCTACCTCTACCACGTCTTCCTTCAACTGGCATTTCCTGGCACTTCTTCACCCATCGGTCATCCTCCATGCGCATCACATGTCCATACCACCTCAGTCTCCTCTCCCGTACACTACATTCTATCCCTCTCAGACACAGTTTCTCTCTCAATACATTTATGCTGGGTCGTTCACGCACATTTACACTGCACATCCAACGGAGCATGCTTGCCTCATTTCTCTCCAGCCGTCGCATATCCTCTGCGGTTGCTGCCCATGTCTCACTACCATGCAGCATCGCGCTCCTCACACAGGCATCATACAACCGGCCTTTCGTACGCAGGGAGAAACCCTTCTTCGTCAACAGAGGAAGCAGCTCCCTAAACTTCTTCCAACCCGTCCTTATTCTAGATACTATGGCCTCGGAACACCCTCCTCCCATGCTAATCTGATCTCCTAGGTACCGGAAGCTATCCACCACTTCTATAGCGCCCTCTCGCATTTGAAAAATGTGTCTATCAGTGCAACTTCTACTGTCTAATTTCCCTGTACATCTACTGCATACATATTTCTCCCTACCTGTTAGTTTGCCTGCTATCCCGCTACATCTCTTGTGTACCCAGGACCTGCATTGTGTGCATTTTATAGAATTTTTGCCAGTTCCTTTTCTGCATATCGAACATGGCCATTTCCCTGACGGAATCAGGGTTTTGTCCTCTTTTCTACTCATCAACACTTTTGTCTTAGCTAGATTTACTCTCAGTCCTCTTGCTTCCAACTGCTGTTTCCATAGCCGGAATTTATTCTCTAGCTCCTCTACTGATTCTGCCATAAGAGCCAGATCGTCAGCATAGAGAAGTGCCCATGGACAGCCAGTCTTAAACTCCTCTGTTATGGCTTGGAGGACTATAATGAACAAGAGCGGGCTGAGGACCGAACCCTGATGTACTCCTACTTGTATCTGGAATTCCTCACTAAACTCCATTCCTACCCTGACTTTACTGAGAGTACCTCTGTACAAAGTTTGCACTGTCCTCACAAGCCTTTCCTCAACACCCAGCTTCCTTAGGGACCACCAGATGACAGATCGGGGTACCCTATCAAAGGCCTTCTCTAGGTCAACAAAGGCTAAGTATAGTGGCTTATTCTTCTCTAAGAACCTCTCTTGCATTTGTCTCACCAAGCAGAGGGCATCTGTTGTACTCTTCCCAGGCACAAAACCAAACTGCATCTCATTTAGTTTGACCCTTTCTCTAATTAGTTGTGCTAAAATCCTTTCTGCCACTTTCATAACCTGATCTATCAGCTTTATACCCCTATAATTGCCCCTCTCCAAAGCATCCCCTTTACCTTTGTAGCAATTTATGAGAATACTGCTGCACCAGTCTTTGGGTATGACACCACCATATATAGCCTGATTGATGATGCGTGCAACCAGTTTAGTGCCTATGTCCCCTGATGCCTTCAGCATCTCAGCAACTATTCCCGATGGTCCGGCCGCCTTACCATTTTTCATTTCCCTAATCGCCTCTTGGACCCTATATTCGTCAATCTCAATAGCTGGTCCCTCTGTCGGATCTATCAAGGGTAATTTCTCTCTCTCCCATTTGTTCTCCACATTCATCAGTCTCTCATAATGACATTTCCAGGCCTCCTTTTTTTCATGTTTATTTATATGTTAATCAATTTCTAGTTATTATATATACATACATAGATTTATTGTCAAAGAAAAATCAGGTTACTACTCCTAATGGAAATTCTTAAATGTTATATTGGACTTTAGGTTCTAACAGTGACTACTATCTTTAGCACTTCGGTTAACCTATACTTTTGTCAGACAATATGATTAATTACTTTACCTATTAATCAATATTTCAATATATATATATATATATAAACAATGTTAATTTTAACCTGTTGACTTACACTTCTTTATATATATAAACCCATGCTAGCGTGGAAGATAGATGTTAAACGATGATGATGATGATGATATATGTGTGTCTGTAAATATATAAACAATACAGGGAAAAGATATCATCATCATCATCACTGTTTAACATCCATAAAGACTCAATGTTTTGGACATTAGTCCTTCATCAGAAAATAGAAAGATATATATATATATACACACATATATATATATATATATATATATATATGTGTATATATATATAAACACACACAGACACCCGAATGTAACACATGCGCAAACTAAGCACACAACACACAGAAAAACAAGATGGCGTAGGACAGAACAAAGGAGAGGCACAAAACAAAGAAAAGAATCCCCAGTCACTGAAGAGGTCACAGAATGTGTGACGAAAGAACTTTGACAATATATGAACAACCGTCCGGTTGTGGAACCAACCAACCAACAGGAAATTTATAAATTTTTAAACTTATAAATTAATTTATAATAAATTGGAGTGAAAGCAACTGGTGCGTGTGTTTCTTATTGGCAACATGACCCTCCCAAAGTATAACAATATCGGTTTCAACACACGTTTTCAGATAAAGAATCTTGCTAAACAAATTCAGAAACAAAATATATATATATATACATTTTCTGTCATTACTATAACAGAAGTCTGACGAGCTTTTGTTCCAGAGTCGGGCTAGATCAATACAAATCTGATCAATTGCAAAACGTGCGTCACACCTTAATAAATGTAATGAAGATCTAAAACTTCATCCTTTTTATTATTATTATTATTGTTATATATATACATATATATTATTATTATTATTATTAGGGCGGTGGATTGGAAGTATCGTTAGGGATTCGGATTCCATGCTTTGCAGCATAGAGTTACGGCCCTTTATGATCTGAGTTCAAATCCCGCCGAGGATAACTTTGCCTTTCATCCTTACGGGGTCAATAAAATAAAGTACCAGTCACGCACTGGAGTCGATTTAATCGACTTTCCCCTCGCCCAAAATTGCTGGCCTTGTGCCTATATAAGAAATGCACTGGGATAATTGCTGGCCTTGTGCCAAAAGTAGAAACAATTATTATTGTTCTTTGAGTCTCAGTCATTGGTGTTATTTAACTGGAAAGTGGATTGGCAGTATCGGTAGAGGGTCGGACGCCATGCTTTCCAGCATAGTTACGTCCCTTTATGATCTGAGTTCAAATCCCGCCGAGGTTAACTTTGTCTTTCATCCTTACGGGGTCGATAAAATAAAGTACCAGTAATGCACTGGGTAATTGCTGGCCTTGTGCCTAAAGTAGAAACAGTTATTTAACTGGAAAGTTTGTTGAAATGAATATAAAGCCGCTACCTGCAGCCTCAGATATTCAGGACGTATCGGAGGGTTCTTGCTGTTCCCAGCAAACATGCCTTTTGAAGTGGTCCAAAAAAGGAGGCTGGACTAATGTTCTTTAACCATCCTTGAAAACTCTTTGAGATAGTACCTAGTGTACCTATGACAATCGGGACGACCTTGATCTCATGACAGTTCCGAATCCTTTTTAATTCCCACTTTAAGTCCTGGTATCGGTTAATTTTCTCCTTCTCCTTTTCTCTTGTGTCAAAGGGGCAGGCTACATCTACAATCAGGCCCGATTTTTTTTTCCTTGTGAAAAACCACCAGATCGGGCCTATTGTGTTCTAATTTCTTGTCCGTCTGTATCCAATAGCACCTTCACTTGATCGTTTTCTATCACCGACTCTGGCTTATGCTCATACCACTTCTCAGAATGTGGTAAATTGTTTAGTTTGCATAGGTGCCAATGAATCAACTTTCCTATCACATCATGTCTCCAGCCTTTATAGTGAGTCTGGGCTAGGTGTTTACACTCGGATACGATGTGAGCCACAGTCTCCTCTCTCTCTCCACAGATCCTACACAGTGAGCTAGCCTCTTCCTTGTCAATTATTATTATTATTATATATATATATATATATATATATATATATAATCAGTTCCCGTCCCATCCTTGCAAGCAGGGAAAAGCGGACGTAAAATGATGATGATGATGATGATGATATATGTAATATATATATATAATTGTTTCTACTTTAGGCACAAGGCCAGAAATTATCCCAGGGTATAACTGGTACTTTATTTTATCGACCCTGAAAGGATGAAAGGCAAAGTTAACCTCGGCTGGATTTGAACTCAGTCCGTAAAGAGACGTAACTGTGCTGCAAAGCATGGCGTCCGACCCTCTACCGATACTGCCAATCCACCGCCCTAATAATATATATATATATATAATATATATTATATATATATATATATATATCTTCGCAAGAAGGGAAGCAGAGGAAAGAAAGTTCAAGTATGTTCTACAACGCGAGGACCAAAAACGTGAGGTGTTCAGGATTGCTAGGCAATGTGACAAGGAAAACAGTGATATTGTCGGGGAGAAGTGTGTACTTAATGATGATGGCGTACTTGCCGTCACTGATGCTGATAAGAAGGTAGCTTGGAAGTGTCACTACGAAAGGCTACTAAATGAGGAGAATAAATGGGAGAAAGACAGTCTCCCCCACATCGATCCAATAGAGGGACCAGCAGTGTTAGTTGAAGGTAGTATAATAAGTAAGGCAATCAAAGACGGGTAAGGCGGCTGGGCCTTTGGAAAT
Source organism: Eledone cirrhosa (assembly GCA_964016885.1). NCBI lineage: Eukaryota > Metazoa > Mollusca > Cephalopoda > Octopoda > Eledonidae > Eledone > Eledone cirrhosa. The sequence continues at coordinate 93,550,043 of OZ024744.1, forward strand.
AGTTACTGAGATGCTGAAAGCCTCTGGAACGGTGGGACACACCATGGTCACCCGGATAGTAAACCAAGTCATACAGAATGGGGTTGTTCCGAAGGACTGGCGTAGCAGCATCATCATTAACTGTTACAAGGGTAAAGGAGATGCCCTAGATAGGAGTAACTATAGAGGCATTAAATTAATCGACCAGGTCATGAAGGTCACGGAAAAAGTAATAGCGCAACTAATCAGAGAGAGAATTGATCTAGATGAAATGCAGTTCGGGTTTGTGTCAGGCAAAGGTACCACAGACGCTCTTTTCATTGTACGACAACTACAGGAAAAGTACCTAGCTAAAAGTAAAACCCTATACTTAGCTTTTGTCGACTTGGAGAAAGCCTTCGACAGAGTCCCCCGTTCCATTATCTGGTGTGCTCTTAGAAAACTAGGTGTTGATGAATGGCTTGTGAGAGCTATACAAGCCATGTATAAAGAAACAGTCAGCAACGAATATAGTGAAGAGTTTAGCGTAAAAGTTGGCGTCCATCAGGGCTCTGTTCTCAGCCCCCTACTATTTATTATTGCCCTTCAGGCTATAACAGAGGAGTTCAAGACCGGCTGCCCATGGGAACTCCTATACGCAGACGACCTGACACTCATAGCGGAATCAATGGCCGAGCTAGAGAAGAAATTCCAGACATGGAAGCACGGTCTAGAATCAAAAGGCCTTAAAATTAACCTGTCTTATACTAAAGTTCTAGTTTGTAGGAAGGAAAATAGGGCGCCGGTCCCATCCGGGAAATGGCCATGCTCAGTGTGTAGGAAAGGCGTAGGTAGGAACTCCATTTTATGTCCCAAATGCAAAGTATGGGTGCATAAAAGATGTAGTGGGATCACAGGTAAGCTAACTAAGAACATAGATTTTACATGTGGCCAGTGCTCTGGTGCAATAAGTAGCAGCAAGTGCCCACAGAATACTAGCTCTTTCAATTGCACAGAGGGTTCTATAGAAATAGTGGACAGCTTCCGTTACCTGGGTGACAAAATCAGCAGTGGGGGAGGGTGCTCTGAAAGTACAGTAGCTAGAGTCAGAACTGAATGGAAAAAGTTCAGAGAGCTTATACCACTATTAGCCGCTAAAGGGTTCTCCCTAAAAATGAAAGGCAGGTTGTATGATGTCTGCATACGAACAGCAATGTTGCATGGCAGTGAGACCTGGGCATTGTGTGCAGAGGATATACGCAGACTAGAGAGGAATGAAGCTTGCATGCTCCGCTGGATGTGTAATAGTAATATACGTGAACGGCAAAGCATTAACGAACTAAGGGAAAAATTAGAAATAAGAGGGATCAGATGTTGTTTACTCGAGAGAAGACTACGTTGGTATGGTCACGTGATGCGCATGAAAGACGACAGCTGTATAAAAAAGTGCAGGGCAATAAAAATAGACGGTAGCCATGGAGTAGGCAGACCCAGAAAAACCTTGGACGACTTGATAAATTCCGACCTCACACACTTACACCTCTCCAAGACAATGTCACTGGACCGAGATCTTTGGCGCTACTCAGTAATAGAGAAGACCCACCTCACCTAAATACAAAGTAAAACCTACTACAGTCAGTAGGCACCTCTAACAAAATACACCCCCGTCCCACTACCCCCACCCCATCCACACCGCCCCCTTCAATGTAAAGTTATGTTGGCACCACAACATCCAGGCTGAAACAAATGAGGTCATGTAGGTGTCACGACAAAAAACCTCCCAGCCCCACACTGTAAATGTGGTTGGTGTTAGGAAGGGCATCCAGCTGTAGAAAACCCGCCAGACAGTCCACGCTGTAATGTGGCCGTGTAGGTAACACGGTAAAAACCTTCCAGTTCCACACTGTAAATGTGGTTGGTGTTAGGAAGGGCATCCAGCCGTAGAAAACCCGCCAGACAGTCCTAAGCGAGCAAGACAACCACTCTTGCCTCAAGTGGTAAAACTCCCGTCCAAACCCATGCAAGCGTGGAATATGGACGTTAAACGATGATGATGATGATGATGATGATGATGATATCATCATCATCATTTTACGTCCGCTTTTCCCTGCTTGCAAGGGTGGGAAGGGAACTGATTCTGGCTTAATTTCTACAGCTGGATGCCCTTCCTAACACCAACCTCATTTAAAGTGAGTGTTGGGTGCTTTTTTTTCATGGCACCTACACGTCCACTTTACAGTGTGAGCTGGGTGCTTTTTTGCTGTGGCACCACCATGACCACTTTGCAGTGGAATATATATATATAAATATAACAGGTGTATTTTATATAAAATGAATTTTAACCATAACTCTGGTGTTAATATGTATATAGCAATCTTCTCCTTTCTCTTGTCCTCTCTGATTTATCATAATGGTTTCTAATTTATATGATACTTTACAAGCCACAGGGCAGCAATGCTTTAATGGTACTTTATTTTATTGATCCTAGAAGGATGAAAAGCAAAGTTGATCTCAACAGGATTTTAACTATGAACATTAAGAGATGGAACAAATACTGAAAAATGTGTCTTACAATGCCCTAACAATTCTGCCAATCCATCACCTTGGTTTTAAACTTAGGCACAAGGCCAACAGCTTGAAGGAAGGAAAAAGTCAATTGCATTGACTCCATACTTTTCTTAGTATTTTATTAAAATAAAGTACTGGATGGATGAAAGGTAAAGTTGACCTTGGTGGGATTTGAACTCAGAATGTAAAGAGACAGAATAAATATCACAAAACATATTTATATAAATTATGTGTATATATATATTAATATGTAAATAAAAATGGAGTAGACATTACAATTCAATGGGACGAAAGATATTAGTACTACTGATGATGTTACAGGTGTGTGAACAGAATTTTGATAGATTATATATATATATTTATAAGAAAGTATTGAAGTTTGCTTGAAGCATTGTGGAATAATAAGATATATTTTCTTTAGGTTGTTTTGGAAGCCTCAACAATGCAGATGGGTAATTCTCCGGGTAACAAGATCCGGTGGTGAAGAGAGAGATGTAAGTGAATGTAGAATGAGATGTATAGTGTGTAGAGGAACGTAGGAAAGAGTGTAAAAAATAAAAATAATAACATGAGATAGAGTTACCTTGGGAGAGATTTAATTGTCCCTATATTTCGGATTCACATCCATCAATTGGGGGGTTTTCCGGGGGAGGGGGGAGGTTATCTGTCGTATAGGAGCGATACGTGTCCTCTGCTGTTCGTTGTTTTGAATATATATATATTTATATCTATATATTTAACAATTGGTCAATCAATGATAAACATTGATTGCCAGCTAAATTAACTGTAGGAATATAAAATATACAGAAGCAAAAACCAATCCAAACCAAACAGTGAGTGTATTTTATTATTACAATATTATAACAATATGACCTTACCCAAATATAACAATGTATATATATATATATATATATATATATATATATATATATATATATATATATATATATATATATATACAGAGAGAGAGAGAGAGAGAGAGAGAGGGAAGAAGAAGAGGAGTGAGGAGTAAGCAGATCACTATATTCTTATTAACATAACAATTATGATTATAAATTCAATTTATATAAATTAGAATATCTGTACAATATATATCATCATCATTATCATCTTCATTTTACATCTACTTTCCATGCTGGCATGGGTTTGATGGGTTTTCATGGTCTGTGACCAGGCAGTTTCGATGGACCTCATCTTGTACATAAATTCCGTATTTGGCATAGTTTTAGTTTCTATGACTGGATATCCTTTTTGAAGCATGCCAACCACCTTTCAAGGTGTACTGTATGCATTTTTTCATGGCACCACCATCACCACTGTACAGAGTGTAATGTGTGCATTTTTTATGGCATCAACTATAATACTTTACAGGGTGTACTGGGTGCATTTACTCAAATGTGAGAAAAGCTAAAATTTCAAGTCCAATGTTGACACTAACTGGAAGTGAACTGGAAGTAATACTATATCTATATGTGAAGGCACATGACTTAATGGTTCGGGCATTTGACTGACAATCATAAGGTTGTGAGTTTGATTCCTGGTGGTGTGTTGTGTCCTTGAGCAAGACACTTTATTTCATGTTGCTCCAATTCACTCTCTGCTCTTTGAGTTCAAATTCTTCCGAGGTATACTTTGCCTTTCACCCATTCGAGGTCGATAAAAAAAAGTACCAGTCAAGTACTGGGGTTGATTCTTCCTCTATATCTCTTTCTCACTTCCTTTCTCTCACTCTCTCTATAATTCTCTAGAAGAAATCTGCTGTATTCAGACTTGGAGAGGAGATGGGCTCCACCAGGTTTTTAAAATGCCCTAGAAACGGTGTATGTCAAAACAACACCCCTACAACTCCTCAGGAGTTATGGATCCATGGCATACCATACCTGTTCACACAGCTGGGGAAAATGAGTTGTACCTGTATTTCAAAGGGCCAGCCTTGTCACATTCTGTATCATGCTGAATCTTTGTCAGAACTATGTTATGGGTACAGATATCTGTGGAATATTCAACCACTTGTACATTAATTTTATGAGCAGGTTGTTCTGTTGATCAGATCAACTGGAACACTTGTCGTCGTAAACAATGTAGTGGCAACACTTTTTTTTTTATATCTACTTTCTTCTTCTTTGCACTCGATATAAAATAATAATGAAAATTATAGTGTACAGTGCTCAGGTGCACCACAACTCACCAAAGGTGCATGTATAGTACATAGAATAATTGTTTCTACTTTTGGCACAAGGCCTTAAATTACCCAGTGCATTACTGGTACTTTATTTTATCGACCCCGTAAGGATGAAAGGTAAAGTTAACCTCGGCGGGATTTGAACTCAGATCATAAAGGGAGGTAACTCTATGCTACAAAGCATGGTGTCCGACCCTCTACCAATACTGCCAATCCACTGTACAAATATCAGGAAAGTAAACTGTGTATGAATCATGATATACAGACAGACACATGTTGCATGTGTATGGAGGGGGAATATCAGGTGTAGTGTTGGCACATTTCGGGAAGCATGGAGGTTTTGAAGGATGCAGTGTCTCGACAGCTAACAACTGATGCAGGTAGTTTGTTCCATGCTTCAGCAACTCTGAGCGTGAAAAAATGTTTCTGAAAGTCATGGGAGCTGTGTTGTTTTCTGACTTTGTAGGGATGGCCACAGGTGTTAGACACATGGAAGTCAAAAAAGATGCTCAGGGTTGTTGTTGGAAATGTAACCATACATAACCCCTGGATACAGACCCCTCGACCTATCTGTGTAGTCAGTAGCCCTGCTTTAGTACTGACTTGGTCTATGTAGACCTGTCCAACCCTTGGTAGCAGGGAAAGCAGGCATTAAATGATGATGATGACGGTGATGGTGATGGTGATGGTAATGATGATGATGATGATTTACATTACTTATACAGAATAATAAAAATAATTTAAAAAAAAAAACATTAAAAATTTGTTTGGTTGAATTAAATTATAAAATTTTCAGACTTTAAAAAAAAAATGTTTTGACAAATTGTTTTGTGATAAAGGAGCAGCCCAGCCCATAGACAATGTGCATTAAAATAATGAGAGTGTATGAAACAGCTGTTGCATTACTGTAATAAAACAACAACAAACCTTCACTGAAAAAACATCAATAAGACGATTGTAAAGCACTAGGTATGTCATATTGTATATATCTCAATAATAATAATTGTTTCTACTTTTGGCACAAGGCCAGCAATAACACCAGTGTATTACTGGTACTTTATTTTATCGACCCCGTATGGATGAAAGGCAAAGTTAACCTCGGAGGGATTTGAACTCAGAATGGCAAGGGACGTAACTCTATGCTGGAAAGCATGGAGTCCAACCCTCTACCGACACTGCCAATCCACCGCCTTAATAATAATAATGGTTTCTGAATTTGGCACAAGGCCAATAAATTAGGGAGGAGAAGAAAGTTAATTAAATCAATCCCCAGTTTGTTACTGGTACATTATTTTATCAACCCTGTAAGGATGAAAGACAAAGTTAACCTAGGCGGGAGTTTTAACTCAGACCGTAAAGGGCCGTAACTCTATGCTGCAAAGCATGGTGTCTACCGATTCTGCCAATCCGCTGCCCTTTATTGATATCAATAATAATGCTTTTTTTTTTTATTAACCACAAGGGTTGACATAAAGTATAACATTAAGGACAGTACAGGACGGTACAAATGGATATTTCTGTGCGTAAAAAAAAAAAAAAAATTATATGTAAAATAAAAAAAAGAATAATAATAACAATGGTTTCTGATTTAGGCACAAGGCCAACAATTTGGTGAGGAGAGGAAAGTTGATTAAATCTACCCCAGTTTGTTACTGGTACTTTATTTTGTCAACTTCGTAAGGATTTGAACTCAGAATGTAAAGGGACGTAACTATATACCACAGAACATGTTGTCTGACCCTCTACTGATTATTGCCAATCCACCAATATCTCCTTATAATATATAACCAGCAATTTCTCTGTCTGTCTGTCCGACAGTGGAAACACGTGCGCGCGTGCGAATGTTTTTTGCGCACGCGTAGAGAGAGAGTGAGAGTGAAAGAAAGAGACAGACTACAAGAGGGGGATAGCGGGAGGGAGAGAGGGGGGAATTGAGGAGTGCTACAGAAACATATATACATTTCTGTGTGTGTGTAATATATATATATATACACACACAGAAATATATATACATTTCTATGTGTGTAATATATATATATACACACACAGAAATATATATACATTTCTGTGTGTGTAATATATATATATATATATATATATATATATATACACACACACAGAAATATATATATATTTCCGTATGTGTGTATATATATATATATTACACACACAGAAATGTATATATATATACAGACAGAAATTACTGTATCTGTTGCTACCTCTCTCTCTCTCCAGCTATCCCTCTCTTTTAGTCTGTCTGTTTCTCTCACTCTCACTCTTTCTCTTTGTAACACACTAACATTCCTCCCCTCTATCGCTGTGACGAATGGGGAGATGGAGGAGGAGGAGGAGGAGGAGAGAGTCACTTCGTCACTTCACCTCTGCCTTTCTTTCTCTCCCCTCTCACTCCCTCATTACGTACAGACATTAGGGCGGTGGATTGGCAGAATCTGTAGAGAGTCGGACACCATGCTTCATAGCATGGAGTTACGTCCCTTTACGGTCTGAGTTCAAATACCGCCGACGTTAACTTTGCCTTTCATCCTCACAGGGTCGCTAAAATAAAGTACCAGTAATGTACTGGGTAATTGCTGGCCTTGTGCCAAAAGTAGAAACAATTATTAGAAACATTGCTTCATTTTTACATATCTAAGCATTAGTAAAATAACTAATTTCAAAAGTAATTTTTCAATTCCAATTGTTATGAACAGCAAAACATTAATAATAATTTTGTTCTAAGAAATATATATACATTTCTGTGTGTGTAATATATATATATATATATTTACACACACCGAAATATATATACATTTCTGTGTGTGTAATATATATATCTATATATATATATATATACACACACCGAAATATATATACATTTCTGTGTGTGTAATATATATATCTATATATATATATATATATACACACACAGAAATATATGGGCATTTCTCTGTTTGTCTGTCTGTCTGTCTGTCCGTCCCTAAAACTCAAATGTAGGTGCTACAGAAATATTACCTTCCCCTTCCTTTCTCCACTTTGGTACTACCAAGAGAAACACTGTCGCTATAGAAACATTATCTTCCCCTCTCCACTGACTTTGGTCACTGAGGCCGAGGGAATCGCTAGTTGCTATAGAGACACCTTGCACGAGCCAGAAGTAACCAGTTCGAGGCGGTTCTGACCTGACACCATGCTAAGGACCATTTGAAGAAGGTTGCCATTGAATTTGTGGTTGTTGTTGCTGATAATAAGGACCATTTGAAGAAGGTTGCTGCTGATGAGGTAATTTATTAATCAGATTGCGCAGTTCCATAACCTCAGTCTGGAGCTGCGGGATTTGATTAATACGTTTGATTTGTTCAATTTCTCATCCAAATCTCAACAATATCAGTATATACACTAGATTTGCTAGCAGAAAACCGCCCACCGGGTGGTTTTCTGCTAGTCTATATATATAAAACAAAGAATGTCTGTGTATCTGTTTCCCTAAAACTCGAGAACTACCCAACGATTTCTTTTCAAACTTTACACATGTAATACGTATAGCCCTGTGAGTGTTTTGAGCAAAAAAAAATTTTCAAATTATTTAGTCCTAGGGATCGAATTAGTGAAGTGGCCAATGTCTGTCCATAATGAGGGAGTGAGAGGGGAGAGAAAGAAACGGAGAGGTGAATAGACGAAGTGGCTCTCTACTCCTCCTCCTCCATCTCCCCATTCGTCACAGCGTTTTTCGATAGAGGGGAGAAATGTGAGTGAATTATAAAGAGAAAGAGTGAGAGTGAAAGAAACAGACAGACTAAAAGAGGGGGATAGCGGGAGAGAGAGAGAGAGAGAGAGAGAGAGAGAGAGAGAGAGAGAGAGAGAGAGAGAGAGAGAGAGAGAGAGAGAGAGAGCCGCTGTGTTTGATACATGACAGTGGAAGAGGGGAAGGAAAGCTATAACTAATTAACATGTGTGTGTGTGCATGCGCGCGCGTGTGTGTGAGAGTTTGTGTGTGTACATGCATGTGGCGTTTCACTTACGCCATTTTATTCAGTGGCAACATATTCACTAACTTACACTCATTCCAACCGCTGCTCTTACTGTTACCCCTCTCCCTATCCATACCCCGGTTAAGATGGCACTCATGGCTTAGCAATTACATAGTCAACCGTTCGGAAATCACATGCATCGGTATTTATTTCAGTGACGAGTTCACTCCTTACTCTACCAGTGAGTTTCAGTGTACTGCTTCCTGCTTTAGGTCATGCCTCGAAGGAAGAGATACTCCATTGGCCGAAAAACTGCGAAAGCAGCAACAACAAGAACAGGGCGGGCAAACGAATCGTCAGTGGAATCTGCTATTCAACGGTCGCAAGATGCTAAACGTGCTGCCACCAGAAGAGCACTTGAAACAGACAACCAACGAACCATTCGCCGAACCGATAATGCCGGTTCAAATTCTGTTGCACGAGCTGCCAAGACAGAAGACCAGTGTAAAAGACGTCGGAGTACGAATGCTGCGAATACTGCTGCTGCGCGGGCTACACAGACCTCGCAAGAACGAGACATTCGACTACAATGTAATGCTCGACAAACGGTCTTTGGGCAGGGTATTTCAAGGCCGTGTTGCTCACGGTGGTCCTTAAAAGCATTCGAGTACAACCCTGACTTTGATTACAGACATGCGAATTGGGTGTATGTCAAAGACGTGCTCTTTCTGCAATGCAAAAAAGTGGCCCGGAGAAACACCTGGCTTGTGTTGCGCAAATGGAAAAGTAAAATTACGTCCCCTGGAGGATCCACCACAACCGTTGAAGCTCCTATATTCAGACAGTACTGCAGAGTCACAGAATTTCCTGATTTACATCCGGAGGTATAACTGTGCTTTCCAAATGACATCTTTCGGGGCGAACATTCTCAAGGAAGGTGGATTTATGCCCACATTTAAGGTGAAAGGTCAGGTATACCATAGAATCGGATCCCTCCAGCCTGCCGCCAATCAAGAACATCAATTTTTGCAGCTGTACTTTGTTGGGAATGTCAACGAGCAGGCAGCCATGAGTAACTCCATTTCACCCGGTACCAATGTCGAGTTTATAAGGAAACTTCAAGACATTCTGCACACAGAAAAACAGTTATGTCATTAGATTCAAGTATGCCTTGGAAGCAGATACCACAGCCAATTTTAATGTGGTAATTGATGCCTCGAAAATTCCATCTGGGGAGCATCCGGGTCGGTATAATTATCCTGCATGCAATGAAATCGCTGTACTTATGCATGGGGGTCAGCATAATCCACGAGACATTGTCCTCAAGCGTCGAGATAGCACTCTTCAGCGAATCAGCGAAACACAGGTCTTACGATGCGCTCCAGTATCCCCTTCTCTTTGTAAATGGTGAGGACGGAATTCGCCAGCATAATCCAGTAAACTCTCAACACTCCGTCAAAAAACCAGTTTCATGCATGGATTTCTACTCCCACCGCTTCATGGTTCGCCACGATTCCTTCAATCACCTGCACCAGTCAAGAGACCCACTTCAGCAATTCACCGTTGATATGTGCACAAAAATAGAATCGGAGAGACTGTGTTTCATACGGTCACACCAAAGGCAACTGCGGTCCGAGAGCTACATCCATCTCCGAGATGCCATCAACAATGACGCAGCTCCCAGCAGCGTAGGAAAAGTCTGCATTCTCCCCTCCACCTTTACCGGAAGTCCGCGCTACATGCACGAGAGAACGCAGGATGCTATGACCTACGTACGGCATTACGGCAGGCCCGATCTGTTCATCACATTCATTTGCAATCCAAAGTGGAAGGAGTTCGGCGCAGAACTGTTCCAAGGGCAACAGGCCAAAGACAGGCATGACCTCCTGGCCCGAGTCTTTCGGCTGAAGCTTATCAATCTTATGGAGCTCATTAAGAGAGGGCAATTCTTTGGCTCAGTAAAGTGCGACATGTACACCGTAGAGTGGCAGAAGAGGGGCCTACCACATGCCTACAACCTCATTTGGCTGTCAACAAAAATATCTTCAAATGACATTGACAGCATCATCTCCGCAGAGTTTCCCTATCCGTCTATAGACAAAGACCTCTATGACATAATGAAGACAAACATGGTCCATGGTCTATGTGGGCGGGGTTTCAATTTAAGCTCACCCTGCTTGAACGACAATGTCTACAGCAAAAGATTTCCCCGAAAGTTCCTCCAAGAAACCCAGACAGGCGTTGACGGATACCCACTGTACAGGCGATGCCAACCCGGAGACGGTGGTTTTACAGCAACAGTTGGACAGCACGAGGTCGACAACAGATGGATAGTGCCATACTGCCCATTTCTTTCCAAGACCTTCGGTGCTCACATCAATGTCGAGTTCTGTAATTCCGTCAAGTCAATCAAGTACATATGTAAATATGTGAATAAGGGTTCAGACGCTGCTATGTTCGGTCTTCAACAGGACAACAGCCATGATGAGGTCACGCAATACCAAGTTGACCGTTACATCAGCAGCAACGAGGCTTTCTGGCATATTTTCGGCTTCCCTATACACCAAAGGCACCCTGCAATTGAACAGCTCGCAGTCCATCTGGAGAACGGTTAAAGGGTGTACTTCACTGATATTAATGCTGCTCAAATGGTGGAGGAACCACGGAAAACCACCCTCACTGCATTCTTCAAACTTTGTCAGGCTGATTCATTTGCTCAAACCCTGCTGTATCGTCAGGTGTCATACTATTACACATGGAATAAACAACAATGGCTTCGCAGAAAGGCAGGTTAGCCTGTAGATGGACATCCTGGCATAAAGTTTGACAGTTGCCTAGGGAGAGTTTACACAGTGCCCCCGAACCAGCATGAGTGCTTCTACCTCCGTCTTCTGCTACATGAGGTAAGAGGACCCCACTCCTTTCATGACCTTAGAACTGTCAACGGTTCCATGTGCAGCACTTACAGGGAAGCTTGCTTCAAGTGCGGTCTGCTAGAAGACGGTGCGCAGTGGGATGCCACTTTATTCGAAGCTGTTGCATCTCAATCGCCTATGCGCCTACGAGCTCTATTTGCAGTACTGTTGCAAACTTGCGAACTGAGTAATCCTATCTTTTTGTGGCTCAAGTATAAAGATGACTTATCCGAGGACTACAAACGTCAGGTGCAAGTGCAATACGCTGAGATGGAACCTACCAGCGACGAGGTCTTCAATCTAGCGTTGATTGACATAGAAGATAGAGTTGCATCACTCGGCGGAAATTATTTGCCCTCATATGGTCTGCCCCAAACAATCCGTACAGGATCAAACGTACTTCCTACAGCTTTTCTCCGAGAAACGTCTTACGACGTCGATGCTCTTACCAAGTACGTCCTTGAAACTGAACCACAACTTCCGGATAAACGTCGTGCTTACACCATTGTTGCCGACCATGTGTGCCACAGAAAAGGAGGTATGTTCTTTCTGGATGCTCCTGCAGGGACGGGCAAAACATTTTTAACGAGACTACTTCTTGCAAAAGTCAGGATGCACAAGGACATTGCGGTTGCTGTTGCCTCTTCTGGAATTGCTGCCACTTTGTTCCCCAGTGGCAGGACCACACACTCCAGTTTTAAATTGCCTCTCAATTTAACAACGTCAGAAACGCCTACTTGCAGCATCAGCAAGACCTCCGACCAGGACCAAGTCCTAAAACGATGTCAGCTTATTGTGTTGGATGAGTGCACCTTGCCCCATAAGGGAGCTCTGGACGCATTAAATAGAGCTCTGGACGCATTAAATAGGCTCCCATGGGAGGTGTTACGCTTCTGCTTTCGGGTGACTTCAGGCAGACTCTTCCCGTCATTCTCAAAGGCACAAGAGCAGATGAGGTCCAAGCATGAGAGCTCAATTACACGGCGACCAAACGCCCGCAGAATTTTCACAGGACATTTTGAAACTTGGCGACGGCAAAATACCTCTGGACGCTGCAGGAGAGCTGGAAGTGTGGCCATTTTCAACCTCAGTTAATTCTGCGAGGGAGCTGAAAGACAAAGTGTTTCCAGATTTGAGAGACAATTACCAGAACCACGCATGGTTGTGTGAAAGAGCAGTGCTAGCTCCAAAAAACGTTGCTGTTAACAAAACCAACGACCAACTACTGCACTCTCTTCCTGGTGTTCTTCACACTTACAAATCTGTTGACACGATGCCAGATCCCAATGAAGTGGTGAACTTTCCGCTGGAGTTCCTCAATTCTTTGGAGCCCCCAGGACTACCGCTTCACATGCTTCTCCTTAAAGTTGGCACCCCTGTAATGCTGCTGCGGAATTTGGAACCACCAAGACTGTGCAACGGGACACGGCTGGCTGTAAAAAAATTGATGGCACATGTAATCGAGGCAACAATCCTTTCTGGATGCGGAAAATGTGATGATGTCTTCATTCCGAGAATTTCCCTAATTCCCTCGGGAGCAGAAATTCCGTTCACCTTCCGAAGACTCCAATTTCCGCTTCGGGTCAGTTTTGCTATGCCCATCAACAAGTCCCAAGGCCAGACTCTTTCTGTGGCCGGACATCTTCTGGAAGAACCGTGTTTCTCCCACGGACAATTGTACGTTGCGTGCTCTAGAGTGGGAAGCAGGGAAAGTCTTTTCACATTTTCCCGCCGAGGAAAAAGAAGAAACATCGTTTACAACGAGGTGTTTAAATGCAACAGCGAGGAGATAGGTCCGTAATCACCATTTCTTTAGCCAGCCTGATGAGCTTTTAAACAGTCTCTTAACTAAAACGTATGTTTCCCTCAGTTTAAGGTGATCGCCTTCAGAAAGGAACCCAGCTTGACAATCAGCGCGGCAATTTAAGGTGGCTGAACAAATTGTGAACGCATACAGAGTCATTCTAATGGCTGCCAATGAACGCAACTGAAGTCCTTTTTGTGGCCGTTGGAGAACGCAGTCAAAGTCCTTTCAAGGGCTGCAAGTGAACGATCAAACGACCCTTTTTAGGGCCGAAATTGTTGATGGTGACCCCTCATTTTTAGGGTTATCAGTGAACGCGCACACAACCCTATTTAAGGGGCCCTACTTGAAATTGTTTGACGGCTACCGCAATGGTAAATTCAAATCATCCAGCATCCGCTAAAAACAGTGTTATAAGCACTACAGTGGACAGACAGGTACGTTATCCCTCTTCTTAACAAGCCTGGTTTACCTTTACTTATTTTTCCTAACAACATTTGCTTCCTTTGGTTAAAAGTGAACACACACACGAGCCTTTCTTAGCCCCCCCCCCCCCCCCCCCTTCCTCCATGAAATTGGAAATTTATTTTGCTCACAACTTTTTTTATGAACTCAGAATTGATTTTATCGTGTGTCCCAATTGAAGAATAAATTGAATTTAGAATAATACATTTCTATACAATATATTTTGCTCTTTTCTTCTAATATGTAAGGAACAATTTCATTCCCGGGCAACGCCAGGTGCCTATGCTAGTTAATAATAATTGTTTCTACTTTTAGCACAAGGCCAGCAATTATCGCAGTGCATTACTGGTACTTTACTTTATCGACCCCGTAAGGATGAAAGGCAAAGTTAACCTCGGCGGGATTTGAACTCAGAATGGCAAGGGCCGTAACTCTATGCGTCAAAGCATGGCGTCCGACCCTCTACCGATACTGCAAATCCACTAATAATAATGGCTTCTGATTAAAAAGCACATAGCCAACAAATTTGGGGAGGAGAAGAAAGTTGATTAAATCAACCCCGGTGCATTACTGGTATTTTATTTTATCGACCCCGTAAGGATGAAAGGCAAAACTAATCTCAGCAGGATTTGAACTTAGAACATAAAGGGACGTAACTCTATGCCGCGAAGCATGTTGTCTGACACTCTACTGATACTGCCAATAATAATAATTGTATCTACTTTAGGCACAAGGCCAGCAATTATCCCAGTACATTACTGGTACTTTATTTTATCACCCCTGTAAGAATGAAAAGCAAAGTTAACCTCGGCGGGAGTTTTAACTCAGACCGTAAAGGGCCATAACTCTATGCTGTAAGGTATGGTGTCTGACCCTCTACCGACACTGCCAAACCACCGCCCTAAATAACTGCCAATAACAATAAAAGTTTCTTAGTTAGGCACAAGGCCAACAAATTTGGGGAGAAGAAAGGTGATTAAATTAACCCCCAGTGCATTACTGGTACTTTATTTGAACAATCTCATAAGGATCAAAGGTAAAGCTAACCTCGGCAGGATTTGAACTATGAACGTAAAGGGACATAACTATATGCTGCAGAGCTTGTTGTCCAATGCTCTACCGATTCTGCCAATACCCCACCCTTATAATAACGAAGAAGATGATGATGATGATGATATTACAACTTTAAAAAAAAAACAAGACTGGGATGGGTAAAATTATTCATGGTTAACTTCTCCTTGAAAAATCAAAGTCAAGTGGTAAAATGAATTTTAATTAAAATTACTAAGCAGTGAGGTGAAACAAAAATCATTTTCTTTAAGGATTAATTCTGGTTGAGAAAGTCAAGGGAGACAACTTTGAAATCCAAATTAAAAATTGATAAGGAAGCATGATCTTTGGTGAGTAGTTTGATCTTTGGTGAGTAGTTTGATAACTATGACATCAGTCCCTACTGTATGCTACACAATCTATCTTTAATTAATTTTGTTTTCAGAGTTTTCTCCCTTATCTTTCAAAGGTATTTTGAAAGATTAATTAACATCTTTTGTGTCTAAGGAATCAAATGTATTCAAAAGCAAAAAAAAGCAAACCTTACTTAGTAAGAAAAATAAAATGGGGAAACAAAAGGAAAGAAAGAATAGGGAAATATAGAAAAGAAAAAAAAGAGAGACAGAGAGAAAAAGAACAGGAAAAGGGGAGGGGATGGCAAGAGCTCTGGTGTCGCAGAAGAGAGGCATTGGGGGGAGGGTGATTGGGCTTTGGTCCTAGGGCAAGGGGGTAGGAGTGCTGCACCCCACGGACAAGACAGCAAAAGCATTCCCCCCGACAATGGCCAGTGACACCTGCTGCAACAGCCACCCAACCTCCCAGGGCTCCCTACTCAGATAGGCCGCTGACACTCCGATCTTGCGGAGGAGCTCGGCAGTATGAGGTCCAAGTACGCCTGAGGTTAAACTGACCTCAGTATTTATTTTATTGACACCTAAAGGATGAAAGGTAAAGTTGACTTTGGTGGGATTTGAACTCAGAATGTTGATACGTCCCGTTATATTCTGAGTTTAAATCCTGCCTTGGTCTATATAGACCCGTGCAACCCTTACTAGCAGGGAGAACAGACGTTAAAACAACAATGATGCTGCTGACGATAATATAATGATAATAATAATGAAATGATTGTGTATAGTGCTCAGGTGCACTACAATGCATCAAAGGTGCATGTATAGTACATAGAATAATTGTTTCTACTTTTGGCACAATGCCAGCAATTATCCCAGTGTATTACTGGTACTTTATTTTATCGACCCCCGCAAGGATAAAAGGCAAAGTTAACCTTGGTGGGATTTGAACTCAGACCATAAAGGGCCGTAACTCTTTGCTGCAAAGCATGGCGTCAGACCCTCTGCCGATACTGCCAATCAACTGGTATAGTATATAGAATAATTGTTTCTACATTTGGCACAAGGCCAGCAATTATCCCAGTGTATTACTGGTACTTTATTTGTATATAGAATAATGTACAAATGTCAGGAAAGTGAACAGTGTATGAGTTATGATATGCACACAGACACACCATTATATAAACAATATTATATACACACACCATTTATATAATTGTTTCTACTTTTGGCACAAGGCCAGCAATTATTTCAGTACATTACTGGTACTTTATTTTATCGACCCCGTAAGGATGAAAGGCAAAGTAAACCTCGGCGGGATTTGAACTCAGACCATAAAGGGACGTAACTACGCTGGAAAGCATATCCTACCCTCTACCGATACTGCCAATTCACCATTCACACACCATTTATATAATGAAAATTATTGTGTACAGTGCTCAGGTGCACTACAACTCATCAAAGGTTCATGTATAGTACATAGTACATAAAATAATGTACAAATGTCAGGAAAGTGAACAGTGTATGAGTCATGATATACATGTGTGTGTGTGTGTGTGTGTGTGTGTGTATGGAAGGGGATATCAGGTGTAGTGTTGGCGAATTTCAGGAAGCATGGAGGTTTTAAAGGATGCAGTGTCTCGACAGCTAACAACTGATGCAGAGAGTTTTGTTCCATCCTTCAGCAATTCTGAGCGTGAAAAAAAAGGTTTCTGAAAGTCATGGGAGCTGTGCTGCTTTCTGACTTTGTAGGGATGTCCACAGGTGTTAGACACATGGAATTCAAAAAAGATGCTCAGGGTTGTTGTTGGCAAGATGATAAACATTTTACAATGAGTTGTTTTTGTATTGTAAATCCAAGGTATTTTCAGGTGTTTTTGGTAACAAAAGGATTAATTTACCTGTGCTGAATTGACACACCTCAAATTCCTTAATCAATGAATACAGGGAAAATGATTAAATAAGTATAATATGTACCTGTGGTGTATAATTTAAATAAAAACACACACACAAAACAAAAGGGCTGTGAAGGTAATAATGTTATGATCTCACCCTATGGAAGAATTGACTGAGAGTCAGGTGGTGGTGGTGGTGGTGTGTAGTTGTGGTGGTGATGGTGGTTGGTTGTGGTGGTAGTTGCAATGGTGGTGTGTGTGGTAGTGGTGGTGGTGGTGGTGGTGGTGGTGGTGATGGTAGTTGTGGTAGTGGTGGTGGCAGTGGTTGTGGTGGTGGTGATGGTAGTTGTGGTAGTGTTGGTGGTGGTAGTGTGTAGTTGTGGTGGTGATGGTGTGTAGTTGTGGTGGTGATGGTGGTGGTAGTTGCAATGGTGGTGTGTGTGGTAGTGGTGGTGGTGGTGGTGGTGATGGTAGTTGTGGTAGTGGTGGTGGCAGTGGTTGTGGTGGTGGTGATGGTAGTTGTGGTAGTGTTGGTGGTGGTGGTGTGTAGTTGTGGTGGTGATGGTGGGTGGTTGTGGTGGTAGTTGCAATGGTGGTGTGTGTGGTAGTGGTGGTGGTGGTGGTGGTGATGGTAGTTGTGGTAGTGGTAGTTGCAATGGTGGTGTGTGTGGTAGTGGTGGTGGTGGTGGTGGTGGTGGCGGTGATGGTAGTTCTGGTAGTGGTGGTGGCAGTGGTTGTGGTGGTGGTGATGGTAGTTGTGGTAGTGTTGGTGGTGGTAGTGTGTAGTTGTGGTGGTGGTGGTGGTAGTGGTGATGGTAGTTGTGGTAGTGGTGGTGGCAGTGGTTGTGGTGGTGGTGATGGTAGTTGTGGTAGTGTTGGTGGTGGTAGTGTGTAGTTGTGGTGGTGATGGTGGTGGTGGTGGTGGTGGTGGTGGTAGGGAGGGTTTAATGGTGTTGATGGTAGTTGCAATGGTGATGTGTGTGTGGTAGTGGTGGTGGTGGCGATGGTAGTGTTGGTGGCGTATGTTGTAGTTGTGGTGGTGATGGTTGTGGTGGTGATGGTTGTGGTGGTGATGGTTGTGGTGGTGGTGGTGTGTGGGAGTTGTGATGGTGTGTGTTGTAGTTGTGGTTATGGTGGTGTGTATTGTAGTGGTGATGATGTTGTGCGTGTGTGAGTGTGTGGTAGTTGTGGTAATGGTGGTTGTGGTGCTGCTAGTGCTGTTGCTGGTGATGGTGGAGTAGTGGTAGTAGTAGTAGTAGTAGTAGTAGTAGTAGTAGTAGTAGTAGTAGTAGTAGTAGTAGTAGTAGTAGTAGTAGTAGTGGTGATAGTGGTAGTAGTGGTGATGGTGGTGGTAGTAGTAGTAGTAGTAGTAGTAGTAGTAGTAGTAGTAGTAGTAGTAGTGGTGATAGTGGTAGTAGTGGTGATGGTGGTGGTAGTAGTAGTAGTAGTAGTAGTAGTAGTAGTAGTAGTAGTAGTAGTAGTAGTAGTAGTAGTGGTGATGGTGGAGTAGTGGTAGTAGTGGTGACGGTGGTGGTTGTGATGGTGGTAGTAGTTGTAGTAGTGGTAGTACCGGTGATGGTGGTGGTGGTAGTAGTAGTAGTAGTAGTAGTAGTAGTGGTGATAATGGTAGTAGTGGTAGTAGTGGTGATGGTGGTAGTTGTGATGGTGGTAGTAGTAGTAGTGGTAGTAGTTGTAGTACTGGTAGTACCGGTGATGGTGGTGGTGGTGGTGGTGGTGGTGGTGGTGGTGGTTGTAGTGGTGATGATGGTGGTGGTGGTTGTAGTGGTGATGGTGGTGGTGGTGGTGGTTGTAGTGGTGATGGTGGTTGGTGGTTGTATTATGGGTGAGATTACGTTTGATCTTCTAATGAACCAAATTTATATGGCTATTTATACGAACATTGAAAAGACATTCAAATAAATGGTAATTGCAATGAATTGTATGTAATATAAGGGTCTGATTCTCATGGAAAACTGTGTCAATAACCTGGTTTCAATCCTAAAAAATCCTGAAGACATTAAAATGGTGATTATGGTAGATTGTGTGTGACGGGGTCGTAATTCTCAGCAAAAGGAGTCGATAAGCTAGTTTAAGTTCTGAAAGTTCCAACTAGAATTGACTAAATATTCTGTGATATTCATACATTTTACTAATTTACCATTTCCAACATATTACTACTGTATAAATCACCCTCCCTGCCCCCCACCCCCAAGGGCAATTTCTAGGCACAATAATTTTTTTCGACACGCAGTTGCGTATGTGTATATATATATATATATATATATATATATATATATATGTGTGTGTGTGTATGTGTCTGTGTGTAGATTGTACACGCAAGTGTAGTGAATGTTAGATGCTGTTTTCTGTAGTTTGTCATCACCCCTTCCTTCCTCAGTCATCTCTAGTGTGTGACGTCACCACCCCTTCCTACCTCAGTCATGTCTAGTGTGTGACGTCATCCCCCCTTCCTACCTCAGTCATCTCTAGTGTGTGACGCCACCACCCCTTCCTTCCTCAGTCATCTCTAGTGTGTGACGTCATCACCCCTTCCTTCCTCAGTCATCTCTAGTGTGTGACGTCATCCCCCCTTACTTCCTCAGTCATCTCTAGTGTGCGACGTCATCACCCCTTCCTTCCTCAGTCATCCCTAGTGTGTGACGTCATCACCCCTTCCTTCCTCAGTCATCTCTAGTGTGTGACGTCATTACCCCTTCCTTCCTCAGTCATCTCTAGTGTGTGACGTCATCACCCCTTCCTTCCTCAATCATGTCTAGCATGTGACGGAAGGAGAGACAGACGGAAGTCACTCAAATTTATATATAGATTATATAGCAATCTACTATGCCATTAAAAAAAAAATCTAATCCTGGATAAACCCTAAAACCCTCAACATTTATGCTGGTTTAATTTGAGCCAAATTATCCATACTGATCAAGCATGGGCTGCACAACATGATCCCATAGTCAGATGATTAAT